>OY101429.1:21432031-21820192 GCA_956483605.1 Tuberolachnus salignus
AAGTTAAACAAATTGTACCTATTTAATAATATTTGTTTTATAAAACAAAGCTAAACCTATACTTTGTTTAGATTTACATAGTGAAAAAACAAATTAATGAATATTGAGGAATTTAATTTTAAATGATTTATTTAGTACACAGATACTAGAATGTAATGACCATCACTTAAGAGGACACCATACCAGCATTTGCTGTCTCTGTTTATCTAACATATTAAAAACATGTGTATGCAGACTACATATAACTCACTTAAATTTAGTTTTAGAGTAAACAAACCCATTATAATACTAAAATGGGTAATCAGTATTCCAGAGGGCAAAATTAATTTATTCTGAATTCTAAATATATCATATAAAATATGATCAAATATATACATAATTTACTAATATTGACTATTTCAACATTTTTAAATGACCATAACTTAAAAAAACACCATTTCGCCCTATGGAATATTACCTTTGTTTAATTTTATTATAGGTTCTTTAACTCTAAAACCAAAATAAAGTGAGTTCTATGCAGTCTGCATGTTTTTGCTAAGTTGATCATTAGATAGACATAAACGACTGGTATAGTGTCTTCTTAAATCCATAAATTCCCCAATATTATATTTTTTTTCTTCAAAAGCACAACATATATTAATTATGTTTTACCTTATTTGATGCCAAATCATTATTATTATTATTATTAATTTTTTTTACTTACTATAAAATTTATAATCAAAAACCTAATCAAAAATAGTTTTTACAAATTGTTATTTAATGTAAGTAATACAGTAAAAATTAATAATATATAAGTTAATCTTTAGAATATCTATATGATTGTTAAATAGGCATATACAATTATTGGCTTTGTATAATATTTTTGTTTAAACTTTAATATATATATATATATATAAATATTTATAATTATTGGTTAATTTGTTCTACTTGTCATTAAAACTTAATTAGAAAAAAAATAATGCATTAGTTTGTACTTTAATCACCTGTAAGGATAAAAGAATAATATTAATTATTTTAGAATTTGTATTTTTTTTTTTTATATATATACTAACTAGATCCTAATATTAATTTAATATCTATATAATAGTTTAAATAAAGTAAAAATACTAATTTATTGTTTTATACTGGGTAACAAAATGAATACATAAATAAATATTTTATGATTTAAAATTTAGCAAAGCTATAAGTGTTATTAAATATAGATTTATTTTTATTTAAATTGTATTATTTGTTATAACTTAACCCTATATAATAATGACTTTTTATGAAAATTCAAAAATGTATTTATGGTAGGTACCTTAGATTAGATAGATTTATAGTGATTTTTAATAAAAAAACAACTGTCAAAATTAGTTACTACTTTTATCGTAGGATATATTAATATGACCTTACAATAATTATACTTCATAGTACCATGATTTAATCACATTTTTTAGTAATGTAGAGTTAACTATAAAGTAGGTAATTAGTTAACATTTAATTATTATTAAATACCTATCACCATTGATTATATTTTATATATATATATATATATATATATATATATATATATATATAATAATAATATTGTATATTTAGTCCTTAACTATGGACATCTACTGGACCACACATACTTCTATATTGCGTAAATAAATAAATAAAAAAAAAACTTAAACAGGTATAGTTAAACAAAATTCAAATTATATTTATTTTACTTATTCTTTTCATCATTAACTGTATACATTTTAGCTGAAAGAAAGTACTTTTATTTACTTGAAAAATAAAATATCTTATGCAGTCTGAATGTACATTGGTAGTAAAGGGTTAATCAATGCTATTAGTTAAGACTAATAAGTTATTTTAGAAACTATTAGATGCCAGAAGTTATGTAGTGGTCTTTACCCACTGCCCAATTTGATGCCTTTTTTTTTGCTTAAAGCCCAAGGCTATCAAAATATGTAACTCGAATGAAAAGACCCCCAAAGAATGTTTTTTAAAATTGACCTTTTGTACTTTTTGAGTTATAGCAAAAACTGATGAAATTCACAATTTTTTTTCAAATATTTTATCACTTAGATAAAACTTAAAAAATCAAAATTTTTAATTTAATTTTTTTTTTTTAATTTGAGTGGTTTAATGATTAATGATTCAGAATGAAACTGTATGAATTCACCTACTTTATAAATAATTAATTCAATTCAATTCAAAAAATTCAATTGTTTTCAAAATGTGTTTACACCTAATAAAAACTTGTAGTTTTAAATTTTTAGATTCTGAGGGGGTGCGAACTCAAACAGTTAACATTTTTCAAATTTCCCACATAAAGCTTCCGCCATTAATGACGTCACGCTAGATTTTTTTTTAAATATATTTTTATATTATAATATTATTAATGTTAATGAATGATTGTTACATTGCTATAATAAATGAAAATAATTAATAGTTTTGGAACCCGACTATATGGAGGAAATACTATTCACCAATGAGAAAACAGAAACATACTTGATTTTATTTTCTATTCCAGGAATATTGATGACGTCAACCGGCTAGGCCGCAGTTCGCCTAGCGGGTCGGTAGTTTTTGTTGTGGAGGGGTGTAACATCGCCCGTACCGTAAGCAGAGTTCTTTACGGAAGCCGCACCCAATTTTTATCACTCTAGCCGCGTATCACTACAATATAATTTTTTTTTATTATTATTAATTCGATAAAAAAATAAAAATAAAATTAAAAGCCAAATAAGAAAGCCGTGTCTATAATGTGTAGTGCACCGTCTTAGAAGAAAACTTTGTCTGCAGGTTTCATTGGTCGTTTTATTGTCGAGTGCGAGTTTGTCGAACCGAAAAACATTTCGGAAGTGCGTGAGTGACGTGAATGTGCTTTATAGTAACATCGGGCACTCGGCCGGACTGAAGTCATACATACGGATAAGGGTAAGTTGTAAACGATTAATAATTATACACTTTTAAGTAGAAGTCGAACTTTGTATGCACTCCTTCGGCGACAATAATATGTGCTCGTAAACTGACCGCGGACCTCGATCACAAAACTGCTCAGTTCAGTGGCATTATCTAGTATGAATCTGGTGTAATCAAAGATCTCTGTAGTTATTAATAAACTCTATATTTACTGATTCATATGAACATATAAATCATTTTAACATACCTAGTATTTGTTACTGTTAAGTAAGTACTATGGTTAAAGTGGAATTTTATTGGAAATAATTTTTTATTTCATGATTTTCTATAAGAATTTGAACATTTTGATTAAAACCAATGCCTATTAAAAATAAAATAAAATAATTATATATATATATTATATCTTATAAAACTTGATATGTTTGTGTAGGTACACCTATATGTAATATACAATATTTAACTGAATATTTCCTATTTTTTTTTTTTTAACTACTTACAAATATTTTAGGTTAATATTCAATGCATTTTAATTTTAGTTACCAGCCCATTTAAAACCTGAAACTTGAAACTATGATGGCATCATATTAACAAATATGTTTTAATTAAAAATAAAAATATAGTTACTTTTGAATGCATATTTAAATATTTATAAAATCATTAAGTTATACATATATTTTGAATTATAATAATCTGTAATAATCTATGTAAAAATGGATTAACTATTCCAATTTATTTTTTATAATAGTTATATTAAGAACTAATTATTTTATTCTATCCCGTTGTAAAATAGATCTAAAACAAATAACTATATAAGTGTTTATAACGATTTTATAATGATAAAATATTTTTGTAAATCTAGTTTATAGCATCCTGTACAATTTTTAACTTGTTTTTTTGTTGAAAAGTTATGTTTTTCGACACCAATTCTGAGATTGTTTGACTTTTTTTGTGGTAACCATTTTTAAAAAGTTTTGTTGGAAAATATTATGTTTATTATGTTGAAGATGATCAAAAAATCAGAATTTTTCGGAAACTATTATTTTAGAAGTTATAGCGATTTGAAGATTATGTCACTATACATAATCAATTTACGGGTACAGGGGTGGCTCGTTACGCCTGCTGGCTTCGCTCGCTGACTCGAGTAACGTTATGCGGTTATCTTCTTGCTTCCTACAAGGGGCTAGAGGGAATATCCGCTTATCTACATTAAAATCTAAAGGGGATACTACATAAGATTTATTTCAAATATTTTTTAGAAAATAAAAACTATTATTTTAAAAACAAATATATTATATGTAAATAATTAATTAATTTTCGAGTAAGTATATTTTATATTACTAAATTAGTCTAACATATTCTAAAATATAAAGGCATTGTGTATTTAATTTGACAGGCTAATGAGTAAAACCTAGGTTTATAGTTTTATAATAACTTTGAATTTTTGTTATATATTGACGATTTTATCTAGATGAAAATTTATTATCTTTATATTACTTTTTTTTTTCAAATAATGTAGGTACCTCCTATAATTGAGTAATTTAATGTGAGTAAGAAAGTAAGTATAGTCGGGTGTGATGTAGACATAATAGTGTTCCATCAATCATAGGTATAAAATGAAAGTGATTGTCACTTCCTTCTGTCTCAGTTGATATCTATGTTGTGCATTATGATAAACAATTATTATGTATAATATAGAATACATTTTATATTTAGAAATATTATAACTTTTTACTAAATAGTTATAAATAAAAATGAATTGTTCATTATGAAATAACTATTTGTTTACTAATTATTTATTCAATGAAAAGTGAAAGTAAAATTAAATATACAATTTATAAAATCTATAAAAGAACACTTTTTTAAAGAAATCTAAATAGGATCCAAATCTATATTATATAAATTTGTATATATTTTTATTGAATTACTCAGAGATATACGTATTAATTATAAAACTTTATAATAGTGTAAGAACTCAATTGTAGTTACTTAGGTAAAAAACAAATTGTGTTATGAAAGTTTTTTAAAATACTTAAGTAAAGGGAAATTTAAATCAAACAAAATACAAACAGAATTAAATATGGGTAAGATTTGTATGATGAGACATGGGCAAAATCAGACATATTATTAATATTTCTATGTGAATAATATCTATTAATATTAAAAAAAAATGTATTTGGAACTTAGAATAATTATAATTGTCACAACAATCACCCTACAGAGTTAACCACCATATTTTCTAGTTTTTAAAGATTTATAGAATTTATCTAACATAAAAACCAGTAGTTGCTTATATTAATTATATATATTTCTTTATATTTTAAGAATATTGTTAATGTTTTTATTCAAATCTATTAAAAATCAATAATAAAAAAAAAAAAAAAACAATTTTCTTCTGTTTAAGTGGATAACATAAAAAAAAATATATATATGTAAATACCTATCATTTATCAAATATACCAATCTATATTTAATAATAAGTCTCCTTGTACATTGAGTTGAGTATATAAACAAAAATACAATTAGGTAGGTACATGAGTGGAAATATAATAGGTATATCATCATTGTGAATAATTTTCATTTATTCTATTTATAATTATTGATACCATCTACCTATATATTAATTGACGTTACCTGTTGGCGTTACTTCATTACCCAATTTTAATAATAGTAATAAAGTAGTTATCTATCCAATAAAAATTAAAATAAATAATAAACATATGTAACCAACAGAGCAGAATGCATCATTACGTTTTTATTTATTGACTACCATGGACAACCAGAAAATCAATTTTCATTTTCTAAATATAAAATTTAAATGTATCTTCATGGGTTAGTAACCCAACCTAATCTATACTGAAAGCCTGCTTCGTTATAAATCATATAATATAATAAATCACATGTTGATTGGTCAACATGTTACAAAACTACACCTTTTGATTGTATTTATGTAGAGATCCCTATATAGGTTGAATGTTTGTAAGAATGTAGTATTCTTCAATATTTGACAATTATTATGGAATATATCAGTGGCTTATTCAAGGAGGATAAGCTTCAGCTCCTCTTATTGGTAGTGTTAAAATATACAAAAAATAATAATATAAACTATTCAATCACTAATAAAATAATAATCATTGCACATTTTGCACTACACACCCTATATAATATATACGTAGTATATATATAATAAATATATAATATATTTTGTTTGCATTATTATATATATAATTTTTATATACTATATGTTTAGCCTCCGCCCATTAAAAAATCCTGGGTACGCCACTGGAACATATGTTTATTATACCTGTTATTAAAACTTTTTGCAGAAAACTAAAATATTTCCACCTATATTTTGGTATTCATTTACAATGGAGTAATAAATTTAAGAAAATGAAGATTTAATTTTCATATATTTGTATCTACCATATGGTAAACCTTATATTTATATATATATAGTTTATTAATAGGTACTTATTTTTAAGGAAGTAGTCAATACACAATAGTATGTGTTACTATTATAAGGTAGTGTCTATTGGGCCATAGGCTTTAACTAATAGACAAGAACTAATTGCACACCGGGCGTGGCAAGATAGAGGGCGCTTTTTTGTTAGTCGATTACTGTAAATTGCTGTATGCAGTTTACTGCTTGCCCCTATATGTTGCCACGAATCTTGTAATGCTGTTGTTATAGCTTATAGGCAGTTCATGTCTATTATCTTATATTATGTTAGTCTTATCTCCTAACTTCCCACATGTTCTCAAAAATATTGTTTTAATTAAAATAAAATAAAATATCTAATTATTTATTTTAATGTATTCATTTCTTTACATAGTTAATTAATTTAATATTTACCAAATATTAACCTTTTTGAATAAACAATAATTTTCAAGATAATTGTTAAAATATTTAAATAAACAAATTCCTAATTAATACAATAGTTACACTATACTATTGTGTATTTATATATTTAAGAAGTCTGTCAAACAAGCTATAGGTAACTTAGTGACCTGTTTCACTTTCGTTTTAATAAGTTCATTAATCGGAGTGGATATTTTGGTGGGTGCACAATTTTATCCAATTACTCTTACAAATGTATCATGAATTCGTGATATACTTGACCAATTTGAGGGACGCTAGACTACTGTTCTCTTCGAGAAAGGTGAAATGTTATGTAAAAATTATATGCATTGTCAAACTATAAAACCTAAACATATTATATGCGTTTGACCAACCTAACCAACCAAACATAACCGAATTAAAATTTTTTTTTTTTTGTAAATCGATGTGTTTTATGATGTTGAAGGCGAGGGCGCAATCAGAATTTCTCAGTTGGATATATTTTCGAAGTTTTCAAGATTGTATGCGCGCGCACTAGACAATGTTCGATGGTTCATTGCATGGATGTTGTCTATTATTATATGTTATCTATTTAGCGCATCATATGTATTATTTACTTATCGGTATTACCTAATGTATGTATTATCCATTATGCCTATAAACAAGTCAATTAACTAGTACTATACGATTATTGTTGTATTATTATACCCCCCGTCCGCTCTCCTTTCATTTTTTTCTCAGACAATTCATACCAATAAAATTGAATAGGCAGTAAACATCGGAGGTTTATTTTTGATAAAAATTAGGTAGCGAATCGAGTCGAACACCCCGGTATCGTGTATCGAGGTTTACGTTTACACTCAGGGCACTAATTTCTTTACACCGGTATCGGGTTTGGACCCGCAGGTCAATAGGTTTGTATTTTCTTGCCCGACTAGCGAAGCCGGCTGGCGTAGAAGTGAGCCGTCCACCCATCGGCACCTGCGCTCCCGTAACCGCACCCGTGACGTTGTGTAGTGCGCGCGTATACATTTTAAACCGTGATATCTTTGAAACTACGTCCGATCGAAATATTTTGACAGTACCATCCGACTCGAAAATCGTACCGATTGAATGCCAAAATAATGTCGTAGTTCGAGAACGGGTTGGTAAAACGCAATACGAATTATTAACCTATAATTATAAGTCCTTTACCTTTTTTTTGTAAAAGAAACATGTTTTAATTATTTTACTTAAATTGTATATCGTCTCTTAACACGATTTTGAACAACAGACTCCAATTTAAAAGTATAAAGAGAGCTATCTGGTAGGATTTGGGGCCTAGTTGGCGCTTTGAAGAGGTAACTTTTTACCAAATTCCTTATTTTTCTTATTAACGAGATAGGAAAAAAGGCACAAAATAAACGTAATACCGGTTTTTGATCAATTCGATTTTACCGAACCAAAATCGATAACTGAATACTATCATATTAGCATTTTATAGATACGGTATAATTTTCAACATAAACGTCTCTTTTATTTAGTTCTATTCAATATCATTGTGTTTTTTCGATTTATGTGGATAAAATGTTTTGGTCCCGTAAAAATGCTCGAAAATGTTTGATACGCGGTTCATCATAAGTTATTTTTACAAACGTATCACATATTATTTTATTATGATCCTTTTGAGTTAAAATTGTTGAACAAATTCGTAAAAAAACTGTTAAAAATCAATATAATTTGCAATTTAAATTTATAAGAACAAACATTTTTAACTGAGTTCACTTGAAAATTAATTTTATTGTTGCAATCAATATAAACTATAATCCGTAATTTTGAAATATATAATTAAAAATAAAAAATAAATCATACTATAAAAACGACATTGAACTATTTTTGTAATTTAAATTAGAACTTAGTCACGAATCATTATGTTTGTATGTGCTTAAATAAAGATAGGAAAACCATAGTCATGTAGGACGTACTCAAGCTTCATACTATTTTCTCTGATTGTTCTGTAGCCGAGGATGGGTCGATAGCAGTAGGTATCCTCGTGATCAGAAGCGCCCGCCACCCTCTCAATAGTTTTGTTAATGGTGGTGAGTCCGATCAATCTAAAAACTCATGCGTGTTGTGCACGTCAAGACGCGCTTGAATCGGCAGTCATTGAAGTTTGAGTTGGCCGGCTTTTTTTTTTCAAATACTTTATATCAATTGGAATGTGTCCAGCGTTTGAACTGCATTTTATGGATACCTAAAACCAGTAATACGATGATCTTCGTACTATATAGGTACAGTTGATGGCTAGAAATTCCTTGTGAATACTGTACTTTATAAATAATTATTCTCTTGTTTGGAATTGGCACAATTCTTTTTTAGAAGTTTTTTTTTGTTTTGAAAAACTAACCCAACTTGTAAAATTTGTTACGTTTCATAATTATCTTACGATATTATTATCGTTGTTGTTGTTTTCAATAAAATGCTAATGTTTTATGAGGTTTAGCTGTACGTGTAACTATTGTTAACCATATAAAATTTTGAAGAATTCTATTCTTAAGATAATTTGTTAGGATCTTGAAAAGTATAGGAAACTCAAAACCAGAGTACTTTTTTAAATAATTATTAACTAAGTTGGTACCTTGATTGTATACATTCTATAATATCCCTTGAACATTTTTTTACATTATTATAACGTGTCGGATCTATATCTGAGCAAAAACAAAGACTTCTAATACATTAAAATGGATACAATTTTTGATTTTTAATCTTCAGTAAATTATTAATTTAACAAATAATTTTACGTGGAGTTAGGCGTTTAAAATGTGAAGCTTTACAACAAATGTATTGTTCTTGCTGTTTTTTAAGTTTTTCGCATTTATCGGAGTATTGAACCAAGTAATTAGTAGAAATAACCTTTCTAAAGTACCATCGGTGTTAAATTACTCATCTATAAAAGTTGTTGCATAAAAACATGTTTTTACCGTCCCAGAAGAAATATGAAAAAATACTTAACATTGTAAAACTGTTAACTCTACCCCTGAGCAGCTCAGAATCCAAAGTATTATGTATTCCTATAAAAATATTTATATGCTTTAAAAAGTTTCAATATTATTTCTAGTTTTAAAAATTAAATAACATGGATTTACATATATTTTCAATAGGTATTTAAATATAGTTATTAATTGTTTTTCTCATTTCTTTTTTGAAGATTTACATATGGTGTAAAACATCAAGTACAATACATGTTTTAAACACTTAAAACTCTTATGGTTAATAACTTCAAAGAATAATGCCGGTAATGTATACAACATATAAAATATTTATATGCATAAACATTACATTCATAATAAATAATACAAATTTAAAAATAAAAAAAACAGTAATATAAAAAAATTGCACAATTATATTATAATAGTGAATAATTTGTGTAAATATTTTAATCTTTAAGTTATTTATAGTTATACATTTTTATGATATAATTTTTTGAACAATACAATCCAGTGATTCGGCAAAGGGGTAATTTTAAATCGGCCCCTGTTTTACTTCAATTTGGGTGGGTGGAGGGTACCCAGTACATTAACCCATATTACTGATAATACTGAAAATATTGAAAGTGATTCCTTATCTGTTTTAAATACATGGTATTTGTAACAAATGATAATACTGAAAAAATCTACCTTATTATAAATTGTAAAACATAAGTTCATACGGTTTAAAAGTCTAAATGCAGTTTTTCCAAATTTGCTTTTAACTTACAAATACTTGTGTACCATTCCAGCTACATCTGTATCAAGTGAAAGATTATTTTCAATATTAAAGCTTATTACATAAAGCTTGTTTACTATACAACAAAATAGTTTTGAAGTCTGCTTATGCTATCATATGAAAAATATATTGATATAAATATTGAAAAAGCAATATATCAATATGCATTAACATTTAGTTTGTTGTTGTTTAAATAAAAAGTATTCTAATAGTACATTACAATAATTATGTATTATATTATAGAATATTTCTATGCAATATAGTTACATATGATTATTTTATCCATTTATACAATGTTCTAATTGCAGTTTAAATATAAACTTTGAATTTATAATCGTCATTATTAAAAATATATTTGGATATGTGCAATTATTTATTATTATATTTTTTATTTATAACAAAATTGAAAATGTATTTAACAAATCAATATTTATAATAGTATAGTAGTATCAAAACAAAAGTTTGTGTTACTGTTACCAATGTTATTAATTTAAAGTTTTTTTACCTAATATAATATGATATCACAGCTACCAGGAACCTCTATTTTAGTATGTATGCTAGGAAAAAAATGGAGTAAAAAAACATCTACTACATCTTGTATTAAAATCGTTCACCTCGCCACCGAAATTATATATATAATAAGTTAACTTAAAAAACTTTGAGGATCAACTGTTTCAGTCAAGAAGCTGTCATTTTTTTGTTTGGTAATATTTTTTTAAAAAATAGCCCTGAGACTCTCGAAACCTCATAGCTATTTTTTTTTTTGCATCTAGGTCATCATTGACTAGTATATGTGGTCGAAAAATTATAATTTGTCTTTTTCTATTATGATTCAAATTAAAAAAAAATATTTTGGTTTCTTCGGTATTTTAATTTTAATAACAAATCGGTACCACTGCATTGGTTATAACCATAATTACGGTACTTCGGGTTTCTCCCGACATGCCACCCCAAGGGTTATTGTTGTAGGCATGGCCTATCCTTTATCTAAGGCTTTGGTTCCACGACTGTGATAACCGTGACTGCGACTGTCGAATATCGACTGTCATCGTGTTATGCACTTTAAGTACTTATAGTCAAATTTAATACACATATACTAACGCAAATATTATTATACACATTGTATAATACCAATTGTATGTACACAAATGTTTACCTTATTAATGTTTTTTTTTTTGTAAATGTAACATTTGTAATTCATTGGTTTCTATTAATTTGTTACGATTTTGGTATTAATTGTATATTCTGTAACCTTTTTAATAAAACTAAAATGTTTTCGGTGAATATGTGAATGAGGTGTAAAATTCATTGTTGTCGTGAGAATGAAATACGTTTAGTGCTCGGAGATCCATTAAAAATAGTAGACCATTGATTATAATTTTTCTTCGTTACAAAAACAATATTGTATTTATTTCGTAATTCCATTTGTTTATGTATTAATGCGTTGCAGTTATATGTAGAAATATGTTCTTGTGTTCTATATATAAATTCAGGAATTGTTAGTATCTCAATTTCGATAATATTATTAATCAAAAGCTATTTTTTTCCATTATTCGGTTATTATTATTTTTTCCATGAATGATATTTTTTAAATAATAAAAGCCAACAATTTAGTTTAGAATAAATCACGATTTTAACGACATTTATTGTTTTTTTCTCTTACATCGAAACAATGCCGTATTGTTATTATGATAATTTATCGTTGTTTTTGGTTTATTTTAAATTTGAAAGATACCTACATATATACATTTTAGTTCTGTATAACCGACAGAAGAAAATAATACAACTGTATGTGTTACCAAAGTACGAGTATATACGTATGTTAATATACAGGGCGATCAAATTAAACTATACGACACTTGTTATTTCGAAAAGTATTAACTTTTTGCGGATTTTTTGACAAATTTAAGAAATAGTGAAGCGGCTCTAAAATGTTACATAGTCATTATTTTAGAGGGCGAACCATCTGCTTTTGATTTTCAAACAGCGACCTATATTAAAAGGTTTCCACGAATAGACAAAAAATTAGTTAACAATTTTTAATTTTCTTCAACCCGTTGACGAGATATTCCACTTTTTTTAAGTCGATCGTTATTGTGAAAAGTGGGAGGAGCGTATGGTTGTGTACCGCGCCGCTACATAAACGATAATTCTACCCTGAAAAATAAGGGCGACAAAAAAAAAAAAATCGGCAACGTAACATTTTAGCGTGGCTCGTTTCTTAAATAGTAAAAAAAAAAAATATCCGAAAAAAGTTAATATACGAACGATAACGAACGAGCATTGTCTTTTAATGTTAGTCAATCCCGCCCCGTATATACTTTTTTTTTTCCTGTAGTAATGCAATTATTATTATTTTTAGCGCCTAATATTTTAAAATTGATTTCGATTAAAACCCGGTCCGTTTTATTTCGTATATTACTATAACAGTATAGCATTTATAATATATATATATATATATATATATATATATATATATATATATATATATATATATATATATTATACTACACGGTGTAGTGGAAACGTAGAATGACTGTGGTGAGCGGGGAGGGTGTTGCGAACGCGAGTGCGGCGGTCGGAGGCGTCGCGAAAGCCTCTCCTAAAGCTCTCCTAGCGTGCCGCGACGGAACTTTACATCCGCGCGCTACGGGCAGTCAGTACGGCGTTGGGCGTGGTTCGCGTAGGAATGAATACAACGGCAACCGAACGCCGCAGCAGTATTTTTTGTTAATTCTTTTTTTTTTCTCTTTTTTTTTTTTTTCTATCATCATTACATTTCTCGTTGTAGTATTTGCTTTATATCGCGTGCGTATTCATTACATTTTCGTTTTGTCGTTTATTGTCGACTCATTTTAATTCAACAAATTCGAATATTCCCGGTATTGATTTATTTCATAAAAATAAGTAAGACAATGCCGAAAGGGCCGGTATCGTACACCGACGGTAATAATTGTAACGCGTTGCCGGTGTAAAATCTTAAACCGTAAACTTCGACAATATTCGCATTTCGGACGATATAACGATGTCCAACGACCGATAATAAAATACGCGATCGGATGTTTTCGTCTTACAACTTAACGTGACGGATACATTCATGTCTTGACCTCAAAACACTCTATCGTGTCTTTAGGTAAGTATCAACGGACAAATAATATTATAATAACTTTAAGTATTTCAGTATTTCAGCGTGCGGTACGACATCATATTTATAATATATATATATTTTTTTTCCTTTTTTTATGTGGTACCTTACAAAAAAAATAAAAAATAAGTTTTTACTATTATTCCGGATATTTATAATGACGCGTCGTAAAGAGAACGCCAGCCGGCTTACTACGCGTTTCTAACACATCTGCTTAAGCTACTAGAATAAGAAGAGACTTTCAATATTTAATCATAAAATATTTTAAGTATATATTATTATTATTATTATTATGTTTAAATAGTTTTTCTATTTATATATCATTTGGTTAGTTATTTATTATTAACCGAAGACAATATTTTCAATCCGGATTCGACCCTTTACACACTTTACGATGTTTTTGATTCTGAGCGGTTCGAGGAGGGATTTTATATTGATTTCTTCTACGGTTGTATTTTATAGCTAGGCAATAATTATAAACATGTCATAAATCGTTTGTTCCTATTGATTTTCTTCATCGGTGAAATTCTAAAAGACGATTATTTTATTCAAATAAATTTGTGATATTTTTTAAGTCAATATCCTAGTCGATTTCTCTTTATATAGTTACGTGTATGACGAAGGTATAACATAATTGTTATTATCTAATATATATTATATATTCGTTTAGCATTGTCTAATCGCCTTCAATCGGTTAGCTTAATGAATGATAATTCGTTGTCGATAGTTTTAATTCGTGAAACGTTATTATTAAAAATACCAAATCGTTATTTGATATATATTCAGCAATCGTTCTACGAATCTACTATATAGGTATATACATGCATAATACAATTAAATAATTTATTATTTGTATCCTTAAAAAACTATATATGTTTTAACATACTATCACTATAAACGAACGGTAGGTTTTATTCGAATTACTTGTATTTAAGGGGAGTCTGTCATCATTTTCCACAGATGAAAATTAAATCAACAATTATAGTATTCTATTCCCGTGATCTATCCGTACGTGTTCTTTTTTTCTTTCCGTTTGCCCCTTAATTTATCTAAGCTCGAATTCCATTTATAGGTATACGGTATAACTTCAGGTCTGGACCAACCGGTAGGGCAGGCATTTGTACCGAGCGGATAGTCCGGATAGGTATTGCTGTATCGTATCTACCGACATTATATTATACTATTCGGAATTAAAACGTGCTCAAATGATCTATGGTCATTTTGGGACACTATTGGTATCCGCGCTCAAATATGCTTAGAGAACCCGCTCAAATAACCTCGATGCCCGTTTCTAGTTAAAAAAAATGGTATCGGCTCTTAGATGGGCGACGCCCTATTAAAAACCGTTGTAATGATATCGTCTGATTGTTTACGATTTTCACGAACGTATCACAATAGTATATAGATATATCCATAACTCATAATATTTTAAACGGCCCATTGTCATGCCGGAGTGAGGGCAAAGTTTTCCATTGACGTCATCCGTATACAGAATGAATTACTCACGGTGAAAGAGATATTATTATACGATGCGCTGTAAATAAAATAAAAAAAAATCTTCAAATACGGATACGCACACGATTTGTTTAGCATTTACATTTACGCGTATACCTCCAATATATTTTGTTTTTGTGGCCGGGTCGTGACGATTTCGAGTGTAATAATAATACCAGCGCGTTGTATATATAAATTATGCTGTAAGAATAAAATATATACCTACGATTTTATTATAAAAGTCTACGTGCCGGTATAATAACGATTTACTCTTGTGTGTGTGTGTGTGTGTGTGTATACGGGCGTTTATTAGATCGTCGACTGGCAGTGCAACGAATAGTTATGCGTGTGTCGATTGGGGTGCAAGCCACTTTTATGCGGCGGCCCACTTGCCAAAAAAAAAAAAAAAAAAAACACCGTTTACCATTCTGCGGCAACCGATTGTATTGAACGCCATTCGGCTCATCGTAAAGACTCGATAAGCGGCCCGGTACCCCCCCCCCATGATTGTCGCGGCGCTGTTGACCGCTAGAGTTGCCGTTGGTTCTCGACGGGATTTCGCCGCGCGTTCGCCAGCGAATTCGCCCCGTTTTTTTTTTTTTTTCGTTCGTTTGTTTCCCCCAACGGCGTATTCGGGTTTACCTACGTGCAATATACGACGAGCGGGCGATCGGAGAGGCGAAATGTTCGGGGCGTTTACGTTTGCACGCTCGGAAAAAAAAAAGGATATAATAATTTTTTTTTTTTTTTTAATCGCGTTCTCTCGGACACAGTATTTGTGTGTACTTTTTTTGACAACTAGACACAAAACACCGAGGCTAAACTACTTACTTAATTAACTATTGTTATTCAATTGTTTTTTCTGGTTTAAAACACAAAGAGGGTGGCGAATTATTTCTTTTGTCCCCTCGCCCTCCCTCCACTGTCAAAAATCCCAATCGTTTTTCGTCCGAAAACCGTAGCGGGGGGGACTGCGGTATTAGTTTGCTGACGCACATAAGGACGCGCGTGCGCGTGTGTGTGGGGAGATGCCGTAAAAAGGTCGCGTCGTCCCAGCAATACGCGCGTCGCTCGTGTTTCCGGTAATGATCCGTCGCCCGTAAAGGTCACCTATACCTATCGAGACGTAACCAAAAGTTAGCCATCTCTATCCGGTTATATTCAGTTTTTTTTCTAAAATATATATAATAATATAATTACTACTACACTGCTCTGTCCGCGCACTCCGGCGTTGTGTGTAAAATTCATCCCCCTCCCCCCCCTCCTCGCCGGCGCGAATTTTCTCTTTCTCGCTCACACTTATCTGCAGTCGTCGTATTTCACTTGTTATAATATTTTCTGCGTTATTATTATTATTATTATTATTCGCGGTACGCTCTCGCTCTGTTCGACGACGACGGTGGTGCCATCATTCATTTTCCCGGTGCCAAAGGCGTTGTCGAACGGCGGCGGCCGACGCAGTGGGTTAGGCGGAGAAGATAGAGAAAACACAAACGCCGCCGCCGCCGCCGTCGCGCCGTGTCGCCTTCACGCGCGCCGGAGGAAACGGCGGTCGGTCGCCACGGCAACACCCGCGCCCTACCGGTAACGTTGACCTTTGGCACGCGCGGTATACGCACGGTTATATATATATATATATATTATACACTATAATAACACGGTACATGCTATATAATGTATACCGGCACCGTGGAAAAAGATGACGGGCTACACGGCTAAACTCTACCGGAATATTATTGTCCAGTAAAATCCGAACGAACAAAATTAGACGTTTACAAAAATCGACACGGTCGTTTATCGGTGCGATTTATTGATTAGGTAACGAAAATGAAAAAAAAAAAACATTTTAAAAACCGGTACATTACAAATACCCAACCTCCGACGTGGTTTTTCGACAAAAAAATAACCTTCGAAATATACACTCGACGCTTATAATACAGAATTATTACGTTACCTTTAATTTTTTTTTTTTTCACTGTTAAATTTACAATTTACGATGAACCTTCTGTCGAAATTTCGTGTATGGGCCAAAGTAGTTTTATTCAATTCGAAAAACTTAAAACGCCTATAAATAGTTTTAAAAATGATCAGAACGTTTTGAACATTTTATGTCCACGCTTAGAAAGGCCCAATATTGATTTTCTGTGTACATTTCTGGTCCTTACGATTATTTTCAACAGAGTTATAACAAAAAAAAAAAATATCGATAGTAATGAAACCAAATTTTCACGGTTTTTCACAATTATTGAGAAAACTACAAGGAAAATCAAAAAAAAAAAAAAAAACGACATTTTTAATGCACTGACTTCCAAAATGCTTTCAGAAAAGCGTTACGCGTAAAAATCAGAACAGGATGTCTGAAAAGTTGTTTACGGACAAAAAAAAATAAAATAAAAACTGACAGAACCAAATGATAATATATCTCGTATTTATCGTACCGGAACATCGGCCATCCCCCGTCAAATAAACTAAATATTTTTAATCTCGTATCTATATAACGACTACTTGGCATTTTAAGAAGAGGTAGAAGTAAAAAAAAAAAAAAAACGAAATGCAAACAATTGTATATGTATGTATAATGAATTATAACCCGTGGCTACTATACTGTATAGTAGACGTATAACGAAAGTTTTATTTTCGTATCAGTTTGGAATAAATAAAGTTATAAATGTCCCGGACCATATGGTCAATGTAAAAAAAAAAAAAACCAAAAAAAAAAAAAATTACTACTACTGGTATTGGTTTGACGCGCGTGCATAATATCGAGGAACCCATTATTCGGGAGAGAGAATGTCATTATGTTTTAAATAGTATATAGTAGAATTATAACAAAAAATGCAAAGCATATGAAGAGAGTTTCGTTCTTTATTTGACTTAAATATTATAATAATTTATATATCAAGTACCTACAGGTATTATATTATATAATATATATTGTAATGCCCGTGTAGCAGTAATTGTTTCACTACGTCCTGTTTGCGATTTTACCATATAATAGTATAATAATAATATTAATAACAATTTATTTCATACGTCGAATTTTTGAAAAACCCGGAACACGATTATATCGATACTATAACAGTAATAATAACTTATATAGAGAGGAGGTATACGCTTCTTGTCCGAATATAATAACGTCACATTTACCACTTTCGTGTTTACGGCTCTATTCTAAAGTGATATTATTTGCGCGTTCGATATCGTAAATAAATATGATATTACTTAATATAATAATAATAGTATTGTCGTGCGGTTTAAAAAAAAAAAAAAAACTATGTAAAATTTATACCACCGGTGTTTTATTTCGTAAAATGTTAATTTGCATTAGGCCCTAATACGGGCGCCATATTTTAAATGGAGACTATTATTTGTACGTTGTATTTTCTATTGTGCGCGTGTGAAATATTATTTAGAAAAAAAAAAAAAAAACTACAAGTACCACCTTTTAATAATACATTTTACGATTTTTTTTATCTATTCTCCGATACCTATTGTAATATAATATAGTTTATGATGAATACAATATTTATGTTAAATTTCAATTTCCACAGCAATCGGGTAGAGTTTTTACTTTTGTTAGATAATCTGAATTTACTCCAAACTCACGGATTGAGAAATAATATTAGTTTTATTGTTAAAATAATACGGTTGAAGGTGGGATTTTTATATTATAGTGAAATTATCAGATACAGAGATATTTTAGTTCTGAAAACCAACGACCCTGTAATGGATGTTCGATTTCCGTTTAAACGACAATAATAATATATTTTGTATCGTGTGTACTCATGTATACGATTGTCGAAAACATTACTAAATTATATTATAAAAGTAATAAAAAAATATAATCTGAAATTCGAAACGTTATTGTTGTTTTTGTTATTAATTAGAGTGAAACAAATACGTATAATAATCCATTTAAAACTATAAAGTAATATATACGATACGGCGTAAGTATTATAATATTTTTGCTGTCGTGCAACTGTTGTTGTAATTTTTATATTTTGCCATTTACCCTCCCCCTCCCCTGATACAAGTTGAATAAAAAAAAAAAAAGAGAGCTATAAAATGGTGCATAATTTTTTTGGGGCCGGTGCGCCGGTAGAAGAACGCATGTGCGTGGTGCGTGTACGTGCGGACACAATACAAGCATATAATAATATAACGTCGCCGCCGCCGCCGCCGCCGCCGCCGATGCCGGCCGGCGGCGAGCTGGGTAAAATGAGCACGCGGCTCTCTTTGCCCCGATGATCGATCGGCTTCGCGCTTGCGCATTACGCCCCTCGCCCCGGAATGCGTGCGTTGTTAATCACGCACCGCGCCGCGCCGCGCGGGCTTAGTTTTCGCCCTTTTTATTATTTTGTTATTATTACATATTTTTTCCCCCCCACATTTATTATTACCATGTATTTCCTCCCACCCCCGTATACTAAAACCACCCTACGCTCATGTCGTGAAATTAATTGTATTATTATAATATTATATTATGTAATGGTGGAAACACTGGCTTTCGGACGGCGGGTCATTCGTGACCTCTTCGCGCACGCATTATCCGCCGGGACCGACGCCGCCGTTGACCAAACCGCCGCCGCCGCCGCCTTACACTGATATTATATACCCGTGTATAATAATATAATATTATTTATTATTATTATACTTTTTTTTTTTTTAGTTATTACTAGCCATAATATTATAGCCCTACCCCACAAGGGATTCGACGGGACAACGCACCTTTATATATATGTGTGTAATTTTATTAATTTAAAACAGTATTATTTAATATATTACATATAATATCATAATTTAGTTTTTATATTTGGCTCGAATTCCGTTTTAAATGAATTGTAATTGTGTAATGGTTTATTATTAATAAGTCAATTAACGCAGTGTAGGTATATTCGATAAATACTTAAAAAAAAAAAAAAGTATCAGGGAAATTAAAATGTGCCTATATTATTCAAAAGTTGTTTTTATTAATGATAATATACTATAACTTTATAACGTGCATTTTACTTACATTCAACAATTTTAATGAAATAATAAAACACTATATTTTGAAGAAAAAAAAAACTCGTAGAATAGTCCGATTTTTACGTTGGGAAGAGGAAGATGATTTCCTACAGACCGCATTGAACAATTCTGTTTTTCAACATATTCGTCTCAAACTCAATAATATTTCTTTATAAAAAAATATAAAAAAAAAATGGTAGAGATTTATTATCTTGACGATGAGTTATCCCACAAAGTAATTTTCTTACGTATAAATAGCCAGTGGTAAAAGTTTTACGAGTATATTATTAAGGCGGTCAATAAAACGTTAGAAATTATTTTCAAATTTCATAAAATTGGAGACTGCCCCTCTTAAACGTCAACTATTTCTTTTATCGGTCGATCCGTTCTAAAAAAAATCCAAAATTTAAGTATAGTAATCGTTACCGTAACGTATCGTTGGCACCTTAGGTTAGGTTAATAAAACGCGCGAGTACGTAATATTATTATGTCGTTAATTAAAACACAATAGTCTGTAGTTTATAATCTTAATTTATTTATTTGTTCGGAGGCGGTGTCTTGTTGTAAAGATAAGAGAAGAAGTAAATTCATTCAGGAAAAAAAAAAAATAAAAAAAATATTCGATTTGCATAATCACAAACAGGTGTTGTACCCATTGTCGTTTCTATTATTGTACAAATATACGACTCGAATGCACTCGAACGCGCGATTGGCGCTATTATTACGAAAAGGAGTAGGTTTTATTTATAAAAGAAATTAGTCGATTATTGTTGTAGTCGTTGAGTTGTCGTGTCAACATTTTGTCGAGCCTTGGAAATAATATTACTAGACACACACACACACACACGAGGAATGATGAACTCGTTGGTAATTGACGTCACGTATCCGTATTTTGTTCCCCGCCTTAACCCATTATCACGCCCGCTGGAATGTATTCATAAACCGCGCGCGGTCTATTGACGGAAGTCAATTTCGCTAGCAGTTAACGCTACCCTTCTCCGTGCTCGTCCTGTCAGCCATACTGGCTTTGATAGATTAACGAGTTAATTGCATTGGTTCTCAGACTTTAAATAAATAATTTTAAAAACGTAGCTAAACAAAACAATTCCTCTCCCGATTATTATTTTTAATTTAATTTAATTTTGTTTACCATTTATCGGGCACATAATATAATATTCCCTGATAAAAATTATATGTTTCTAAGGCGCGTATTATATTTATCGTAATATATAATCTCAATCCATAACAATAATTAAGTTATTGGCGATAAACGATGTATTGTAATATATATAAATATTATATAATTGTTTTGTATTATAAACGCATAAATAATTGTTTTTCCGGGGGGGGGGGTGTCTATTGAGGGAGACGGGCTAAAGAGGAAAAATGTCTTCCTACGAGCTTTTCCCGTACTCCCTGGAAATAAAATAAAAAAGTAATTTGTATCCGTTATTATTGATACTAATAATTAAGAAATCAACAATGCTATGCCTATGCCTTATTTAGGTTTTGTATTATTGAAAATATATTAATTGATTATTTTTATTTGTGTAGCATTTGTGTCGGTCGATACCGGAGGCCCTAGCCGTACACGATGAACGAACTGGACTCATTAAGGCAAGAAGCTGAAACGCTGAAAAATGCCATACGAGTAAGTTACTTATACCGAAACTAGGTTTTTAGCTTAACATTTATGAATTATAACTATAGAATATCATTATTTTTAGTGTTTCGATATAATAATTATTATAATACGTTTTATATTAACTCAACGCATATAGAATTAATTTATGTATTGATATTTCTCAAAATTGCTGCATCGCTTTATTATTTTTTCATTTCTTTTGAATATTTTTTTTCAATTATGTTTCTGGCTATTTTAATGATGCCCGCCCGTTGAAAATAGTGACGTTGACTTTTCCACTATATGTGGGTGGTGAATACTTATTATAATATTGTTTTTCGTAACGCCTACTAATGGGAGTAGTGATGAATTCGTTCGTATCTATCGATTTAAACTTTTCCCCGCGGGTGGGGGGGTCTTATACGTAAGGTAATTGTATATATTTTATATGAGCGTCGTTCATTAGCTCTTTTCCATATGAGAAATCGCGATTATTGATTTTCTTCTATAAACTCACAAATTGAGCGTTATTTAAACGAATTCGCGTGTATGCCGGATACTCGACGATCCGGCAATATTATTATTATAACGTTTAGCCACCGCGGACAAACGCCATTATAAAAAAAATACAACTCGCCGCGTATTCGGTCACTAAGGCTGTTGGATTGGGGCGATAAGCAGTTGTCCGAAAACGATAAGGTTGGAGCGCGGAAAAAATGTCCGCGGCGTATTTGTTGCCAACCTAATATTTTCCCAACATTCTATGAAAATAGTTTTGTTATTTATTACGTTTATCTCGTAGGCGCATGTTGTTAGATATATGTAAGTATTAAGTGATCATATAACACTGATACCCCGACGTGGTTTCGCATAACAAATCGAGGGTTATTTTTGATCAAATTCCGATATGTAGTTGGCCTGCAGACGAAGCCGTGTACGTCTTTTTCATATAGGGTAATTTCGTTGTGAACGGTTGGCAGTACTTTTTCGTTTTCCAACCGTTATCGTCGTTTGTCGGACATCTGGCCCCCGATCCCGGAATTACAAGGCCCACGCCAATAACGACACCGACAAAAACCCAGCGCGTTATCTTCACGGACAATGTCGTAAGTCCACTATCCGTTTTTCGTTTTTACGTACGTAGGTGGATGATATTATTGTAATATCGTTATTACTATTATTCCGTCAAACGCTAATCGTGCGATTATAATTTATAATAATTAACGATATTAGAGTGACCAATGATAATCTTCACCGGGCCCGGGCCTACAAACAATTTTTAAATCCTGATGGACCCCGGCTGGAGCTTAATTTTTTATGTCAAAGCCATAATTTAATTATTAGTTTTTATGTATTGTTTTACCTTTAAAAATCAGACCTTGCACTAAGGAAAGTAAAAGGGGGGCACGGAAGTTTTAATTTGCCCGGTTCCCGCTAAAGCTAGTCTTCACTTAAAAAATAAGACAATGCAAAAATGTAATAACTATAGTTCATACCTCGATACATAACACAAACATCAGAGATAAAAAATACAATGCAAACCTATAGAAACCTATTCATCACAGAATTTTTCATACTGCCCAATGTTTAAAACGAAAAAATATAACTTTCTTAAAATTAACTCGAAATTTTAAGTTATCACTCATTCCCCACTATCAATTGTTTGGTCATAAACACAGTTTAACTATAGCCACGGAATATAATAGTAACAAATGAATGCAAACTTTCGAGTGATTGTTACCTTGGAGTTTTTTTTTACGAGGGTATCCATAAAAATAGGACAAATTCTCTTAAAATGAGGAGTCTGGTCGCCCTGAACAATACGTTCTCTCGTACGTATTGTAATCCTGAGGTGCGGTTTTTAGCAATATTGTTTACTCGAATGTCAATTGCTATAATGTCGCCAACGCGTTCACCACTGTCGCGACATTATCAGCAACTTTGGTGACCATTTAATCGATCCCAAAATCAATATACAATATACAATCTCGGTTATCGACAATTCCGTTAACAACAGTCGACAGAAAATAATTTTACACTTCAGTATACGAAGCTGTGCTTATAAAATTGAATCGTAAAAAAAAAAAAAAAAAAAACGCTAGTTATTTATTATTATCTCATCATTGTCGTCCACCGGACCGCTACCGTCGGAAAGCCTGATTTTTACCTCCCACCGAGAACTGCGGCGTGGTACTATATGTACACACCATGCGGAATGGCGGAAGTACGTGGAGAACGCGTGAAAATTATCAAAAGACAAAACAAAAAAAATTTAAAAACTAGACGATATATTATTATTTCCGTCAGAAATGCGTATCGTCGTGTCGAGTATTCATGCGATCACGTGTTGCGCAGCGCACATCGTCGGCGGGCTCCGCTTGTCGCCGTCGTCGCTGCCGCCATCGTCGTCTCTCTTGCCGTACACATTTTACACACGCTCGCGTACCCGATATGCAATACGCACACGCAGAACTTTATATACAGCGCGATCGGTTTTATTACCTTTTTTTCTTCGGAATTTTCCTAATAGGTAAACCTAAAAAGACACCCGTGCGCAATTTTCAAATTTTACATTGGTTACATTTTCACAGACGTACCTATACCGTTGAAAGTTTTCGGTAATTTGGCCGGTAGGAAGTATTAATGGGGGTAAAAAATGCGCTGGAGTTGGTTTCTACGTATGGCCAAGTAATAATGCGATTTTAGCCCGGCTCAAACGATTAATACGAGCTAATTACTATAATTTATAATTGTTTTATTGTTATGTTGATGTTATTTTATGGCAATGATAATGTTTAACGAAAAATAATTCTGCGATTTCCATGGGAATCGGTAAAATTGTGATAAAACTATCACCATTTTTATTGTTTTCGCTTATGAAACACCACGAGCAAACTATTATGTTTAATGTCGGGACGCGACCCTACCGCCAAATTATCACCAAATTCTAAAGTGGTTATAACTCGTCAACGCCGACGTTAAATTTTTCAACTAAAAACTCCGTTCCGTCTATTTACGGAATAGGTAGGTTTCCGTTTGAAAATCGCCGTAGTGTCCGACGGGAAAGATCGATCACTCTGTATAATACGTATTATAGTGTATGCGGTGTGTGCGCGCGCGGAGAGTTTGCCTACATGACGCGGCCAACGTACGCAGGTCTGCGGCGGCATTATAATGTGTATAATGTTCGCGTATATATATATATATATATATATATATAGAGGCGGCGTTGTTGGTCTGCGCGCGCACACACGCACACGTCTACAAGTCGCGCCCGCTCCCGAATCGAGCGGCGGCGGCGGCAGCAGCAGCAGCACCAGCACCACCAGCAGTAGCGTGTAGAGAAATAGAGCTTTTGCGGCGGCGGTATAGGGTGTCACGCGAGGAGAGGGGGTTGTCGAAACGGCGGTGGAAACGCGCAAAGGGAGGGGTCATGTGAAAGCCGGCCGGCAGTCTCGCTCCCCCACGGCCGCCGCCGTCTCGCTACTCCGGCCGCACCTCTTTCACCGCATCTGCTCTTGTACGCTGCGGCGGTGGCGGCGAACCTCTTCTCCCTCACCGAACATCGCCTGACCCTCTATACCGATCCCTCTGCCACCCGCGCCCGCCGCCGCCGCCGTTGCTACCGCCGCCACCGTTGCTACCGCCGCCGCCGTTGCCACTGCCGCCGCCGACTATCTAGCGTGCCCGTCGATCAATATGGCGTTGTCGCCGCCGCCGCCGTCTCGCGCGGGTGCGCCGCCGCCGTTGTTTGACTTGCTGCACGACGAGGGATCGTTCACACTAGCCAATTTGCCCCGTTTGAATATATAATGAAAAATTAAAAAAAAAAAAAAAAAAAAAAAAAAAAAAAGTATATATATTTCTGAACGGGCTTAGGTTTATTTTTAATTTCGACCGCGGGAGGATAAATTTTTTTATTATAAAATCGGATTAAAATCGTCGACGTCGTCGTACTACGCTGCCTTCTCTGTCGGCGGAGTTAATTTATTTTTGTGCGTCATGCGGACAAATAATAATGTCCGCCTGTGTATAAATAATCGATAAGGGTATATTATAAGGCCCGTTGTTTGTTTGTACCTTCTTAAATTTCAAGAATATTTGATCGCTTTCGTATAAAGTTTTTTTAATTAAATTTCGGTCAATTTTTTATTTTCGATTATTGCTACGTATATCACCGTCCAAAGATATATTTATGTTTAAATGGTTGATTAAGATTTTTATTTTATTTAAAATTGGTATCATAATAACCAATTCGACCACGTTGGAAAAATACAAACGCATTTTACTTAATATTGATATTGGCACAGTGTGTACCATCTGTACTGTCTGTACCATCCATAATGATAATTGAATTATTTCCTACTGAAAATATAACTTGGATGTGTTATACTGTTATAGTTTATAGAGAATTCATAATTAATAAAATTTGTAGGATTATCAATTAAAACTTGGTTATAGAATATATAACATTATCAGTGGTGGCAGGACATAGAAACAATAGCTTCATGCCTGAAATGAGTGGGTGGGTTTGTGTATTATAATAGGATCACAAACACATATATTATAATTAATATAATATATGTAACTGTGTCCATATTCCACTTATCATAGTTATTTTAGTCTAGTTATATCTAATCTAACAGCGACAATAAGAACGATGATGAGAATTCATCATTAAATATACAATTTAGTCCAAAGACCCAAAATATTTGATCTTCCACTACTGTATATTATACAATATAATATATAACTATTTTACCATAATTTTTATCAAATAAAATTATTTCACTACTTATATTTTAGTATTATCATTTTATTTTAGCATATAGATGATTTGAATGTATTTATTAAAGCACACAAATTACCGTTACAACTATAATTTAAGTTTAACATATTAATTAGTATACATACTATTTTTAAAATATTAAAATAATAAATTACTATTAAAACCATATCTGTTGTTCAAATGCATTGTAGATACTTGCTTAATATATTTTGGTGCATGTACGCAATGCATAATTTAGATATATTTTAAATTTTGATTTGTATTCAATCATTTGGCCTTTTAGAGGGACATATAAGTTGCATTGTTGCATATTCTAATATTATGTTAACCACCGACTAGAATATAAACATATGTTTGCAGTTGTCATTTAATTTTTAAATTATGTAAAATCTAAAGTAAG
Source organism: Tuberolachnus salignus (assembly GCA_956483605.1). NCBI lineage: Eukaryota > Metazoa > Arthropoda > Insecta > Hemiptera > Aphididae > Tuberolachnus > Tuberolachnus salignus. Next base: position 21,458,965 of record OY101429.1, read on the forward strand.
AATATTAGTTAGGAATAAGTTTAATTAATTTATGATAATTTTAAAGAATATTTAACAAATCATTATTATTATTATTATTTTACCAAAAGTTTATTGTTAATAATCATAATATAAGTTAAATTAATTTTTAATATCATATTCAAAATCTATTATATAAATCATTTTTATTCTTGATTAAATAAAACAGTAATATTCAAACTAGATTTATTAAATGTTTTAAATTTTAATTAATTGTAGGATGCAAGAAAAGCAGCATGCGACACAAGTCTTTCGCAAGCAACCACCAGTATGGAACCGGTCGGCCGGATACAAATGCGAACAAGGCGTACACTTCGTGGACATCTTGCCAAAATTTATGCCATGCATTGGGGCTCTGACTCCAGGTAATTAAAGTCTCTTTAGACAATTAAAATTTAATTTATAAATATAATTGGTGGTACGTGTATTAGTACATACATATATATATATATATAGTACTTTTAAAACTAAATTTTCATTAAACATTATTGTTCTAGAAATCTAGTATCAGCTTCACAAGATGGAAAGCTTATTGTATGGGACAGCTATACAACAAATAAGGTACACGCCATACCACTTAGATCTAGCTGGGTGATGACGTGTGCATATGCTCCTTCAGGCAGTTTTGTTGCTTGTGGCGGTTTAGACAACATATGTTCAATTTATAGGTATATAATGTCATATTATAATGCAGCAAACTTAATAAGATACAATTTATTTCAATATTTTCAGTTTAAAAACAAGAGAAGGTAATGTAAGAGTTAGCCGAGAACTGCCAGGGCACACAGGTTATTTATCATGTTGTAGATTCCTTGACGATAACCAAATTGTCACTAGCTCTGGAGACATGTCATGGTAAATATTTCAATCTTACAGTATAAATTTCTTCAATTTCTTGGTTCCTTGCTATAATTTATTCACCTATCTTATCCAGCATTCCTTATGGAATCGCAGTGTCTGTACTTTGACATGCTAAGTTATTCATCTCTACTAATAACATTAATTTTTTTAACAAATATGTAAATTTTATTTCTAACTGTTTGCTGCTATTTTTGTTCAATTATGTTTACCTCTCATATCAATGATATTGCCATACAGTCTATACTGACTCTCATACTTGAGCTAATTTGTACTTTATGGTCCATTAAATATATTGTGGTGTGCTGTAGACTTGTTATTTACTACACTTGTTTTTATTCTATTGTTAAATTATGGCTCTAAGACTCATCCACTTATAACGTTTAAAGACAATTCATTAATATACTTTTAATACACTTTATACTGCTTGTAATTAATAATTATCACCATATTCTCCAATCATTTGTCATATTCTGTTCATTACTAATAATATACTCATTTAACTTGGATTTTGCTATTTTCTAATTAATAAGTGGGAACTATTAATTGTATTCAACTATATAAATAAAAACTTACTCAAAATACTTGTTTTTAGTGCTTTATGGGACATAGAAACTGGCCAACAGTGTTCATCATTCATTGGACATACTGGTGACGTTATGTCACTCTCAATGTCACCAGATATGCGGACATTTGTATCAGGAGCTTGTGATGCTTCAGCAAAAGTACATAATTTTATTTTATTTTTTCAAACAAAACCTTACCTAATTATATGTTGCTTGTAATATATTTTATACTATGTGTATTTAAATTATAATATTAATTTTAATTTTCAGTTATGGGATGTTCGAGATGGAACATGCAAACAGACGTTCCCAGGACATGAATCTGATATCAACGCAGTCACTGTAATTATTTGCAATACAAATTTTAACTGAATACTTTATTAGGAATTATGTACTGGAGGATATATAATATACTACTATATCTTATGTATTATGTTATAAATTAAATTATTCATACATAAGATTAAACATATTTTGATAAGATTTTACATGTTATAATATATTTTTTTTTTTAGTATATAACAATTTAATATATATAATATGTTTATTTTTTTAGTTTTTCCCGAATGGATATGCTTTCGCTACTGGCTCAGATGATGCTACTTGTCGTCTATTTGATATTCGGTCTGACCAAGAACTGGCAATGTACTCTCATGACAACATCATATGCGGCATAACTTCTGTATCATTTTCAAAATCGGGACGTTTGCTATTGGCAGGTTACGATGATTTCAATTGCAATGTTTGGGACTCAATGAAAGCTGAACGTGCTGGTTAGTAAATTTAAATTTAAAAAAAAATACAATACTAATACTAATTCAGGGTACAATTATGAATATATAGGTACACATATTTAATACACATTCAGTGTAAAATAATAATAGCAATTTATTTTATATTATTAGTTAGTTTTAAGTTTTTATTTTTATATTATTTTACCCAATAATTTTCAAGGTAAACATTAAAAGTTTAAATATCAGTTAAATTATTTAATTTAAAAATACTTAAAAACATATTAAATACTGATATAAGAAATCATTTTCCATTGTTATTCAATAAAATTAATTTATATAAAGATGCTGTACTTGAAATGTGACAAAATAGCTACAAAAAAATATTAAAAACTTACAATATAATTAGTGGTATTTTAAAATTGTTTAAAATGTATTTCTCAACAGTGCCACCTATTGTGCATTGGTTCATTAAACATATTTAATTATAATTAGTGTCTTAACCTTAACATTTAATCCTTATCCATGCAATTGGGATCCAATGGGTAATGATTAATATCAGGTCCGAATATTTCTAACTGAAATTCACGTTTGCCTGATAACCAACCAATCTGAATAAAACAAATTTTTATATTATATCAATATTAATATATTTTTTTTATAGATTATTTACGTCTTTGGATGTTGTATTAGGAAATGGCAGCACACTTCTAGGGTCCATATTTAAATTACCTTTTCTAATCATGGCATCTTTCCTCACTTCATTTATTTTTTTATTTCTTTCTCTTTATACAGTTAAAAAATAAAGAGGTTTTTTTTAATATAATATAATATATGTAATACTTAATGATTATACTTATATAGATCCAACATCCATTCCCACTTAATATGCCACTCATCAAAAGCTTTGATTTCTTGTTCACAGCGTACTCTAAAATTCTTATCTTCTGATACAGATACAATTGCTCTTGCCATGTTTGAATAAAATGTATTTATTTATTATTTTAAATATTTATTTAATTATTAAATTAGTAACCATGGATATAAAATATTTAATTACATATTTTATAGTTTTTTAATTATTTATATTTTGAATGTGTTGACATCTATTTTACACCACTATTTGTATTACTTGTTTTTAACTGTATTAAATGTAAACAAATATATATAGATATGTAATAAAAAAAAAATATGTAGAAAATACTTAGTCTGAAAAGTATTATGTAGGTTGTGTGTATTTACAACTGGTTTTGATTTAAAAAATCATCATAAAATAATAGAACAATAAAGGCAAACATTATACACTACTGAATATAAAATCAAAATGATGAATACATAGAAAATATTACTATTTTTTATACAGGAAGTTAATTAATTAGAAGAGATTGTAAAATGAGATGCAATGACATAGATTGAAGGGCTATGTTTTATTAAAAAATATTGATATAGGATATTATTTTTAAAATCTGTCTACATTCAAGATGGTTTTACAATTTTTCTTAACCTCATTATAAATATGCAATTTTTCCAATTCATAACTATTGTAAACATTGTCTTGTCTATTAAAAATATTTTAAGTCAAAACTGATCAATAAATACACAACCTATAATACTTTAGGCCAAGGACTGTCTACATATATTTGTATTTATTTGCATTATTTATAAATTTTATCTATTTTTTTTTTGTCATTTATATTATTCAGTAATAATCTTTAAAACAATTTTTGTTTTTAATCAAAAAATAATATTGTAAAACTTAGCCTTGTCTAAGAGTAGTAGTATATAGGTAGTAGTAATATAAAATTGATTATTAGCATTTCAAACCTATTTAATCTCAAACTTTTCCATGACCAAAGGATAAATAATGAAAACTATTAAATTTGCTAGTATGTTACTTACAAGAAGCACTTAGGTATTGGTAAATACTAAATAAAAATCTTAATCACTCTACATATTAAATATTTTACCCCAAGTAACACTTAGTTTGATAAACAACATTATTTAAATTTGTAAACATACTACTAATATTATTAAATAATTGATTTATATTTTATTTTAGGTATATTGGCTGGTCACGACAACCGTGTCAGTTGTCTAGGAGTGACTGAAGATGGTATGGCTGTAGCTACCGGCTCTTGGGATAGCTTTTTACGTATTTGGAACTGAGTTGGCCCTCTGATGAGACCTATGAAGCCAAACGGTCCCTGAATTACAAACTTCCCACAATACAAAAAAAAACCAAAATAAATAAAGAAATACAAATATAAAAAAAAAAAAAAAATTATCCAAATAAAGTAAAAAACAGTTCAAACATTTTTTCTCAACGGGGGACCACTCACGCGAAATGAAATGTTTTGTTTTATTCACTTTACGTAATCTCTAAGTTGCATTATTTAAAATCAAATACTACCCGACTTGAAGGTCTTCCGTTTGCGCATTTTGGGACAAGTGTCCGCGGCTGTTTAGGTGCTCAAAAAAACAAAACCGTGGCAACACACACTATCTATGGAAACATAGCGTTTAAAATTACATTTACAACATTATATACAGATGTTTATATAACATATAAATTATATATATATATATATATATATATATATATATATATATGTGTGTGTGTATGTTTTATTTACAGATGTATATGTATTTATATATTTAATTATAAATATATATATATATACAAACTAAAATAAGTATAAATATTTATATCTAAGTCATAAAACTAGAATAGATCAGTATTTATTAAAGATATAAAATGCTAAAAAAAAAAAATAAAAAATAAAAATAAAAAAAAAATTATATTCCTAAAAAAGTTTTTTTAACGAGTGTTCATAATAAAAATAATTTTTAAAACAATAAAAAACAACTTTATATACATTTCTGTGTAAATACTAGTAAATTAAATCTTGTGTATAATATTAAAATTTAGCATTAGTAAAAATATATAATCAGAACTGTGTGCATTTTTCATTTAATAAATCTGAACTATATATTATTTTCACTAAAAAGTTTTAGATTTTACACCTATATTGGTATTTAAAAATTATCTGGCATTATTTATATAATGAAGTTGATCCATTACAGTCTGTTCCCATTGCAATGTTCAGCTGTTTTTCTTTGCTGATACCCATTTATATTTAATTCTTACATGTTAATATGTATAAATTTACAAATAAATCTTTTGGGTTAAACATTAAGATCAACTTCTCAATATATACTTAGTTTTGCCTTAAAATTTTTGTAACACCACGGACGGCCTTCATGAGGGTTGTTCTCTGATCATACACATTTTTTGGTTTTCATTATAAACAATTTTCTTTTAATATATATATAAAAAAAATGTATTATTATTTTATTTTATTTTTTTACATTCTAACGCACAGCATTATACACATTTTTATATTACGTAACCAGTTTTTTAAAAGCATTTATACCTATTAAAACATACGTGTGAGTTGATTTTTAAACTGTCATGCATTCATCGATAGAATTAATTTTAATTAATATTAATATTATTGTTACTTTGTAAACAAAACCATTACGTTAGCATTATGAATCTGATAAAACTTTAAGTTTTGCCACTATAAATCTATTGGTGGTCATTTTTTATTATTATTATTATTATTATTATATTATTTTTTAATTACTTAAATCTTTAAATGTCCACGAATTATTAAAATAATAATTAAAATCTCCATATACATTTACCAACACCATTGTTTTAGAATATTCTCACTGCTAGCCACAAGTATCTTGAAATTCTTATTGATAATAATGGTGGTGTTAATATTTTCAGTTTAAAAATAACATGATATGGTATAGCTAACACTTAGTCTGCATGTTTCTGGTGAATTTTGTTTTACAATGAATCTGAAAATTTAATTGTTAATTTATCAACACAATGCTGAAGATATGATTCTTAGGTTTTTCATAAATGCATTGTAATATACCTAATAATTCACTTTATTTTGTATACATGCATTTTTGATTAAACAAACATGAAATAAGATTTTTATATATTCACTGTATACTATACCATTTGTTGTGTTCTATTTTGTTAGCTACCTGATTCAGACATTTTTTCTTAAAACCTGAATAATTATCAACAAACCTTTGCTAGTTTTATGATTTAATATTTTTATAAGCATACATTTTTTCCTAAAAGACTATTTATTTCTAATTAAAAAATTCTTTGAATATAATGTAAAATTCATTGAATGTTATCGATGACTACATGGTTAATTGTGTGGAAATAATTTTTTTTTTTTTAACATGAACGATCAAGCTGTATGTATAACTTATGAACATACAAACCATACAATTAAATAAAAGTATTAATTTTACTTTTAGTTGATTAAATATAAAAAAATGATATATTTATATGCATGTATATATCTATACTTACATATACATAGATATACATTAATAATAATACTAATAGTATGTACAAAATATAAAATTTATAATTACATTTTTTTGCTTAACCGAACATTTTTGTAAACATTTTAATACATTCAGTACTTAGAAAATCGTATAGTTTATCGTAATGATTTTGTGTTCTTCCTTCATTTTGATTTTGTTTTGAGTGTGTGTTGCAGTCATTTTTTGAACTTTTCTATAGTATGTATATTTTATAATTAAAAAGAAAAAAAAAATTATCAATAGGATTACATCTTACCATCTAATATTATTATGTAAATATAAAATAGAAATTACATAATTTACAATTATAATTATAATTTTTTTTTCGGCAACAACTTGATGTTACACACTGTATCATATAGGTACTTTTACTATGGTTATAAATTATAATTATAAAATATTACAACTTTAGGTCTTACATAAAGATAAGGTCTTAACATTATCGTTGTACGATACCTATAAGGAAATAAGAAAACAAATATTAAAAAAATAATGCAGTACATGAATATCACTGTTTTTGTCGAATTTCTAATTATATTAATTAATTATAAGTTAAGTTATCATTATTCATTTTTAATTTATTGCCAAAAGGTATGAAACACTAAAAACCAAGTAGTTTATAGTGTCTTGTATTTTTTTTTATTTCCTTTTTTTTTTTTTTATCGCTATTGCGTTTATTTATTTATTTTTTAAAATGTAAGTGTAATAAGTTTGTCATGGTATAATAAAATACATATTTAACATATTCAAGTATGTTAAGGTTTATTTAATATGCTTTTCACGCATTGCCATTGATTAAAGAGTTAAAATACTATTAGAGCACTCTAAAATTTTTGACCATAAATGTACAATATAACTATTTATTATACTCTTTGATTGACAAATTTAAATCAATAAAGTTTAAACGTATTATATACCATTAGCCCGTGCCTAAGTTGGGTTAAGTTATTTTAAAAAATGAAAAAAATAACCCCAAGAGGTGTTAGAAGTGCGTTAATCCCATAATATAATGTATTATAAATAGATTAATGTATAGTTTATACCTATTTATTTGTGGCTTTAAGTTAAGTGATAATCACTAAACTTAAAGTTTATCTTTTTAATTTATTTTAAATAGTGTTGATGACAAAACACATTATTGAACCTAATATAAATGGCAAAAATATATAAATCGCATATTTAAATAATGTATTTATCTTTAATTGTCCTAACGTCTAATATGCATATTATATTATTATATATAAAAATAAATTTGAAAAAAAAAACAACTGTTTTGGAAGTTAATATATCAAAAATGAATACAATTGTGGATATGTGAAGAATTTGTGTACTTTTTGGCAATTATTAAATAGTTATTTTATTTCTTATATTTTTAGATATTATTTTATTATTAATCATGGTCGTTTAATGCTGACAACTTAGCGAACCGTGTAGACCTGGTGCGCTGACTATACACACACTCTGAAAAGAATTTTCAACGTGGATTTGAAATTGATTTTGCCATGACCTTAGATATGTTTGGCAATTCCAGCAACTCCGTGCTTTTATTGACAAACGCGTATTACCTACAAATATGGTATTATTATGTACCTAACCCTATGCAACTCGAGCTAATTAATATCTTAACAACAATGAAAAAAAAATATTGGTGAGCCAGAAATCAATTTTACTTGGTGTACATTATAAATGAATACAATTTGAAATTGTAAGATTTTTCCATCTTACAAATAACATCTAGTTAGTTCATGAATATTTAATAAGATATATGAATTCAAACCACGTTGATTTATTGCAATATAATAATTCATGAATGAAATTATAGCATTTGATTATTACTTGTTCATTAATTGTAACAGATCGTTCAGAATAGGAAATCAAGTCATCATATCTTAATAAAATTTTACTGAATATAACAATAGTGTCAGGAATTACTTGGCAATCATCAAATTAAAAGGAAACGTACAGAATATTTATTAAAAAATATTTTTCAGTGAATGATTTATTAATAAAATTCACACAAACTGAAATATTAAAAGTTAGTTTTTTTCTTCTATACCACTTTTAGGGAAAAACTCAAAAGTTAAGTGCTTGTTACTAAAAATATAATACTTTTTACTATTTACCATTCCAATAAGATTAAGTTTAATCTGAAGCAAGAATAGTGAAAGCAACAAAATTCTCACATTCATTAGGTGAGTTTTCATTTAAGTTGTTTGTTGTTAATTTTCTTGGCATTATAAAGATTGGATTTCTTAAATTGTGTTTCGAAAATAGATTCAATTAAAGGATAAGAATCTGATTTAAGTAGTGCCTAGGTCAATAACAATTAAACATTAAAATGTATTACTGGTCAAATCATGTGTACTAATACAACCGCAACGTTGAAGCTCTCAATCTTATAGTGGTGTATTTTTTTTTTTGGACCACTTACTACAGGAACAGTGCAGTCTTCAAAACTTTCCTTTTTTAAGGACGATTTTGGTAAATGTATTCAGTCCCTGACAAACGCATTCGGAACCATATACTCCCAGTTTTTTTTCCATTTTTTAAAGTAATAATAAAAGTGGGCGTTCCTACAGTACTTTTTTTTTACAAATGGCACAAGGTTTTGACATTTTTTATTTGATACTTATAACATAGAACTAAGAGCGTAGTCCGTGGTATTTAGTTTAATATAATAATTATAATTGAAATTTCAATGTTGGAAGACTATCAAAATGGGGAAAAAAGTACGGCGGTGGTCATATGCAATTTATCCGTTAGATGGCAGCCCGGCGCCGCCGTTACTGGTATCCAATACCGATAGCGGTAGCTGCAATGAATATCTTGTGATAATTTGGAACTGTTATCATTGTCATAGTATTAGTTGACCGTTATTATCAGTATAAACTAACAATCAAGGTGCATTTTGACGGTGGGAAATAAAATGTGGTTTTCGGTCGTTTGTTCGATGCGTATAATTTTCTTTCCACCGGTGTCTTTTTCAATCGGTTGTATTACAACGTTCACGCAGCCATTTCGTTAAAACATTTCAACTGTATAAAGTAAATTAAAAATAACAAACATGTCATCTTTGAACAATGGTAGGTGGTATTGTCTTAACATTTTGTAAATATCAATTTATTAAGTACTGTTATTTGGTTTTAGTGTCTACCTCTAGTACGGATCACAACGATTCAATAAATAAATCGAAGACTTCAAGATCAAAAGACATGCATTTACCCATATCGAGAGTGCGTACCATAATGAAGAGTACTCCAGACATTGAAAATATAGGATTACCGTCATTGCACGTTGTTACAAAAGCGACAGTAAATTTAACCATTGAATTACGCTAATAGTCAAGTGTTTATATTTATAGAGAATAAAATTTGCATGTACATAAAAATGTCTAACAAACTTTGTTGATGGAAAACTTTATTTCTAAAGTCCTATAATTCAACATTTTGGGATATACGAGGTAGGGGTTAGGAGATGGAAGAGTAGTCCGTGATAGATGGTGGTAAATAATTTACAAATTTGGTCTGTTTCTTGAGTTGGGAACCACTGCTATATATGGTCTAATTTTCTACTTACATAATTTTTACATTTCAATCAATATGGTTTTTATGTAATTTTAATACATGTATGAATTAATATTAAATATTATTAACAGTAAAGTATATTTTATTTTTATTTGAATGTATTCACATACAAATATATTATAATATTTTCAGTACTTTCTAAACAATTATTAATAGAAACAGCTTTATACTGTTGTATATTATAGTACGTAATATTGTTTTAATACAATTATTTATTGTGTCTTAGGAACTATTTATACAAAAATTGACAAGAGAAGCTCTTAAAGGACAAAGGAATCATAGACATTTAGAATACAATGATCTTGCCAGAGCTGTTGAAAAAGATGAAAATATGTACTTTCTAAGAGGTAAATAATTATATTATTTATATACTATTATAACTATAAAACTTTTATTTATAAGATAATAAGTTAGATAGATAGATTTACAATATTACTGGGTTTTTTTTTTAAATAGGGGGAAATGTTTGAGCCAAAACTAATAAATATGCACTACATTTTTCATGCTGAAATATTTATAAAGAGAAAACCAACAAATGGTTTATATACAGGGTAGTCCTATTATCATAAATTGGCGATTATCTACAAAGATTTTAAGTAAATTATATTTTTATTGTTTTTAATATTTATAGAATCATTTAATGATCTGATTATTTACAATATCATCAACATTATAATCTCATTCTCTATATCATAAACACATATAAAATTTTGATTGGTAGGTAAATAACCACAGGCATTTAATTTGGCGTGGTATGTGGATTAATGAATCTTTATTCATTAAGTGTTGGGGACAGCGACAACGACATATAACTATAGTGATACAGATAAAATTTAAAAAAAAAAAAACCAGTTATTATTAGGGAGACACATTTTATTTATTTATTTTTTTAAATTTAATAGTGTACACGGGCAAAGCCATGGGGGCACCTAGTAATTTATAACATTTGAAGTTTTAAATTAGAGTAGGGAAATCATTTTCTGTTAATCTTACCCCTTGCTACTTATTTATACTTATGTTTTAATGTAGTTTATACCTTAACATTTTTTTTTTTTTTTCCAGAGGTTTTACCTAAAAAAATTACCATGGCAGAATATTATAAATTAGTTGGTAAAGATTCATCAGAGGATGGGGATGATAATGATAATAGTTCTCAGACATCAAATTCTTCATCATCTTCAGTTACTTCAGATAATAATTAGGCTATATTAGATATGGCTCAAATGTATATGTGTCACATGTTTTATTTTATATTTTCCTATGCATAAGTTTTGTACAAATATTTAAATTATTAAAGAATTCATTTTTTAAATAAATTGTTCATAAATATTTTTTTCTCTAAACCGTTTTACAAATATTATTTTTGACTTATTTTCAACAAAATCTGATATTTTATCATTATCATGTTTCATCTTGATTCCATTACAACTTAACCAATATGTTTTCCATATTCTTTTCCAACTTACAGTTATTTTCTCATTTGCCCTTTTTAAATGTAATGTCATTTTCCTCTTAATGCTATTTTTCAAATCTAATACTTTGGCTCCTGTATTTTTGATCTAAGAAAAATAAATATAAAAGTTATAAACATATATATTAAAGTGCATTGGTATACTTACAACAATTGGCACAACAATGCCATCAAATCGTTCAAGGTATACAGTAATTGCCCGTCCATGCTCTACATCAATTTGTAAATCAACTTCTCCTAATGTAACATTGTTTGGCAAATCTCCTAATACACTGTCTTTAACTAAAACTTCATTAAGGATTTCACTCGTTAAATTCTTGAGTTCTTCGTGAGTAATCGTATTAACGTTTACCGAAGACAGTTTTTGTAATGGTGGATAAAGGTCACTCATTGAAATTTGTGGCTGTAAAATGTTTAATTATTGTGAAATTAATACGAGGTCGCACAATAATGTTTTCAATTAGCTAATCAATTGCTCAGTATGTGGGCTAGTGAAATGGAAATTATCACAATGGTGCTTCACGATGAGCGGTTATGCAGGTAGGTATAATAGGATTACATAAATAATAGTCAAAACAGCATTTTTCGTTACTTAATGACAATCACATTGTCAGTTAGCCCAGCATCAAGTGCACATTACATTTTAATATCATTCGTTTCAATACATTGTATGCCGCCATGCAGGATAATTGGACAAAATAATATTAATTTACAAGCTATAAAACATTACAGTTTAAAACTTTATTTTTCAAAATTATTTATAATACAATGTAGTATTAAATTGAATGTTGAGTGTTTAATTAGCTTCTCTATATGTTTTGTTTAGGGGACAAGCATTTAGAATTGCTACATTAAACATGAAACATGACCTACTTAATTATAATTTTTCAGCACAATTACAGTTAAATGTAAAAAATTGTCAAGTTTTAAAAAATGTCTTATAATGATATTAATTTTTAGATTATTTTCAAGCTTGTGGTACAAGAATAGTGTCTCACCAATTGAATCAAAGGCAATGGCCACAAACTAAAATTATTGGAGGATCATCTACACCGTACGGTGCATATCCTTGGCAGGTAAATATCCTTTATTACCCTTATTTATGATATATTTGGATCTAATATAAACTCATATTATTATTTATAAAAAAAATTAAGTTTTTTTTTTAAAAAAAAGATTATATTTTATATATTTTACATTTTTAATGTTATCAATGTTTTGAATAATTTTAATGAAAAAGAGATATTTATTAAAAATGCTTGAGAGTAAAAGTTTTCAATTTGAATTATAACTACTCCAAAAAATTAAAAAATAAAACTTTTTATAAATTTTTCAACTATTAGGGCATTTTAACTTAAAAGAACATTGTTTGGCTATATTTTAAACATTTTATGGTTTTGAAGTAAAAAAAAAATAAAGTAGGCATATAAGGTAAGGCCCTAACTTCTAGAAGTTTATCTTTAGGTAACATAGGCGTACTTATTTCTACTCAATAATCCAATTTAGTTTATTATAATTTCTATAAATAATTCATTTTTTGAAAATAATTGGGTTTTTTTTTTAATACTACCAGTGCCTATATCTAATCAATAAATTGTTGTACTACCATTCAAATTAATTTCCTACCACATTATTATTCAGATTTTATTCCTACATGATATTAATAGTTATTACCCATATAAAATTAGATGCGCAATTGCAAAAATTACAATACTCATTATTTATTTATTTATTAATGATTTATTTGACTATTCAATTAGTCAATTTGCATATTTAAAAGTATATAATTTTTTAGTCTGGCTCAAGCTTGAAAAATAGGCAGATTTAGAGAAACACAATTATACAAAAGCATCTATTTCTTTATAAAGCGGCTATTGAACTAAAAATGTTTATTCTAATTGTTTCATTTTTTTTTTCATTAAAATAATATACAACCTTTGTAAATGGATATAATGCATTGGTATTTTTAGACAAATATAAATTAATTTTGGTATATTTATAGTAATTTATCAATAAAATTTACCCTAAGTAGCCTAAATGTAGTACGGTCCTCATAATACACCAGTGACCGGTATTCAAATATTGTTTGAGACTAATTAGATCCTAAGTTCACTGGATCACTTTACATTTGTTTCTTAACAAATAATTGAATCAAATTTAGTTTAAAAATAATGTGAAGAATCAATAGTATTTAAATTTGTTTTTAAATATAACTTATATTTAAAGAATATAAGTAATTATTTGTTTGCCGACTTGCACACCCTGACAATTGACAACAATTAATTCTATTATAGTGCCATAATAATAATGTAACTACAACTATTATTCTACAATTATTGATAGTCATTACTCATTATTATGTAAAAATCAAATAGTTATTGACAACAAATGATGTGGTAAGTATTTTGTATTATTCATATTATTTATTTATTTTTACAGGTGGAATTACAGGCTTATAAAGGAGGATGGGACCATCATTGTGGAGGAGCACTCGTTTCTGAGACTATAGCTTTGACAGCTGCTCACTGCCTTAAAGATTTAAAAAAATCACAATTGCGTATTATTGTCGGCAAACATAATTTAGCCAAAAACGACAAACACGAAAAAATGTATAGAGTTCAAAAAGTATTAGTACACCCAGATTTTAGAAAAGGTACCTAATAGTATATTATTTTTTTCATGTCATCATCTAGCAAGCAAAATTACTCAATTTAGATATAATTATTAATTTGAGTAAAATATAAGGCGATACTTAATTGCATATTGTATTTGATATTATTTAAATTATTTAATTTTAATTTTTACATTTGAGGTTCACCAGTGCGTACAATAACATAATTGTAACATATAATTTTTCATATTTCTATTCATAACATTATAAAACTGTTTTTGTTCTAACTTAGCATATATATATACACACAATATATTATAGGATTGACCAGAAAAAATATGAAAACGCATATCAATCCAAGCTCTAATTATAATAATTCCTATAAATTATAGAAAAAAATATTTATATATGTTGTGATTTTAGTTGTATAATAGTAGGTAAACGGCGAAATTTCTTTTTAGGCAACTATAATTTATTTGAATTGGAATAATGCGTTTTATCGATAATTCACCTATGTATATAGAAAAAAAATAAAAATATATAAGTAACTACTTATTATGTACACCGAATGTAGTAAATGAAATGCATGTTCAACATATTTCAAGTATTTATTAAAATATTTTTAAATAAGTCTCTTGTACCAATGTCTAAAACAAACATCGTTTTCATTCATATATTATTTTTAAATATAGGCAACCGTTTTAGTAAACATCTATAATAGTTACCTCCTGCCTATGTATATAAGAAGTATGATTACCATAATAATTGTAAAGTTTTTTTTATTTCTTTTTACAGACGGGCCTCACAGCCACGACATAGCCATATTGAAAATAAATCCGATAAACGGCAAGGGAGTAAAATTCGATACGCACGTACAACCGATATGTCTGCCGGAACACAATACAAACGGTCGCGTAGACTGGTGCACGGTGACCGGCTGGGGAGCACAATTACGTAGGTACCCCCTCCCCCCCAAGATCGATAAAATAAGATTAACGCGTAGGTATTTATAAAACATTTTTTTTTTTTTTTTTTAATCAATCGGACAGGGTGTTATTTTACCGGGACCCTTTCGGACGACACGATTTATTATCGTTGCGCACACGTGTTCGCAAATTAAATTCCTCTCCGTGTCCTACCGCCGCATTCCCGACGACTCACCCATGACTAGCAATCGCTTTTTTTTTTTCCTAAATCCGCCACCGAGAAATACCATTAAGTAGTACATCATCAGGTGACGGGTAACCAGTATCACCTATGTATATGTTATTTTTAGTTTTCGATTTATTATAATCACGAAGATTTTTAATTTTTACGAAGGCTTTCGAATAAAATCGATACCAACACCTCAGAAACGGTTGGCGTAGTAGCCGTCCACGATTATATTATCCCCCCGTCCCGGCCAGGCGGTAAATTCACGTGCACGGTCCCATATGATGAAAAACCAATGTCGAACAATTTGCTCGACATCCAATAAGTCCCGTACAAAACTCGTATTTACGTGTGGGACGTAATGTTGATTTACGGACCTTTTTTTTCTATTTGCCCTCCCGTGTAGAAGACGACATGACTAGTTTGCCCAAAGTGCTGCAGGCAGCGTCCGTCCCGCTGCTCGACCTGGAAACTTGTCGACACGACGACGTGTACGGAGGACGACACCAGTTCATATTGGACAGTATGCTGTGCGCGGGAAGCTTAGAAGGAGGCGTGGACGCCTGCGGTGGCGATTCGGGAGGACCGCTGGCTTGTCAAGTTAACGGTATATAATAATACAATAACGTAGCGAATATGTTACCCAAAGGAAATATATCGATTTATATTAATCCCTTGAGTACGACTCGCCCACTACGATTTTTTTATACTGAAAAAGGGTACAACGGATATCAGTGGCTTATTTGTGATGATATTTCGGGGGGGGGGGGATTTATTTCCATAATTTTAAGGATCCGTATTTAGAATTATTTACTGATAAAAAAAAAGACATTGAACTAACAGAGTTTGGATATAAATAATTTAATAGGCGCGAGTAATGAAAATACTAAGGTTAGGCTATTGTTAAGTCGTGGGGGGTGTCCAGACATGGAAAACACCTCCCACCTCTCCCCAAATACGTCACGGACTATTCGCACGTGTGTACCTTTTTTTTTTTTTTTTTTTTTTTTTTGTGTGGTATCGATGACGGGCCGGGAACTGCCCTTGCGGTAATACTACCGGCCCGCCACCATCATTTATTCAAATGCAATCATAATTAAATTAAATTTCGTCAAAATCCCCTTTTCCCCTTCGCGGGGCGGGCTCACAGTTTTACTTAACCTAAACTAAAACTAAGGTATTTACAATCAGTCAACTTAAAATTACTCCTCTTGTGGCTGCTCCTGCCCTTGCCGCTGCTGACGCTGCTGCTGCTCCTGCCCTTGCCGCTACTGACGCTGCTCCTGCCCTTGCCGCTGCTGCTGCTGCTGCCGCCGCTGCTGCCGCCGCCCTTGCCGCTTCCCACTGGCGTTCCGCTTCCTCCTTCGCGCTCATTACTGAGTTCGCGAAACGCCGCACCGCCGTCCACGCCTCTCGCACGTGTGTACCTAAAAAAAGAAAAATTAATCACCCGTCTCGTGTATAAATAATCCAGAACAAAAAACGCGTACGAGAAATGGGATATCGTCGCGTGTAACCGTATCAGTGGTGGTCAAACAGTCGGGGACGAGGGTAGATATACCCGCCCCCGTTTTATTTTGTTTCCCTTCGATATTTATAAAAAAAATAAAACATTATCTAAATAATAATAGTAGTTGAAACATTAGTCTTAGCCCCCGCCCCTGACCACTCTTCTCTCTCTATATATACAAGATATATAGATAAATATATATAATTTTAGGGTGGATCTTAATAATTTATTTTTACAGGTGTAGTATAGACCATAGAATCTTATATTGAGAGAAAAAAATTCGTCCTGTATGCGAGTAGCGATTTTAGGCAAATAACGCAATTTTTTTTTTTTGTAAATGATCGCTGAGTAAAAATTAAGGTAAATTTTTAGAATAAAAAAAAATTAACGGATAAGAAAATTCTTTACTCTTCAAGAAGACAATCAATAGTTATTGACAAAGTTTTCAGCTACAAATGAAAAAAAATATTTTCAAGAGAAATTCCAGGTGATGATTAATAGACATTACGCAAACAATTACGTTTTGTGACAAATAAATTTATCAATTTTGATTTTCTGGTTATTTAGGACTTTTGTATGTTCCTCATCTCATAATTTTTGTTATTTTTTGTTCAGCAATCATTTAAATTGTACAAACAAAAAAACAATACATACAAATTGCGTTATTCACCTAAAATCGGTACTCGCGAACTGGAACATCTTTTTTCTCTTGAATTGAGATTCTAAGGTATTATTAAAATGAGAAAAAAAAATTTCATGTTTACCCCAATACATATATATTTGGTACCTATTAGAGTCCCGTTTACACATTTGTTTAATGTATGTACCTATCTTATGTTCCCCATTAAAAATTGTCTTGTTTTTTCAGGAAAGTTTATACTGACAGGTGTTGTGTCATGGGGTGATGGATGCGGTAAAAAAAATAGACCAGGGGTTTATACTAGAGTGTCTTATTACACAGAATGGTTGAAAAAGGCCATGTTAGAACTCGAGAAGAACAATTGAACTTGAGCAATAAAAAACTATAATTTCAGAATGATTCTACTTAAAAAATTCAAGTTTTATTTAGTAGATAAATAGATATAAATAATTTTTGTAAATATTGTAAATCACATGTACTATTGAATATGCATAGGCATACCTATATAAATGTAAATATTTTAAAGTTTAGATATGTAATTTATTGAATATGTGTACACTGTAAATAAATTTACAAAACACACAAATATTTATAACTTAAAATTGTATCACATAGATTTGTACATTTTACTAAAGACAATTAATTTATATATTACTTTAGCGCTTGTAATATTTTTATTGTATAATACAAAATTTAATGTCATATGTTTACGTGCCGAAATGCATTAAAATCATTTATACTGTGTATATATTATTATTATAATATTTAACAAGATTATAAACCATATTGTATTATTATTATTCCTATTTGATTACTATTTAAGACTACAAAGAAGTTATATAAATTAGCAATAAACCAGTACATAGTTTTGTTGTCCAATATATATATATATATTTTTTTAATATTATATTTGTAGGTTAACATTGAATAAACACGATTTTATTGTTCTGTTAGTCTTAGTAACGTCTGATGAAATAATATTGTTTGTACTGATAATCTGGAAATTGACTATTATTCATTTTGTTCGAATAAAACATATTATTTTACTTTAAAACAATAAAATTATTGCGTTAAACAGAAAAAAAAATCCTTATTATAATACAGGCTTTGATTAAACATAATACTTATAAATACAGTATTCAACTACAACTTCTACTGGATACACAATTTGGCAAATTGTATTAAAACATATTAATTTTGAATAAATACTTATCTAATAAAATATATTTAATTGATTACTAAAACCAATCAGTAAACAGACAATGTCAACAATTAACGATAATTAATTTTAATTATTTACAGTTAAAATTGTTAGACTATTTGACAATGAATAATTGACATTATTATATCAGTGAATAATTAAAAAAAAAAAGTGATAAAACACTATAAAGTGAATTTTACCAAAATGTTCATCAAAAAGATTTTTAAAATTATAATGACAGTAAATTAAGTTGTTGATCATCAGTCAATAACTTAATGACTTCATTAAATAATTTAAAGATAAATTTTTTTTAAATTAATTATACAGAAAAAACTAAATAATTTTTGTTATTAACTATATTTAATTTGTTTAACAATAATTCTATGTATTGGTGAATCAAATATAGATTTCCACCCTTAATGAGTTTATAGGAGATTAAGCCAAACATAATTCTATTAATGATACAAAATATAGGGCATATAAATAGAGATGTATCAATCATTCATTACACATAGTTTACAGTTTATTATACTTGCAAATAGGCATCACAGATCATTTTTCATTTTGAAAACCCATTTTACTCGAAATTTCTTAAAATTCAGTATTTAAGAATCCATTCCTACATATAAGTTATAAATAACATTTTCATTTGATTTTTAATATGACCAAATATATCAGGATAGAATTTAAATGTTTTTACAATAAATATAAAATCTCAACATTCCCAGTAGTATGTAAATTTTAATATCAACATAAAATTGTTTTACTTAAATATACTTAAAAGTGTAAATAAGATAAAAATGCTTAAAATACAATAGAATATATTGTTTTCTATGGTAGGTTTATTAGTTAATATCACAAACACAAATTTAAAACAAAATATAAAATATATTTGAGTGTTTAAAATGGCATCATAATAAATAATAGGTATTATTAATTAAATGTTTGTATTCTTGTACCTAATGCATAATATTATTTATTATGGAATATTGACACTAACTCATAACGCCAACAGATACATTTTTATAAAGCAAGTAGTTCTTTTTTTCCCAATAAATAAATAATATTAAAATGATACACATAAGGTGACTAGGCTTAATAGGTCTTTTATCATAACGTTATTACAATAACTAATAACAATAATAACTAATAATAATAGATCTGACAATAAAGAACTTTAGAAGGTAAAATACATATCCCATTTTTGGTGAATGTATACTATCTAAGTAATCATTTTAAGGAATAGGGTCACTTATATACAGTTAACAGGTTTTTTTTTTTTAATGTCATCTTACATGAATAGGTTTTTGTGCAATATTTGGCATTCACTAATCAATGATATTTGGGTAAATAATTTTGGTATAGATTTATATTGTTTTGCTTTTGCTAGTTTTGCAATCATCATCAAAATTGTTATCATTTGAAATGGTATTTTGTACAAATTCTATATCTAATTTTTTTCCTGTTAACCAATCAGCCTGCCAAAAACCCAAAACACTGACAACGGAGAAAAATAACATAATCATTAACCAAACTGATATGTTGATAATTTCAGTTTGCTGAAATAACTCTTTTCCATTCTTTATACATAACAGTGACTCTGTGACCATTATGATTGCATAGACCCAACACTGCGTCCCAAGTCTTTTACAATTAGAATCTGTCACATAGGTATAATATTGTCGAGTTGATGGCGCGACTACAATACTCAAAAAAAATAGCCTGCCAACAACAATTGGATGCGACGGTGGCATTTCAAATATGTGCTTCAAGAAGAATGTATTCAATTCTGATACTTGCCACATGATCACCATTTGGCACACAGAAAAAAATCGCATATATGAAGAATTTGGATCTAGCCATCGAACAGGTGTCCAACTAGCTGGTGTAAATTGAAGTGCGGCTCGCTTGATTTTACCTTTGGTTGTATCAATATCTTTGATTCCGGGCCAGTTATAATCTCTCATCTCCAACATTTTACAAATTTTCATTCCAACCCATATACCGAATCCATTGCACAGTAGCACATCTAAAATCCACGCATCCCACCAACATTCTTTAAAATTGGGTAACAAATGAGAAAACATTACTTCAGTGAATTCCCACATCATGCTCATGGACCATAATATTCCATAATGTCTCACGAGGATAGCTTTGGATACCCAACCGAAAAAATGGCCAGCAGCAAATACATCCAAATGAGCCCAAAATATCTCAACACTGACATTTGAACAGTTAACACCATATTCTTTGTCCATGTCAATTTTGAAATCTTTTAAATTGGGATCAAGCCATAATGTCATTCCTTTAATGGTTTCATATTTTTGAAATAACAAAAATAACAATGTTAGTGAGTATAATACACTCAGTCCGAATACCATACGCCAAATTGCTGGATGGGGCCTTACAAATGGGCCGTTAGGGAATGCCAGTAAAGATACAAGAAGTAGAAAGAATATAACACACCAGATTCCTGCACATATGTTGCTATCTATGGACTTATCATCTCGGATGAAAGACATAAAAACTACACCAGCGATGGACAATATTAATAGAGTAATCGTATGGGGTTTGTAGAAAAATTCTAATGTAATGTCTTCGACTTCGCGTTCGTTGAGTGTGTTGAACACGCTTTCTTTCTTCTGGACTACCATAGTGCGACTGGTAGTTTCTGGTAACAAATGAGAACAAAAAAAATGAACTTGGGGACAGTGTTAGGCAAATACTTAAAAATTACTTCCATCAAAAATATGTAATTAAATTTAATAATTTCAATCAATATGTATGCAAATCTAATAAGCGTCGTAAACATTAGATTTAACATTTCTTTTGTACTTACCAGAAAATCGAATGAAAAATTATGTCTACACAGAATGGCCTCGAGTTTCAGCAACACATCTCTTCTAGAACTTTTAAATTTGAATATAACTAATAATGAACATATTATTATCACGTGTTTAAAAGAAGAGTGGAGTGATCAGTGATTTATATTGATAAGGCGTGCAGTTTATTTTACATTGGCTAATTTATTATGTATTATGTTTTTTGAGGTTATAATATTTAATTTTTTTTTCATGATTGTACAATTTAATTTTACAAATAATTGATTTGCTATATAGCAATTACTTTAAACGTTTATGGTAATTGTTTATAGGTAGTAGATATTAAGTTTCACTAACATTTTTACTCGGTATATAGAAAATGGCTTATGATTTTAAGAGCGAAAAAGATGTCAAGGAGTACATTAAAAATCTAGGAATTGAATATAGATTTGGCTGTTTAAGTGAAAAAGACCCTCAAAGTAAAATTCTAATAACATTTGACATTCAGTTTTTTTTTTTTTTTAATTATACTTTGATAATTTACAGTATGTCAGTTACTCGGTGATTATTTTGAAAGTATTGAAAACGACCCGGATAAGGCAGCCAAAATATATAAAGACAATTGTGATAATTACAATTTTGGACGAAGTTGCAACAAGTATGCCACTTATGTAGAAAAAAAAAACTTGAAAAATCTTAAACCTGTACTGCCCGAGGTACATAAAACATAAATTTAGTGTACACTATTTAACTTGATGGCCGTTTAGAAAATTATAAAAATAAATTATGTATATATTTTTAAAAATTAGGTACCTTTATTTATTACTTTCACAGATGATCAAATATTATAAGAAAGGCTGTGAATATAATTGGTCAGATGGATGTTTCGGTGCTGGAATGAAACTACGTTATTATAGTGATTTAATATCAGATGTTGATGAAAAAACAAAATGTTTGATAGAGGCAAGTTTTTTTTAGTAATATTTTTATTGATTGAAAAGAATGAATAACCAAACCTAGTTGATATTTGTAGAGTCTACAACACTTGGAAAAAGCGTGTGATAATCGGCATTCAGAGGCATGTTATGTAGCCAGCAATATTCATTTTCTTGGCATTGATGAAATTGGATTAAAACCAAATAAATCAAAATTTGTAGAATATTCAGTAAAAGCCTGTGAACAAAATGAAATAAAAGGTTGTATTAATGCATCAATTGCATATAAAAGAGGAGATGGTGTACCTATAGATATTGAACTTTCTCAGAAGTTTAAAGAAAAAGCATTAGACATACAGAAACAAATCCGAGAAGAAAAAGGCGTAACATTTAGTTAATGTTTTTCCTAAAATTTATTTATAGTGTGTAGTAATGTAAGACAATCTATAATTGTGATGGCTAGATTGTTATTTATTTTTGTATATTTGTTTAATATATTAATTTTTAAATAGTATTGCCAAATATTCATATTTAAAAAATAAAATAAATTTGGTTTATTTGTTACACAAAATTACATATGAGAAGTGATTTAATATTATTACCTTCTGTAACATTTTATATGTACTCTGTAAATCTGTTAAATTAATATTATGTATTTGATGAATGTTTCATGCTCTTAAAAGATCAAAACATATTCCTCCAAGGTGTACTGTTAACAGTAAAAACTACACAAATTATATTTTTAACATATTTAATAATAAAAACATATCTAATATTTATACTGTAAAAATGTAGGTTTCTCTAAAAATTTCTTAAAAGAACTAAACTAGTTTTATTTAACCATAGACATAGTATCATGTAGAAAATCGACTAATGCCAGTACTTAGTGTTTATAATGAACTCTATGTAACTTGTACATAATAAGTTTCGACCCATTGTGTATATCCACTAGCATAATATTATGCTCGTAAACTATTTATATAAATGTATAGAAATCAATCAATCACTATTTCACACCACTAATTGCTTATACAGTATTCTATACGAGATAAATATTTGCACAACCTATTAATTATCTTTTATTTGTTTTATAAGTATTTTCCTTAGAAATATTTAATTTCCATTTGATCATGTATGATGTAAATATAGTCTGTTATATTTATTGACGGGCGGACAAGTAATACCACATGCTGTACAACTTGTACACACATACAAGTAATATAAAACAAATTTATCAACTTTAATGAAAATAATTCGAATGACATATTTATGTCAGTTTGTGATATAGACATTACTTATATAATTTATAACTAATTAACAACATTCTCAACATATTTACAAAAAACAGTATACATTTTAATAATTTTGATGATTGTCACGATTATAATACATAACACAAAGAATATTTTTATTCATCTTTTACTTCTTTTTCTATTAATAATATTAGGTCTGGATGATGTTTGTTCAATTTCAGAAGTTTTAAATTTATCTTCAAATTCATTACAAATATCATTAAACATTTCTCCATTTTTAGTAGCCATCATAACAATGTGTTTCTCAAAGATTCTGGGTACTAATGTTATTAAAACGTTCAAATCTTCATCATTCACTTCACCTCGATCTAACCCTAAGGTGAAGCCCAATTTTTTCAAAAGCTCTGTATCGTCGATCATACTGAAATTATCGTTGAAACTCATTCCATATTGTTTTTGGTCTTCAGAAATTTCAATTTCAACAATTGTATCTTCACTTGCACTGACAGCCATGAAAGGAAGGTTGACAAATGTATTATTTGGAGGAGGTCCAAATTCATTTTCGAAATTCTGATTACGTTTTACTAATCGTTTAACAGCTACTTCTTGCATAATAATCTCTTGGAGAGCTAAAAGTTTTCTTTTTACATTGTTAAGGCGATTTTCCTTTTCTTGAACAAGGTACACACTATTTTGAATGGATCCAGAAGGTAACCCTTTCCATGTTATATCCTTTTTGTTCTTGGTAATTATGTCTAAAGCCATTAATACATTCAAAGCATCATATACACGGCGTCTAATATTTTTTTGATCATATAAAAACGATGTGCTTTCATTTTTTCCAACACATTCTGCAACCAATTCATCAGCTACTTCTTTATATGTAGTAACTATTTTAGTTTTAACTTTATCACATACTCTTTTGGAAAAGTGTCTTAAGCCTTTGTTAGCTTTTACAGGCCGAACCTTGAATGGGCTTTTCTCGTTGGTATAAGTAGAATGAATATCATTTTGAGTTAATTGCATGGGTAAATAAGAAATTTTAGTGGATTCAAGAAGTTTTTGAGTTGTTTTAGTCATATGCCCCTCTAACAAATCATTTAAAATATCTGTTTGTACAACAACCTGAGTTGAGTGTATATCATTGTGCAATTTAATTTTGTCAGGTTCAATATAGTTAATTTCTTCTATGAAATCCAAATCGCTATCACTTGATTCCTCACCACAAACGACTATAACCTCTGGATCTTCTTGGAGTATACTCTGTACTTCGAAATCCTCATAACTAGAATCTGACATGAAATCGTCAAACTCAAATGAACTGTCGTCTAAGAAATCTGGAGAAACTGTGATGATTTCTGTATTGCTTTCTTTGAAATCTGCCATTCTAACAATTTTACTCATTGGCTTTTCTTGTAGTTTCTTAATAAGATCTCTTACTGCAGGCTTTCCATGCCCACCATTTACAACTATACGATTGCCAGTTGGCAAATTAATAACTTGCGAATTTCCGCAAGGGTCTTTAACTATATATTTCACTGTACTAGACATAACGTCGAATTGACTTGATTAAAAATCTGGAAAAAATATACATATATATATACATATATATGTTATAACTAATAATAATAATAATGTTATTATTATTCAAGAAATAACACAGTAACAGTTGTAATGTTTTAATTGCAATTAATAAAATTTAAATCTAAATAAATTTCTATAGGTCCCTAAAATTTGTAATAAATGTTAATAATAATTTTAATACTAATTTGTTCTAAATATACTATACAACTGATCTGTTAGTGACTCACAGTTCAAATTAAATTAAATTATGGGGGTAACAAGTTGAATGGCTAGTAGTATACCAGCCGCCCGCCGAATCACTTGAAATCTCACTGAAAGGCCTAGCTATATTCTATATTGTTTATTTATAAATTAATTATTTTTGGGCACTTTTAGCCCGCCCACCACCTAAAATTCTGGGATATAGCAGCTGCTACCCCATAACGCTCTAGTGTGTGCCACTGCTGTAAAGTCAAAATAAAGATATTTGTTGTTTTCAAATAAATATTATATACAGATCTATGGAATTTAAATACAAATAGGTACACTTTTTCTTAACGAAAACACATATACAACAAATTAGTATGGTCATTCTGATTCTTAAACATATGGGACATATTTGAGTACAGAAAAAATATCAATTTTTTTTTTTTTTTTTTTTAACAATAACAAACTGATGTTTGAACGATTATTGAAGACACCGAGCATAGAGTTTTAAGGGACGTGTATCGACCAGCATGAACGGGATGTAAGTGACAGGCAACTGGTGACCGGCAGATAGGGGGATTAATGGGGAGGGGGGAACGCGAGAACATAAATATGAGTGTCTATATTGCGACGGCAATTACCGGGTGAAAAGGTTTGGCGGGCGAAGATGCCGAAGCTGGGTTAAATGCCCGACTAGCCAGACCGTCGGTTGCAACACGCGGGCTGATCGACACGGACTTCGAATTTAAAAGACACGCGATTCGGTGACGACGAGACGTCTCACTCGTGACACCGTTTGTGGTCGGCGATGACATACCTGTACGTTCCAAGATGGCTTGACGGCTTGGCCGAGCTGCAGAGATACTGCTGCCGGCATTCGGACAGTCTAGGGCCGTTGAGACCGGCGGTTTGATGGACATCGACACGGAAGTCAAAATACAGGCGGCGAATATTACGAACGCGCAAACAATTTCCACGCATTTCATGGAATAATAAACGAAATGGTGGATACCGATAGACCGCTATCAGCGGACGGCGTGATAACGCACCGTCCGTAAACATTACGCCGGATTCGATCGGTTTTGCGGTACAATTTTGTTGTTGTTGTTACCGCCGCCGAGACGTACGCACGCACAGGGGCTAGCACACGGCTACCAGTACGTCGCTTGCCACATAAAACAATATCAATAAAATGGCCGACTGCCGCACGATAATAATGCCTTTGTAAATCCGACGATCCGTACGCCGTTGAAGACGACCGCAAGCCATCAACGCAATCGCCGCCATCAACGCCAAGTGAGTATAACCTAACCGTTTTCGTTTGGTTCCAAACATTTCCCTGGACGCCGGCACTCGGTCGCGTATTTGGTTGGTATGGGGACCGGACAGCCGTCGGCCAACACTGGGACGACAATGCTGTTCGGGGATATTTTTTCATATTGGCAACTTCGGTTCCAAGAATTATACAGGTTGTCCATTTTTCGGCGGACGTTTTTTTTTTTTTCTGTTCATATACTCCTATCTTTCGCGTATAGGTATTTAATCGGTTCCACCGCAATACGCGTTATGCCAATTGCGGCGGCGGTCCCTAAAGCTATAGGAAAGTTTCGTTATTTGTTCGTCGCTGTCGCTACGTCGTTCCGTCTTTGCTGACCCGAACGGGGGCGTTGTGCACGGCCGGCGTTTTCGTACTGTGCGGCCGCATCGCCGATGGCGATATTTCCGATATTCTATTTGTCCGGCCCATTTGTGGGCCGATGGCGATATTTCCGATATTCTATTTGTCCGGCCCATTTGTGGGCCGATGGCGATATTTCCGATATTCTATATGTCCGGCCCATTTGTGGGCCGATGACCGTGTTACTGGTCCCGTAGCAGAGTTTCGCGGCGGCCGCCTTTGTCGGCGAGAAATTAAAAAATATGTTCGGAGTCCCGGGCAAAAAGAATAATGACGTTACTGGGTAACCTCTGTCCGTGTTTCGAAAAATTGTACGGCGGGGTGTCATCACTACCACTTGCCGTTTACCCGTTAAATCAATTTTTTTAATTTTGGCGGGGTTGGGAGGGATGGGAAATTGCGTTCGAAATGTCAGACGCTCATTGACGGTTAAAACGGCGATCGTAGGAATATTTACGCCCCCGCGTCCTTTGTCTCGAAAATTAAACAACACTCGAACAATTAATCTTCCGTCATAGTTAACAATACGATTTTCGGTAACTACATCGGATTTATTTGTACTCCGAATTGATGATTCTTCTCGTAGTCGACTTGTGCGTACACACGTTTCAACTAGGCGTTTCGTCACCCCCTCCTCCTCCCACAGCGATCCCGTTTTTCGTCGCCCCAGTTTTTCCCTCGCAATATTTTCGGAATACAAACATTTATTATTCTCCTGTTAAATTCATTGATAAATTCTTAATAGTTTTGATTTTTTTAATCTAGCAGATTCTCCTTCGGACGATTGTTCATTTTATAGGTATGCATTGGAATTTTATTTGTTATTTTTTGGTAAAAATATGATAAAACAATTATTGTTTGTAAACTACCTTAAATCGGGTACTTGAATATATTGAAAACAATTCCAGGACATGTCCAGAGGGTAAATCACTGATGTATACACCAGATTCCAGACAATTTCCTATACGATTACCAAAGATTTTTTAAACAGTTTCTGTTAGACCCTCTGGACGTCATGTTCTTCCCACTGGACATATTTTAATGGCATTAATCGATAATAATAATAAATGACTGTCAAAAATAAAATCAATACAGAATTACAGAACTACATTATATTTTTACTAAATTGAATAATTATATTATATTAAAGTATAAATGATATTTAAAAAAAAAAAAAAAACCAAATTTAGCGCTATACAACAAAATTTAAAATATTTTGCAACATCTTGATTGGATCATTGGGAGTAAACAATATTGTAATTTTGACACAAAATAACATTCTTATATCTTAATTTCTTTATTGTAACAAAATTATAGAAATATACAGTTTTTACTTGAAATATAATTTGTGGGGAAAGGAGGGAAGCCTGTTGATAATTTTAAATAGGGTGAAAATGTCTGAAAACAATTTAAAATGATGTTTTAATTTATTATCCTTGCCGAGGCCTGCCCTTTGGTATTTTTCCGGTAAACTTGTTTTCCGTGACTATCCTAAGGAGTGACCCCTATGCTCGCCAGACATGTCCTGCTCATTCCAACCTCTCTGATTAAGAATTACTATACACTTAGCTTATACAATTGTTGCAAGGTCTCCATTATTTTTTCTTCACATGAATGTGCAATAAAGGTGATCTTTTGTGTGTCTAGATAGTAACTTGAAGGAAAATATTTAATTTATTGTGGAGAAGCTTTTGTTTACTACATTGAATGTTATCCTAATTCTTACTGTGCATATTATTTTATTCATTCATGTAGACTCTAAAGTACTTCAAATCTTATACCTGTTTAAACGTAAGCTCTTTAACGTTGAGATTATTTTTCACTACTGTGTTCCTAGTCCATACAATATGGTTTGTCTTTACTTTGTTTACTAATTAGTCCCACATTGTAGCTGGATTTTATTAGCTTTCTTGCATTCTCTTCGACATTGTTTCTGGGTTCTCTTAGTAGAATAATAATATCTGCATATGCCAGCAGAGAATGGTCCTTATTATTTCCATTTCTTTGTGGTGTGGTATATCTCTCACCACCTTTTCTAGGGCCAAATTAAACAACACTAGAGATAGTACATCACCCTGTCCCAGGCCATTGTTGCATTCAAATAGAGTCAATAAGAATAAAATTTATCCATTGACTCAAAATTGACTAATAATCTTATTTTTGATGACATTTTAAATTTTATATTTACATATTATTATTATTGTTATTATTTATGTTTTTAGAAATTTATTTCATTGAATAGTTATAATGGCTACTGATCCAGAACAAGAAAGAACCTCTACTGCAACATCCAATACATGTTTAATTTGTGATGGTAGCACTGGAGTGTCGTCCCGAAATGCAATATCGATATTTCAGCATCGTGTGACGTCCTCTGATCGTATTGTTGTTAAAGTAATTGATGGTGTACTTGGTATAGCTCTTTCTTCTGAAGATGTGCATTCTATTGTTGTATGCCGTCGGTGTTTTAAATCTCTAAATGAAGTGGATGAACTTGAAGATCGGTTAGCTGACATTAAACTGGAGCTTACCACTCAGTATCAACGTACACTTAAGTAATGTTTATCAAATATATAAATATCTTTATAATATGTTATTAAATTTAAAAATATTTTTCACAGAAGTAAATCTGAAGTTGTTGATATCACTATGGATTCTATCGATATTGATGATCCTCTTATTAGCGATACCCCAAAACCTGTTAAAAAAAGAGGACGCCGTCCAAAGGTTAAGGATGAATCTGCTAATGGGCCTGTTCCTAACGAAGAAACTTTACAAAATGATATTGAATGCAAAGAACTTAAAAATCAAAATAAGTGTTCATCAGTAGAGAATTTAATAGAAATGTTAGAAAATGATGATAAGGATAATGATGAGGGTTGTTCATCTAATGATATTGAGGGTATTCAAAAATTGATTCGTCCTGCTGATATAAAACAGGAAGCTATACATCCAGAATTAGATCATCTTGATGAAGATATAGATGACCCTGGAATAATTGATGAAGATGATGATGAAGATGATGATGAAGACGATGATGATGATGATGATGATGATGATGATGACGACGATTCAGAATATGATGAACGAGAGGATGCTAAAAATTGTGGTGAATCTAGTAATACTAAAAAATCAAAAGTTGGTAAAAATTCAGTAAAGAAAAAAACTCCAGAAATTCTCATACCACAAATGGTTAGTTAATAAAACATGTTTATATATATATTTATTTTAGTAGAATTACCTAAAAATTTTGTGGTTTTTATTTTAATTTTAGTTGGTTCATCATGATGGAGAAGTTTATACTTGCTTATTGTGTAGTGTAGAAAATAAATTTACCGCAGATGCTAGAGGTATTGTTGTTCATGCCAAAAATATACATCAGATTAAGTTGTTTATTTGTGATATATGTGGGCAAGAATTCCTTAAGAGGTAATGTAACATTTAAATAATTTAATATATTTATAGAACAGCCAAATTATTTTGTAGGTACCTACTACATTATTAATACTTATATTAATATATTAAACTTGTTTAATTCCAATTTGGGTAACTAGTTAAAAGTTAATCTAAATATTATTATTTGTACGTTTTTGTTTGAAGTCAATTTATTAAATCTAAGTTATAACTTAAGAAGTTACATTAGAAAGGGATTGCATAGTATGGGCTCCTACCAAATTCTTAAAAAAAAAAAAGTTAACAAGTTCTACCTATTATTCAATTGACTTTAATATATAAGCTTTTATTGTTACAGTATGTAATATAATATCAGTATATTTGATATTGTCTAATTGTATATTCTTCGTTTTGTCTAATCGACACTTTAAAGTTTCTGATTTTTTGTATGTACATTTTTTTTTTTTTTTTACAATTGTCATAATGAATAACTTAATAATGTCATAACTTAACAAGACTAATGTGGTTATTATTGATGCTATGATTTTGAAGCATCTGAATATAAATTTTGATATTACAGGTCTATATTAATTATCATAATTAAATATATATTTAAAGAAATTAAGTAAATTGTGTTTTGTTTATGGCCCATCCCCCAAAATCAAACACTAGAACCGCCCCTGTCAGGAGGTAATAGAACAGAAAAGGTGAAAAAATAATACTCGATTTATTTATATATATATCCTTTTTTATAATTATATTTAATGTCATATCTATGATAATATTTAAATAATAAACATTAACTTAATTGATGAATGTGAATTCAAATGTGAATTATTAGAACTTTGATTGTTTCATTTAATGTTATTATATATGTGGTAATGTGTATGTTCTATTATAGACCAGAATTGATGAAACATCTAGAACATCATGCAAATAGTGAAGATGGCAACTTTGTTTGTGATGTCTGTACTAGAGTATTTACCAATGTGCGTATGTTCAGAGTGCATAAGAAAATGCATATGCCTCAATCAAAAAACCATACATGCGAAACATGTGGCCGACAATTTGCGTAGGGAAAATATAATATTTATTTTTAATCCTTAAGTTATCCATAATTATTATTAAATTATATTATTTTGTAGATCTCGTAACACGTTAGAAGAACATAACAATACACATACTGGTGTGCGTCCATACCGCTGTGAAATTTGCGGTAAAGATTTTACATCGAAGTATACATTTAAAGCGCATGAAAAAGTGCATACTAATCGTGAGCGAAATTTTACTTGTATAAATTGTGGGAAAGCTTTCCTTACTGAACAAAATCTTATTCATCATGAACGCACCCATTCTGGGCTTAAAAATTATGTATGCCAAAAATGTGGTAAGTGTAATAATGTAAATTACATAGTTATTTATTTTGTTGTGAATAAATCAGCATATTTACAAATAATTAAAAGGGCAATTTTCTCTAATCAATTCACATATTTATTTAAAAATGTTTTGAATTGCTCTATTTGTCAAAGTCCTAAATAATATATTTTATCCGGTCTTAAGTTAGGCAATTGGTGGCAGATATAGTGATTTTAAAAATTGAATTATTTCAACAATATTATTATTATTATAATTTATTATCAGAACATTAGATTGAAGATATTTTTTTAATTACATTTAATATGTAGGTATATTTAAGGTCTGCAAATTATTATAGTTGAAATACATATGCACTTATATTTCAAATTTTCTTCGAAAATATTTCGGATTAAAATATTTTATTAAAGTTATATTAAATAAAATCTGTCCGTAATATTAACAAAAAATAATAAATTAGAGTATAACATTATTATACAAGTATGATTTATTTTACTACATAAATAATTATTTTATATATGTTACCCAGTATTGATAATTTAAATGCAATATCATAAGTATATTAGTATTATTTTTTATATACTTATTAATGTTGTAGGTAAAGCTTTTGGCACTGCACGGAATTTGGAAGTGCATTATGTTGTGCATACTGGTTACAAGCCGTTTATCTGCCGCATGTGTGGCAAAGCATTTGCTAGAAAAGCTGAGATTAGAGATCATGAGCGTATTCACACCGGTGAAAAACCATATCAGTGTGAATTTTGTGGAGCAACATTCAGGTACATTGTTAATTAGTAATTACAGATATATTTGTTCTGAGGATATTCAAATTATATTATTTATATTTAGTCAGAGAAGCAACTTGCAATCTCATAAACGAGCTACCCATTATGATGATAAGCGTTATAAGTGTACAGATTGCGGTAAAGGATTTAAGAGACGCCGTTTATTAGATTATCATATGAAAGCTGCACACACTGGTGAAAGGCCTTTTAAGTGTGATGTGTGTCAAGCATCATTTATTTATCCCGAACATTTTAAAAAACATGCACGTATTCATACAGGAGAAAAGCCTTATTTATGCGAAGTGAGAAATTAAAATTAAAAATATTTTTATTCATAATATATATAATGAATTTTTTTTAGGTTTGTGGTAAAGCATTCAACAGTAGAGATAACAGAAATGCTCACCGTTTTGTACATAGCGATAAAAAACCTTATGAATGTTTAGTGTGTGGTGCAGGGTTTATGCGTAAACCATTGCTTTATAATCATATGACCCAAGCCGGTCATTTAAATGATACTATTGTTGTAAATCAACCGCGACTAGCGTCTAGTCCAGTAACCATACAAGAAATCCCAGAAGATATTCAAATGCCAGGCACTGATTCTGAACTAGAATTAGCCATGGTAGTTGATGCTGATGGAAATCAAACTGAATTAGTTAGTGTTCAATTAAAATTAATTTACGTAGTTAATTAATAAATAATAAATTGTTATTTTATAATTTTAAATCAGCGTGACATGACTGAAGAGGAAAGAAAGTTGTTTGCCGGAGAATTAAAAGAGCACATTTTATTACCCAGTAAACAAGAAGTTCTCGGAGATGATTTAAATTCAGTTGAACAAATACTTGTTGATAATAAATATCAAGTAATACATTTCCTCTTTCATGTTTCTAATGTTTTCAATGTTATTATTATTTTTATTTTATTTTTTCATCTTCAGATCCAATACACAACAACTGACCAACATGGCGATGTTCATACTATGTTGAATATGGATCATCATGGAGATGACTCTGATGTTGTCGATGTTGGTCATATGGAAACAGTGACTGTAAGTGTGGGTGGTCAAGAACACCGTCAATTAATGGTGCCAGCTACTCGTCATATTACATTAAATGAAAGTGACGCAGCTGCATTTGCCGAACATGCAACTATAAATGGTGAAAATGTGCAAATAGTACAAATACAAATACAAGATGATGATGGAGAAGATCAAAAACATTGGTTTAACATTATTCAACCACAACAAGGATAGGAAAATATACTAAAAATGAAATATTTTTTTTTGTGTATATTTTTGAAATAATTATTGACTGACAAGTGAAAACTAATATCACTTCAGTTTTAGTATTAACTTCATTGTATAAGAACTAACCTTTTAAATAACTATACATTTTTGTATTTACATTTATTCAAATGCAATTAGTTTAATTTTCTTTCCATATTATTAAATTGTATCTATTTTCAATATTAACCAATATTTTAAACTATTAAATTATAGGGTAGGCTAATTAAATTACTATTACATTTAAAGTTAATTTTTTGTGATACATACCCGTCTTTAAGTAGCTTTTTTTTTTTAAGTTATTTCCCAGTTTTATTTTCTCGATGTATATAAAATATAATTTAATTAAAATTTTTTATTTTAGTATTAGCGTCTTCAACTGCATGTCTAATATTTAAAAAAATATATATATATATCAAGCCTTAATAGGCAAAATGGCATAAGCAACACTTTGAAAAAAAAAAAAAAAATCGGCTTTATCAATGATAAAAAGATGTTGTAAGCAACTACTTCATTAGAAATGGGTCGGTTTTGCTCTAAAAGTTTCTGTATAAGTTCTATGAGGTAAATAAATTTTATAACAGCATAAATGGTGTAAGATACAGAGTATACAGCAGAAATGTTTGAACATTTTTTGGTTTGAACTTATTTCAGATCAAAATACTGTAAGTTAAACAAAATCGTTAAAATCCATCAAATATTAAATTTTTAAAACTTTTTTTTTGAACAATTGTCAAATTGTTGCTATGTTCTTTTACCTATCAAGGCTCGATTATATATAAATTTGTAAAATAGTTATAAACATAATAAAATAATTTAAATTTAAATGATATATAAATCATTTAAATATAATAATGTATTTACTAGATTATTTTTAAAAATATAACAAATAACTAGGGTACACAAATTACTCTACTAGTTTTATGATTATCAGAATAATATAAATAGGTCTTAACTAAATGTTCTAGTATTAACAAACATTAATTTCTCTGTGTATAATTCATAAGTTAATTATTGTTAAAGGAACATTTTAAACAAATATCTCGGTGTTTATTATATAATTACTAAACATGTTTTATGTATAGTTAATACTATATTTTTTATGTATAGTTACTTTACTGAAGCGTAAACACAACTACTTTTATAGGCGTGTGCAGGTTGGTTACGATTATGCACTTAGGCACTTAAGATACATTGATCTAACTTACTGACCAACCTATTTAAAGCTTCTTTACAGTTTGCACCAAAGCCTTCAAAATTATAGTTGTGTTATAGGTATATTATTACGCTATACATTTATATACAATTTAAAAAAATAAGTTTTAATGGATAATGTTAAATCTATTTGTATTCAGTAAATATTATATATATTTTTCATGAGACTTGAGTTAATATGTCTATATTATGTACCTACTATTATTCTAAATATGGTTATCTTGACATTTACTCTATAAAAGTTCTTGAACACAAAGCTGGGCAAATTAATTAATTTTTCAAACTATATTAAGTTAAATTATTCTAAAAAAAATAAATAAAACTTAGCTAAGTTAATTTTGATTTTAAAATATAATATAATTTAAGTAATTAAGTTAAGTTAATGTTAACTTTTTTTAAATGACTACACTCTTAAATATATTTTGTACTCTAAATAACCAAATCATTTTCTAACATTCTTTTTTTTCTAAAAAAAAAAAAAATAAAGTATCTTTTAACTTGTTACTGCCCAGCTTTGTTGAAATGGACATTATACTAGAAAAATTATATAATCAAATAGTGATAATAATATGACCCTAAGATGTTTTGGTGATCAATTTAATTTGTCTAGTATAGTTATGTTCTATCTCGTAATAAAATATAAATATTTTTAAATGTGAAATGCTTGTTAGAATTAAAAATTGATGTGAATGTTATTATAATATTGTTTATATAATAGGCACGTAACTAGATTCTTTTTAAAGATATGTTTTAATTTTATACTCCCGTATTTCATCTGTTGAAAACAAATTTTTTAACTTAAAAATAGTATTTAGTATGAACGTATAGTTAAAACATTGTAAAATTAAACAATTTCATTAATATACAATTAGATAATCAATGATTTTGTTAAATTTCCAACCAGAATTCATTCGAGTTTTGTCCTATTCAAACTCCGATTTATTGAATTTTCTTGATTAATTTCCATTTACAACACTGTGTAAATATCACACAATCGCCACGATTATAATAAGAAGTGCATTTAAAATTATTACCATTCAGGGGCGAACGCAGGGGGTGGGATTTGGGGGTTCCAACCCCCTAAAATATCACGGCGAATTTTTAAAATAAATTACCTGACCTACAAATTTAATATTTATTTCAAAGTTTCCCATAATACTTACAATATAGTAGATAAAGATATACGAGTACCTAACGAATAATAAAGTATGTCATTTTGGTTCTGGAAGCTGGTATCTTTCCATTGCATTAGATTTCCCATATCTCACTTGGCTTAAAAATGGCAGAATCGCAAACTCTTCCGTAACTTCCAATATTAACATGTACGAACCGGTAATTCGAATCAGCTATTTCCATCAATACCAGTGAATTGTATTGTTTATAATTATAATACATAGACCCTCCTGGCAGTTGGGCAAATTATCCGAATGAATTTCCCATTTACGGGTCCTATACAATGGGGAAAATTGGCATTTATTTCAAAATACAATGCTATTGTTTTCCACTTTTCTTTTGAAAGTGTGAGCAGAAATTCCGAATTCATTACTGTCCAAATAGCCTTTGCATACTTCTATTACTATTATGCTTGCTGTTTAAATATATATGTAGTGAAGATGTGTGAAAGTGCATCCTCCTGCAAGATTTCTGAAAAACGAAAGTTACTATGTTTTGTCGAGTATTTTTTTAAAACTATTTCTAAGCAAGAAGCTCAACGTATTTGTTATTATTATTATTATTATTATTATTTACCAATATGTTCTTTTACACAAGTTATTATGTTACTTTTGTTCAAAAAAACGAGTTGTAATGAAAAAAACATTTTGACTTACCTCAGTGTCACAGTTAACATTTCCTTAGGTTGAACACAATTCATAATTTTAGTATTCTGCCGTTGACTAGTGTATTTCAGCCGGTTGTAAAGCTCGTCAAAGTACGAAACAGACATTCGTAGTTTAAGTAGTTGCAGGGTTCTATCACTGGATAGCCTCCCTCATCAAGCAACCGCGTTATTGTCATTTTATTATTTTTTTTTTTCTATGTACAAAGTTATTCTATTTGTTTATTGTGTTTTTTTTTTTGTAAATACAGATTGTAAGTTTTTCTAATAAAAAAAAAAAAAAAGAAAAAGTAATTAAAAAATGTATTTTCATCTGTAAGTAATTCTTCAAACAGTGAGTTAAACGTGCCCATGGCATTTCTTCGTTCGTTAATTGGGCGCACCCAGTAAATACGATTATTACGTTGTTTTCTACGTGAACGTAAACGACGGTTCAAAAGCCACGCGGCAATGGTGCGAACTCGACTCATGTTGAAAGCCAACTGAGTCAAAAGTAAAAATATGAAATAAAAAATAACAAATGTAACCAAACGTAGACGAAAAAACCCGTCGTGTGTGAAGTGGTCCATACTTCAGTTTCAGTTTTCATATCGTATCATCATTAGTAATGGGAATAATCCGGATTTGCCGAAGTTCGAGAATTTTGTATTTCCAATTTTATAATCTAAAACTTTGGTTTAACCATACAGTTTTTTATTTTTAAATCTTAAATTCAAATTCTTAGGTAATTTTGTTTACGTTATAAAATGAATTGAATAATCTTTTTCGTTTCGAGGCGAGCTACTATAAACAATTCCTATGAGTGGAACAACGTTTGCTGCCGGGTCAGCTAATAGTATATATAATATAGTTTAGAGTGTAATATGTTTGCATATTTTTTAAAATAAATTTTATTTTGTGATAGTTTTTGAACACATAAAAACGTGTTTAATGCTATTAACAATAATATGATAATAATAGTTTTATGACAAACGAATTGAAGAATATAAAATCACAATTTTAAAAACCGAAATTTGGATTTAAATCTGAATTTTTCGGATAATCCGAATTTGTGTCACTAATCTTCATTCCATCGTTTCCCGTATAAGAACATTCATTTTTAACGTAATTGTTTAAGAACCGTTTCTGGGTGGGTATCGACCTGTTCAAGTAATATTATTATTCGATTGTAATTAAATACCAATCTGCTACTTATCCGAATCATTGGTGAGCATTTTATATAATCCAGTGGCATAACTGAGTAAAAACTTGTGTGTGTGTGTGTGGGGAGGGGAGGCAAAATAATTTATTCACCAAAATCAAAACCATAATGGATGGTGTAAATAAATTTCTATTCTATGTATACAAAATAAACAAAGACTTAATCACTTAGTAAAACAAAACTTAAAAAATAAACGTAAGAATACATCGACTAATCCTCAAGTTAAAGTCGACTATACACACAAAAAAATATTGTATACAAATCACTTCTAAGACCCGTGTGGGCTTATGCTATTCGGATTTGGGAACTTGCCAAACCCTCGCAAATTCGTACTAAACAGGCGTTCCAATCAATAGCCCTTCGTATCGTCACTTCTGCCCCCGGGTACATATCCAATGACACGCTCCATAATGATTTAAAAATCAAAACAGTACGAAAACTAGCTTCCATACACTATTCCAGATTCTATTCCAAATTATCCCAAAACCTATAATTTCCGCACTCTCGTGGAAATCTCTTCCTGACAATCTAACGCGTTGTCTGAATAGCTAATGGTGCAGAGACTTACTCTAATTAATACATTTTTTTTTCTTTCTACAAGAAAATATACAATCTGTACAACAAGCACAAAACCACAAAATACAGGTAACAACAGGATTAAGCAGTCGGCCTTTAGTGGCCCTTAGCACGAGAAAATTAATACATTAAAATAAAATTCAAGTTGGGTTCTATCACTGGGGATGACCTCCCCTCATATGATAGTAATTAATGTCAAATGTGATTAAAAAACACAAATGTGCCTATTATGCTATTATGTAACATGTTACCTAATCATGTAAATTTATCTATAAATAAAAACAAAGAATACATTAATGTTTTAATGTTTGTTTTCTTATTTTCATATTTTTTATAATGCGAAAATACGTCAGCATATTATAAAACTGGAGAAACGGTGAAATACATATGGAATACTTTTATGAAATAATTTGAGGAAAATCTCTTTATCTTATGTATATAAAAAGTAATTGTTTCATTATTTTAGTATATTCAGAAATGTGTACTGTTGTCATACCTGGGAATAATACCAAAATAATACTTTTGCTCCCCATAAAAAATATCAGAGGGGAAAAGTGCTCTCCCTTGGTACCACCTCACCGAAATTACATCACTGATTTAACCCAACCTATAGATAACAAGTCTTAAAACAGTGTTTCCATCGATCTCGGTTACAGTGTCGCACACTCGAAATTAAATTGGGGTGTCCGGTAGAATGACGACTAGTTTACAACCCCGGACATTTCGCTTTTGGTTGCTTAGTGTTTGTCGATTAAAAAAAATTACAGAATTAGCTTAGCTGTATTTTATAGTTATTAGTAATCAATTCCTTTACTATTTTTAAAATAACATTTAGGTAACTCTAGTGTGCACCGCCAGAGCCTAATTTACGATTTTCCCCGTTAGGAAAAGTATAGAGAATTTCAAAAAATGTTTTCTTCAAAACATGAATTATCTACTAAATTCAAAATGCAAAAAAAATAATCTCCTATGCCGTTTTTGTCGATTAGAGCAACCCTTCATGTGAAAAGTCCGAATAGCTGTCCGAAAATCGGGAAAAAATTACCAGGAGCCCGGACGGCTTGTGTCAATTCTGACCGATCTGGCAATATGTGACCTAAAATTAAGGAATTTTAATAAATAACTCTAACTCGATTGTTTTTCAACATAAACGGATGGAATTTTTACTAGTATATATAAAAATGTTAGGGTTACTTCATATACAAATCCTCCCCCTCTCCAGATTTTTGGATCAAGAAAATATCTCGGCAGGATTTAGTGATAGGGGAGTGGTTTTTACGCCAATAAATTTGGTTTGTACTTCCGCACAAGTCCCTCTCGTTGTTAGACATCATAATATCTCTTTCAATGGACTTTGTAGTAATTGATTGATCTGGTATTCACCGTAAAAGTATGGTTATTATCACGGAAACCTAGACAATTAGCCGACAAATTATAAATACTTTAATAATTTAAATAGGACATTGGGCGATATATCTAATTTCTTTATTTCAATCTAATTTTCACCTTGCTTATTGGTCTAAATCGTATGAAAAATTGGAGCACTCCGACTCTCTCGAGTTGTATTTATCGGTGTTATATGTTAACCAATGCCCTCACCTATTATTTCCGTAACTTTAATTAATAGACACTTCAAATTTGGCATTCGTGTAGGTAACTATAATCACTAATAACTATTTTCAGGATTTATCGAAATTATGGATAAATAAAGAGAAAAAAAAAAAACATTGTTTTCAAGTCGTATAAACCTTGTTAGATTTTAGGATTTTTCTTTTTTCACTCGGGGTGAATCGTATTTACGAAAACGCAATCTAAGTCGCAGGCAACAACAAGTATAGAATATATTACATAAACTATAGTCTGCGGGCAAAATTAAAATGATTTTACCACATTTACAACCATAAGCGGAAATCGAACGTTACCGCAATCTTATCTATGACCGCAGTGCGCGTAACTGATAAGTCCAAAAGTATAGTGACCCCAATCAGTGTTGCCGGACTTTGGAAATCGTACGTTGATTTCGAAAATGATCGTATCCCTTGTAAAAATATTGTACAAAAAAAAAATAACCGAGATGAAATGAAGCTGACCGAATATCGACTTTTCCGTCTTTGAAAGTATTTGTTCAGTTGTACATATTTTTGAAGCTTCCACTCCAAAATGTAATGTATGCCTCTGCCAACGGATCGTTGAGTTGATAAAAAATTGTTACCGAAATCGAAATACTTAACTTATCTATCTATCTATTTATGTTTTATTGCGTTAAATTGTATGGCCAAACAAATATAAAACTACGAAAATTATCGTATTTCAATGTACTATAATATGATTTTACTATCGACAAATTTACCGTACAATTACAATAGTTATCTTACGTCTGGCAACACTTAACCGCGTGGGTTTGTTTTGTACTACCGGATAGGGATCGCCAACATAATCCAACGTGATTATAATTTTTTGTTAACAACAGTTTCAGTTAACACTTTCCGTTCTTGAACTTTTCATCATAATCATAAACGACATACCCACACTTTTGTTTTATTTGTTTTTGAACGTGATATTCAAATAAACGCTTTTGTGTGTTTTTCGTTGTTGTTTTTCGTTGTATTAACATGTCGATTGCGGACGAAGAAAAGTTCGACGCCATGCTATTGGCGATGGCTCAACAACACGAAAAAGGCGTGGGACAAGTA
Source organism: Tuberolachnus salignus (assembly GCA_956483605.1). Taxonomy (NCBI): domain Eukaryota; kingdom Metazoa; phylum Arthropoda; class Insecta; order Hemiptera; family Aphididae; genus Tuberolachnus; species Tuberolachnus salignus. Next base: position 21,500,549 of record OY101429.1, read on the forward strand.
ATTCTTAAAATTATCTAACGGTTACAATAAATATTGGTTACCAGTTATCTTAATTATAATGACGTTTAGGCATAGCTAATTAAAGTTTTGTAGTCTTATTTGTATTTTAATGACCTATTTGAAGTTTATTTATTTAAATTGAGTACCTAAATATTATTCACCATGTGATTTAGTTTTTTGTAGGTTTTACTGTATATTAAAATGTATCGACTGCACATCTAGGATGCATTTATACATTACACACAAACAAATATATACATTGCTATTACATTATATATACATAATGACATTTTTTATTGATTTTTCTAATGTTTATTTTATATTTTTGTCGCCATAGTAACAAGTTAAATATTATTTAGGGGGTTGATGATTAATAGAGATAGGAACCTTTAAAAAAAAAAAACAGTTTTAATGAGTTTAGATTCAAGAAGATAAGGTTTAGTCTATTTTCACTTGGAAGAATCAAGTATATAAAAAACCTTCTCGAATTCTAAAATTCCTCTCTACTATTAGGTACACTTTTCTTAATTTTCAGTAAGAAAATTAAGACTGATATTTGTGAAAATATATTTGTTTTAATATTATTTTGGCTTATACAACAGGAATATTTTGAAAATAAGTATGTGTATATAAATTATTAAAAATCACCACTGTATGCTTTTAAATAATTCAGAACTTTATTAATTTTCCTTTATTTTGAACATGATTATTTAAACTAAATATTATAATTTGTGTGCATATGTAACAATGGATAGGTTTTACAAAAGCTATGTTTATTCTAAGTTAAAATGTTAAACAAATAAATGTTTATGAAAGTTATGTGGTCGGGTGTATCATATTTTACTGAAAGACAATCAGTACCCAATATATATTTTAATAAAATGTGTGTTACTGAATTGTAATTGTACTGAATTTACTGAATTGTTTAATTTATTGTTTTAGCTATTGGATACATTTTTCAGTTTTCTTGCTCGAAAAACTGACTTTTTTATTGGAAGTCCTGATGAAAAAGGTTGTGAACAAGTAAGTAATACAACAAATAAATAAATTAAAAAAAAAAAAATTAATATAAAAATAACTAGATATTTAATTATACTTTTTAGATGTTAATGTCTGTATTTAACAAACATCGGGATATTGCTTTAAAAGAAAAACGTTTAATTGAGGAAAAGCGCAAAGAAGAAGCATTGAAAAGATTACAAAAGTCACAAATGGAGAGAGAATTAGAGACTAAGCCAAAACTAAAAGAATTAACTGACCAAGAAGCTGAACAGCTACAAAAAGAGTTAGATATGGTGAGAAAATATATAATACAATTTTTGTGTACTTTTTATCACATTCCTAGCTATCATTACTCATAAGATGACCATATTAGTCACAATAATAGTTAGTTAATTGTATTATTTTTGTCATATCATCTAATGTGTCTTTTGTATAGAAGACTATAATATTATAATATTATCCTTCATATCTTTCCTGTATAGGTAGTGATCAAATTAAATGATAGCATATTCTGTATAGCATATTTCATACTATGAGGTCATATACTAGACATTTGCAATGATTCTCAAAAGATTCCTAATGTTACCAATAGATTTCCATGATTTCCTAAAATTATCACAATGTTCTATAATTACCTAATATTTGTACACTGATTTCTGTCTGTATTTTTCATTACAACGGTGTATGAAACATAATACTAATAAAACTAAATTTGTAAACATTCCCAGATAAGATATTTGACCAGCGCAGTGCGCCTACTTGTTTTGTGAGGCACGGGTATTGGGTTTTTTTTTTTTATAGATATATATATAAATATTATTTCTAACTATTTCTATGATTAGTGTATTATTTCAATATTTTTGAGAAATTAATTATTCCTATTTTTCATATATTATGTCCAGGCATAATATATATATTATATAGGCATGTCCAGCTATAAAAAATACTGTTTACTAGAGCTTAGTGTCACAGTGCAGACTTTTGTGTCGTCTATTGTACCAGGTTAAAATATCTACTGAGGTTCACCTCCACATAAAATAAAACTAAGTATTATAGTAAACTATTACAATAGTGCAAACATGATTGGATTAATTTTTTTATTATTAAATGTGTACTCATATTTTCATATTATATGGTAACCCATTATGTCTTTGATTTTATAAAAAATTAACTTTTTATAAATACTTTATAAGGTCTTTAATGAAGGTTAAAAAAAAGGCATGAACTGCTTAAGGGTAAATGATGTAATAAATAATATTTTTATTTTAGAAAAAAAATATAAAAGTTGACGAGTCTGCTGAACCAAATGAAGTATCCCAACCGGTTGAAGAAGATGAAGACGATCCAAAAGAAAAAGGCAAACTGAAGCCAAATGCAGGCAACGGCTGTGATTTACCTAATTATAGATGGACCCAAACATTGGCTGATATTGAGGTATATTTTTAATTTTAAAATATTAAATTCTTGAAATTAATTTTATTGAGTTCAATAATTTAAGTAGAATAACTATGTTATTTTATATAAGTTTATAATTTATGTATAAAATGTTTATTATTCATTAATCAATGTTTCTTTGGGTTTTTTGTATACAATCGTTGAATAACTTGGATATTAAGCAAAACTTGTACAGTTGATGGCACGTCCTAAAGGAACAAAAAAAAAAAACAACATATATTTATTAATACATTATATATAGTATGCACATAAAGTAGATATCTCAAACCTAATATGTATGACTATTAAAAATGTAGTAATTTATAACTTTAATTTTTTTAATTTTATGGCAACGTTAAAGTTTACTTATATTTGTTTTAATGACAATTTCTATCTTTATATTTAATCGCTGAAACAAAATCAACCAGCAAATTTATATGTAGATATTTGAACTATTAGTTTATTATTTACTAGTTGTCCTGTACGGTACTTCCCACGACAAATTAAATGCCTGTGGATGTAATTGAGTTTTTGAGATTTTTGGTAACATACAAAGGGGTACTTGAACTATTTGTTTTTCAGGTTTTTTATGAATACATATTTTAAAATATTCTTTTTATCATGCTAATGAATAATCAAATATTGTTGAGTTATGTACAGGGAATACTAAACCATTTACATCTAAAGTACATTAGAAGCCAAGTGGCGTCGAACACATTGCTGAACGATTCTTATTATGACACCAATTGGCATTCGTACACAGTTAAAATGATAATACAAAATTTGGTATATTAGAAATAAATTAAATTTGGAATGGCTATTGTGGTATTTAAAATATATTTCTGGATAGTGTTCAATCTCCTGTAGAGTTAAGACTATTTTTTCAATGTTATTATTTTAGATAAAAATGTTATATTATAGATTTTGAGATTTATGAAATATTGTATAGTTATTATTAACTATGTATTAAAGGTCAGCATTATTTTTACTTTTTTTTTTTTTTTTATACATATAGTTTACTAATTAATTAGGTAATTTTTTTTCAATTTTCTATATGTATAATAACTTACTGTGAACATAGTAAACACAGTACCCAATAGTTAGGATTAGAACTATTGTCATTGAGATGACCAATACGCTAAGCTGATGGCGTTCACAGCAACATTGAATAGTCTTATGAGTCTTATGTCGATTATGTCCTCTCATCCCGTTAACAATTGTAAAATGATTAGATGAGGCTAATGAAACAGTGTCCAAGTCAATGTATTTGTTATGAGTATTTAAGTTTTCAGCGCACAGTAGTAACGTAGATGATTGGCTCTAGAATCAAAAATCAATGTAGAATTATTATTAGTGAACGGATTTATATATATAAATTGAATGGTCTTTTAATTAAAATACATATTTTTAAAATTTAAAACTATTAAAAATACACATATTTGTAAACAAATATTATGCATAAAGTATTTTTCATCAAAATTCATAGGTTAATTAGGAGATCCTAATATTTAATTCATATAATATTAACATTTTTTTTTCACAAAACCATTATTTGATTCGTTTGTGTATAGGTATGTGAAATTTTAAGCTAAAATCATAAGTAGGTACAAACAAATTATAATTATGTATATACGCCAAAAAATGTTAAAATATTTTTTTAATTAGGATAATTTAAATTGAACACATTTCTTATCAGTTTTCAAATATAGATATTGAATTTACCAGTACTTATAAATCCATTTCTTTACGGGCATGTAGCTAGAAATTATTTTTTGGGAGAGGGGTGTCCGTTTTCAAAATTATTATTACATATTAAATGTATATTGGTTTGGTTTAAAAAATATGTATAGGGTGTCTCACGAAGTTATCTATTGCAATATCTCCTGTGATAATGAAGATAATCAAATTCTGTTTTTTTTTTTTTTACATTTTTTTTTATGACTTACAGAGATAAAGACTACCAATATTCATACTTCAATTTATTTACAGATTATGATAAAACAAATTTATAAAAAATAACTTAATTTAATTATTTTCGAAAAAAAAATGTGGAGAATGTATATGATTTTATAGTTTGTTCTACTGAAAATGTGTTGACATTTCAACTTTTTATTTTTGTTGCTCTTGTGATTTTTAATATTTTTTAGTTTACAGAAAAATAGCCAGAAAACGAGATGAGATGATATCAAAATACTCTTATGATTTTAAATTATACACTGTTTTTCTGTAAACTAAATAAAATATTAAACATTATGATATGAATGATAATAAAAAAAAAATACGAAACGACAACATTTCCAGAAGAATAATCTCCATAAAATTAATCTTTAAATTTGTTGAAAACAATAAATAAAATAAATATCTTATTTGTTCACCAAAACATAAAAATTGAATTAAAATATGAATATTTATAGTCCTTATATCCCGCGAGTAAAAAAAAAAAAAAAAAAAACAGAATTTAATTATTTCTATTATCTCGGCAGATATTTTATTCGTGGGACACCCTGTATGCTATTACCATGGATTTCTGATTAGAGACACGCGTAAGCCTTGTTGTACATTTGGTAAAATAGTAATTTACAAATATTACGTTTGGTTTCAATTAAACTAATCGTCTGCTTTTACGTTTCATATTTTAAGCGGAGTAATCAAAAATCGTTTTGATTAGAATCATCGTACTAGAATTATATTGATTGAAACGGGCTTATGGCGTTGTTCCTACTCGTAGATACGCTCGGAAAACTATTATTTTTGTCGTTATGTTATGTGATTATTTATTTGCATATAGAACAAAATTTGAACAAATATTATCTGTTTATAATATCAACTAGCTGTCCCGCACGGCGTTGCCCGTGAAAAATTGGAATTACCCGTGGATTTAAACCCCTATCCCTCGCCCAACTCGATCGGTTCTATCGCGGTTAGATTTTCTTCGCGGCATTACACCATCAAATGAAAATTAATACGCAAAACGATCGTTTATCGTTTGTCGCTCATAGGCTGTTAGGCACATTCACCATACGATATATACCACCAAAATTTCAAGTCTCTAGGTCCAGCGGATTGGACTGGGGGCGCGTTGATCAGTGAGGCGATTAGAAGTGGTTAGGTGGATCGAGTGAGTGGTTATTTGGTTTTTATTTCTATATAATATATAATATATAATAATATTATAATCTATATTATAGAGTAACGAAAAAAAAAAAAAACATTGTTTTTTTGGTAACTAAGCAACGATAGTTTCCCTAGTAACGTATTAATATACATATTTACAACCTTTTTCCTATAAAAAAAATCTTTAAATTGGCAATAAAAAAAAAAAAAATTAACTTATCGAGATAAAAACTATCCTCTATATTAAGTTGGACCAAATCACACACATGATCATAATCTTATCGAAATCGGTTGTGTAGTTTTAGAGCGCATTGGACGCAAACTCGTTGTACGCTTAATTTTCATATATATATATATAATTTTTTTTATTACCCGGTCTCGTTCGGGTATAAATCGATTCTCGTAACGTACACATAAATTATAGGAGTAAAGATTAATAAATAATAATTATATTAAAATTAATCAAGACGGGTTTTACATTGATTATATAATATACTATAATAATCAATGGTTATTGTATTTAATTAAATTATTGTTATTATATTTAATTGATGCGTAAGATACATGCAGGACGTCAGAAATCTTGAAAAAAAAAAAAAAAAAATACGTATGCCCAGGGTATTGCTCGCGGACTACCCACTAACCCGCCTTCGCGATATAAAGGCACGCATTATACAAGGGGGGGAGGGTTGTGTAGTGTACACGTGTCTGATATGAATATTTGCCATAAATTGTATTTAGTAGAAAACTATAAAATCATCTAACGAACCGGAGATGCCGTAAATCCCATTATAAATTTAATTATATATCGGCGGTACACCGCCAATAATCGATTCGAATATATTTCCGGTTATTTTATTCATTTTTGTTTGTTATCAAAAATACAATTAAAAAAAAAAAAAAATAAAAAAATAATGATTTAGACTTTTAGAAATGATATTTTATTTTAGAATTTCTGTTGACTTTGTGTATATTTTAATCGTGTCGCCGTTCCACTCGCCCACTCACTTGTCGAATTTCGCACGTGTTGATCCAGCGACACGTGCAGGGGCGGACATAGAGCGGGGTCTAGAGGATTCGACTCCCTCTCCTTTATTGCGAAATATCAGGAACATTTTTATAAATAAAATTACCGGATGTGCAAGTTAAATATCTATTTCAATAGTTCCCGGTGGGATTTACAAAACAAACAGATGAACGTGCGTAGACAGTAATGAAAAGTATGATATTTATGAACATTTTACATTTTTTAACACATACATTCCCTCTCCCACGAAATTTTTTTCTGCTTTTGCCACTGAACACGTGCATTATAGGATTGCTGTCACTGCAGGACTCCCGAATTTGGCACGATTGACGAATACCGATCTATCCTACTCCCTCCCCCCCCGTGTTTTTCCAAATGTTTTTTTCGTGAATTTTTTTCTTCCCAATTCGGCCGTGTCCGTTCGTTTGTATCCCACGCCCGGCTAGCTGTACTCATACTCGTGTTTTCCATTCGTTGCTTTTTCGGTATTTACATAAATCAAATTGCCCTCCTGTTATTCCATACACCTTCCTCCAGACTTCCCACACGGCCCGTCGATTCCCACCCGGCTAAATTACGTGCCGTCATTGTTTTATTTTTAAAAATAATCTACGGTGTCACGTCATTACAAATATTGTCGGATTGCGCGTACTTTACTGGTTAGTTGATTGGGAGACGCATACGACTCCGGTTGCGATTTGTCACTGGAATCTTCTTGCCTCGATGACGAAATCGACGGTCTCGGTATGGACCATCTGTACACCTGGACGCAGTACAATAACAATTAAAAAATCATTATTAACATATTCATGTATAATACAAATGATAATTATTAATTTTTCCGTAAATAGATATTATGTGTGTATATTTATATATATATATAGAAATAATTATTGTACACGCGAAAGATGTAATTGTATGATTGTTGAAGATCAAGGTTGTTGATGGGCGTCGCCTTATACAATGCACCTCGTCCGGGATATTCTTTATTTGTAATACGGAGCAAAATAGCAGTATAATGCTCGGGATGCGGGTTATGTAATTTTTGAACCGGATTATTTTCCGCCGGGTTTCAAGGTTCCGGGTCACGTATGCAGTTTTCAAGTCTGTGTAATCTAATTATTATTACTTTTTTTTTTTTTTTTTTTTTTTCCCATAAAATCTGCTAGTATCATCGAGTGTATTTTATTTTTATTTTTATTGTAAGCGCGGCATTGTTAACTATCGCCGGTCTTTGTGCATTTTTAGTCAAATATATAATTTCGATTTCATTCATAGCCCATAGCTATTTCGTTTTAGCAAAATTTTTTTTATTATGGTTTTTAAACGTTCTAATATACGGATTCGTAATTTTTTTATAATAATTATTTGAAACGTTTTATATTTACTTTACGACATGCCTAAGGCAAAAAAAAAATATATATATATATATATATATATATATATATTATATTTAAAAATACGATCGCCGTCTATCGGTATTTTAATCTAACAGAATTTGCATCTCGCCAACAAAATCAATCGAAATGCTATTTAGTACAATATTTTACTCGGGAATTTACTTACGATAAAACCCGTATCGTAAAAATGTGTACATAAAATTAATCTAAAATTCCCATTTGAAAAAGATACAAATTGTCGTACGAATAAATGAATATGTGTTTAAATGTTGATTTTCTGTGATTTTTTTTTGTTTTTCCGTTTAGCCAATCTGCGATTCAATGTATCGTCTGTACTATTAAACAATATAATAACATGTGGTCTTATATTGAAATTGCAGAATATATATTTTACTTTTGGACACGTATAAATGATTATTATTATATAATACGTGTGGTTTTTTTTTAATTTTTTTTTTTTTATCGAAATTAGTAAATATATTTTTTAATCCATACGCGTTTTAATAAATAATAGCGTGTGTGTGGGGATTCGTTTCGTCGGTTCGGTATTAAGTAAGTGTTGGTGTAGATTGATTGACTGTTGTATAATAGAGTAGAGTTCTTTGTATCGTGCGATTACAGTGTACGGTGCAACGATACACGCCGGAGGCTATACCATTAAATGAGTTTTTTTTTATGTAACAACAATAGTTAGTTAGTAGATAAGACAAGTGTTTAAGAACGAAAGGGGACTATTGTCTTTTAGAAATGAGGATAACGCGTACGCATGCAATACGTTCCATTGCCAATTGTCGTTTTATTTTTCCTCCGGCCACTATAGTTGGATATCCACATTAATTGAAATAAACTACGAGTATTATATGCAATACAGTTTTGTTTTGTGCCCGAGTCTTTTATCGAATCCCTAATAATTAACCTAACCATTTAAGTTCATTTAAAGCAATTTTTTTCATTTTCCTTGTTAGTTTTCTTAATTGTTGAATAATAAACGTAGGGAACGCCAACCAACGGTTTCTCTATTTTCGATGTTTTTTTTTTTTTTTTTTGTTGCAATTCGGTTAATCAAAATCTATAGCAGACACCAGATATTTTCACAAAACATTTATATTAGCTGTTTCTACACGTGGACACATTTTCAAAGCATTCTGGCGGTTTTTGAGTAATTTATATACATTTAAACATTGTTTAGTTTTTATTTGGTACTATACGAATAAAATTGTTTTGGCCGCAAAAAATGATTTTACATTTGAAGTTCATTATAAGTTGTACCTAGTAGTTAAAAAAAAAGAAAAAAAGTTGAGTGTCACGTAGTAGTTATTTTTACAAGTTCGTTTAAAGTTCAACATGTGATAAAAATCGTATACATTTTGTTATTTTCCATATTTACCTGACTTTTTCGGCTCTATGAAAATACACAACAATTTTAAATTTGAATTTGTCAAAACATTTTTACCGAAACTTAGAATTGTTTTTCGTTAGCAATAATCATTTATCGTTGCGTACGCATATAAATTAAATTAAATTTCACTCTATACGTATCTCACATCCCAACATCCTTACTACATCAGTGGCCTACCCATGGTACGTCCAAATATGTCCGTCTTTTTTCAATTTTAGTTTTTAAATCAACATTATTTGATATGATTTTTTTATTCATACATAGGTATTATATATATATATATATATAAAAAAAAAAATACTAGTGTAATTTTGTTTTATCGTATTATTTTCGTATTACTATCGCATTATTATTTTATTTTTCTAATATTTTAATATAATATTAGAAGATAGCAAGGGAATTCCTTTAGACCTTATAGAGAGATGCATCGGTTATTAAATAATAATCAATATGAAATTTATTTCACTTTTTAGTAGTTATGCTTTTATACATTTTTTTGTAGATATTGGAAACACTAAGTAATAATACTCGAAAAAGGTATGGTTTAAAAATTCCCAGTAGTTAAAAAAATAAAATAAATTTTGAACATTTTTAAAATTATATCAAACAAAATTTGAATTTAATTTTAAAACCGTTAATTTGTTTGGATTATATTAAGGTAGATTTTTTTTTAATATTTGATTTTAGGTATATGTGGTGTAATATGGTGCAACCTATAACTGGTTATACCATAACTTCATTTGTACCTGTAAATATATATTTTTTTAAACACTTAAAATTTATTTTTAATTTCTTATAAATACTACTGTAAAACGAGTTCTTTAACTTAATCTGAGGCGAGCAAATCGAAACGAGGTAATCCTCTATCTTTGTTCATTCAGCGTCAAATTTTGTCTAGTTGTTGCATTGTGGAAGTCATTTTATAATTTTCTTTGTACTATTCTTCATAATGGGGGAAAAAAAAAACCGTTGGAAATATTATTTATGCAACAACGATTTCAGTTATTTTCTATTTTGTTTTTATTGTAATTCGATTAAAAATAATCGTAAAAACCTGAAACTTTTACCGAATATTTTAACTTATATTCGTAACTTCTAGATGCGGGTCAGCGATCAACGTATTGTTTCGTTTTTTTGTTATTTTAATTATAGCTATTTGAAGTCAAGTGTTTTTATTTTTTATTTTTTTTATATGGATAAAAAATGCTGTCTATTATTTTTATCAGCGTTGAGTTCAAATTCATGTTAATTCGTCTTTAAAAACTCAAACAATTGCAATCTAAATGTATATTTATACAATTTTCAATTTAAATTTATCGTAATACGTTGTATCGAAATTCAGAATCGTTTTTCGTTTGCAATGGTTTGCAATCCTTGTCAATCTACTTTCCCAACAGTGGCCCACCCATGTCTATTGTTATGTGGATAGCACGTGTTCTAACGTAAACAAATTACAAATTAAATTACCTTAGGTACATTCAATGTGTAACCTATAATATTGGAATAATTGTGAAACAATTTACCTATATTATTTTTAGTACACATGTAGTGTTGATACTTAATAATAGTTTTCATTGTCGAGTGCAATTTACGGGTTATACATTTTCTGTATAATAAAAACTCGATTTTAATGTTTACGTTGGCGTGTTGGTATTGAAATTAATATTAAATACTGACGACACTTTGAATAGTGGGCGGGTTACATACTACATCAAGTGCCTAATTATAACAACTCATAATTTGCGCCATGAGGTATTCCAAACGTCTATGTATGCTTAATGTCTATAGCCCGGAGGTATTTTAACGTATATTACGAAATTCTTTGTAGGTACACGGATACAAATCCGGATATGATATATCAATGGAGTTCAAAAGATCTGGTTTCGGTGCAAGGTCACATAATTTTATAGTTTTCTGTAATAATATATATAGGAATACTATTCCTCGATGGAATACTGTTAATTATTATTATTACCCAGTATCTGATTGGAAATTGGATTTTATTGACATTTCTGTAAACGCAATCGCATTTATAAATGATTTCTTGGTTTGTCCACTCTATAGGTATACATGTATAATAAATATATAGTGGCGTAGTTAAGTATCAAGGATTTCTCAGTCATACCCGAATGAATTACGTAGGTTTTTTAATTTTAATTTACCACATGTACTCTTATAGTTTTCTATAGGGTTTTTTTGAAATCATAACAATGTTTGCTGTGCAATTCTTGTCTATGAAATTTAAATTCAAGAATCTACTCGTATAACTTATGTAGGTAGTTGGATATTCAGTAAACGGGAGCAGATATTCTAGAAGTTTGATAGTTTTTCCAGCAACTAGACAATACTGCGAATTTAGGTTTCATTGTTTATCGGACACAGATTCAAAATTATATTAATCGTAATTTTTGTTACTTTAAATATCGTTGAGTTTTTAGTGAACATATACCGATTGTCACCGGGCAACTATGGTTACGGCCATCGATCTACACGTCTCATATATTTTTAGTAAAATATTTACTTAAAATAATAATTGTTGTATTAACTCTCGAGTTAAATCCCATGAAAAATAATATTTGTACAATTTCGTTTCTATGGCGGAATTGCTATTATTTTGTATACATAAGAGGGTTTATCCGAAATATTTCAGTTTTGAATATTATACTCTAGAAATAGGGTTATAAAAACTTATAATTTTTTTAATACGTAAGTGTACGAATTATTTTATTGGAAGTTAAATTCATAATGAGTTTGTTTTTTAGTTAGTTGTTGTATATGTTATTTACGCACACGTACTCGGCATTGTTATTATTTTGTTAATTGTAAATGTAGTCGTATGTTAGCGCAAATTAAAAATAATCTCTAGGAAATTCATCCGGAATCAAATTTGTGTAATATTTAAAATTATCCGCGTATTTTTCCAGCTCACATAATTTGGTTAAATCGCTACATCGTCTAGTATTATTAATCAACATATATGGAGATTTACTTACGTCGATTACGGTGTCGCTGTTCATGTCGTAAACGCTGCCCAGTTTTGGACTCATAGTTATTTTAAAAAAAGAAAACTTCCTGCGGACCGCGGCCTTTGCTTTTTCAAAATTAACTACCAGCACATCACCACTGTGTAGGCACTCGTCGGGCAGTGGCGAGGATATCGATAATACCTTGTGGCCGGATAAACATCACATGCACCGTCTAATATCGTGCACGAGTGTTATATATAACCGGCATAATAATAGCGCTACAGGGCACCGACTAGTAGAGTGGGAATGTCCGTTGGTCCTGACACTTGATATTGAACTTCAAATACATCACGAACTCGTGTTCCGCGACCTCCACGATCCGCTAAAAAAAATGTATATCCTATAATGTAATAACGATACGAGCAATAATTGCCGTTTGTTCGAGACGTCAGTGTACGTTTTATCTCCCCCCGAAACTCGATTGTTCGAACCTTGGTATTTGACGGTTTTTGGACACACAAAAGGAATCCCCGGGTCATTTTTTTTTTTTTTTTTGGAAAATTCGGCCAAGATGCTTGAATTTTATGATATTTTTTTTTCTTCAGGTTTATTGGTATCACGGGGTTGCTTACCTCAAAACCTTACCTATTGATAAAGGGCGGGATTGCATTTGCTTTCAAAATTCCTCCGTGCGTCTATAACCGAAAATTAGTTTACCTTAATTTACTGAGTTCCGTTCAGATTCGTTTTTCCGATAGCAACTAAATAAGCGTATAGGTACCTACAACAATGACTTACTTATGGTGCGAAGTATATCCGGCTTTTATAATACTACCTATGTCGTGTAGTGCTTTGCTGAACATTTTAAAATTGCAAAAGTATGTAACATAATAGACGGTTATTAAATTAAGTAAGTATATAAAACAATACTCTATTTAATCACTGTCGACGTATGTCATAGTATTTAGTAATAATATCCAAACGATTTCATAATCTCTACAGTTTCCGGGATAGAACTTGATGACGTAATATTATTCGATACCATACTGAATTAGATCCGTAATATATCAATACTCCAGTTTATTTTAAATGTTCCCATTATGGAGTATAATAATACGGATTTGAGTTACTAATTTTAATATTTTAATAGTTTTGGAAAGTTCTCATTTCTGGCCAGTCGATTAGATTAGAATCGATAGAAAACTTAAAAACCACACGGTTAATGTATATGATATTTCGACGTGCAATGTAAAAAAAAAAAAAAACTATAAAATTAGTATCTATCGTATTGTGATATTTAAGAAAAACGTACGATTTTTTTAAAGTATAATTGGTATCTATAATACGAAGGTTATATTTTTTTGTTGATTATGTTTTAAATTACTGTATGCTGATTGTTAGGATTTGAGATTATTTTGCAATGTTTACTTTTTATTATTACACGAGTTAAAAAACAATCATCTTTATACGTATTGTATTTATAGACTTAATGATGTCGATGTGTTTTAAAGGAGAGACTTGTGTTTAGTTTATATTTTTCGAAACGGTTATATTCGAATGTTTTATTGAATGGACCGAAATTATCAATTACAAATTAGAATTAAGATTTTATACAAACCCAAAATATGAAATTTAATTCGACATATTTCCGCAAATAGATAGTTATGGGCTTTAATCTAACAGGCGGTAGGAACTAGAGATCAATATTTCCTAAAAAAAATTTTCTCTCGGAAAATATTTGGTGCAAGTAAAAAAGCTGTAGAAATATATGTCCAAAGTACCCGGTGGGTGGTATGATACTTTAACATTATAATTCAAAATAAACTTGTTTACTACCTTGACAAATTTCAAAACTCCCAAGTACGCTGTACACCCCTCGGCCTTCATACAATCAGTGTTGAACCCAGAACTAAAAAAAAAAAAAAATGTTTATCCTTATATTCTGAGCTTTGTTTTTATATACTTACTGTGAATATAATAATAACTGTACAAATCTGTGAATATTTTACTTAAAAAAAAACTTGTATTTTATACAATTTTAGAAATTGTCAAATATATTTTTTATAATGATCCTAATGTTAGATTTGTAGTCGAACAAACGAAAACATGATTCAATTGTACAACGATTACGATAACGTTTACAGTGAAATTCAAACAATTGTTTTAAATTTAAAGAGTTTGCATTAGTGACCAAAATAGTGTACTGGCCTAAAACGGATCCGTCCGGATGTTTGTATAAACAATAATAATAATAATAAAATAAAACAGAACATAAATTAAAACAATTATTTCTTAGTTATTATTGCAATATAATGCAATAATATGTAATGCGTATATTTTTTCCAAACGTTCGTCGTTTACTGCATATTATAACCATATTTAACGCAATTGTCAATATAAACTACTGTAAAAAAAGGTATTTCGATGGCTGAAAAAAAAAAAATATTATGTAATACTAAATTAATTAATCTCGGTGACACGGAACGGTCTCATCTTGGTGTATAATAAAAACCTGTTGGCTGATGACCGCACTGCTCGTTTGCATTTGTAAATTGTTCAAGATTATCTGATTATAAAATATATTATATAATAATGTCTGAGAGAATTAATTATTTTCTATTTAGAATTTTAATAGTTTTATTTTAAAATTTAAAAAGAAAAAAAAATGTGTTATTACCAGTCAACCAACTACTAACTAAATAAAAGTTATTAATAAATACAATTTTTTTTGTTTTTATGTTACTAAAGTGTGTATTAAATAAACGTTTAGGGCATATCTCAATGTTTCTAAGCGCACTTATAGTGAATGCTACTCGTATAATATTTTGATAGTTTTAAAATGGGCCTTATTTACAAATAGAATATTATAATATTTAATTAATTAATGTTCAATTTGTATAAATATTGTGCAATAATTATCGTACATCTATGTTGATTTAAATATTCTATTATTATTTAAAATTAATACTAAAGAATAAAGTGTAAAATTTACTTAAGGGGAGGAGGTGAGGACGCTTCTTTGCCATCATAAATTGTATGTAAAAACAAGTTTCGAGCGGGTAAGAACCGGCTAAGCCGTATTTGTCATTAAGAAACCGAATTTATATTCAATATATTCTATGAGAAATAACATTTACTGTACCGCAGCATTTTAATTTTCTCGATACCATCATTAATATAGTATTAAAAAATACAATTTTTTGTGTGTTGTCTCACCGAATATACTTGTGAGTTGTGATAATGGCACCAGGACTACTAGTACAGTTTTAAATTCTGAGTGTTGCGAAGAAACTATTAAGTTTACTAAAAATGTGTTTTTTCTCTCGAAATATATTTTGTCGATTAGTAAAAAATGCTGCGATTTTTCCGCCCGGTGGAACTTAACTTGAAATATTTTTTAAAATTCTCAACAGTTCACTTTTTAGATACCTTATTTATTTTTGGTTTTTTTTTCTCCGAAAACATTTTATAATTAGTACAAATTATTCACATTGTATGTTGAAAGATTCGGATTTTTTCGCTCGGCGATACATTGGTTTTAGTTTTGTTGATTTTCGTGTTACTTTGGCCGTAATGGAAAATACACTACTAATAAATACCACGACCAGTAGTCACGACTTGAGAATTTTCTCTGTTTTCTAACGGGCAATATAACAAAATGATAATTCACGTAAAACATACAAAAAGGCCTTTAGTACTAAAACTATTTCGAATAAAATATTGTTTTATTCACTAAATAATCAGTTATTCTTGATATTATTTTTCATCCATAATTTTGATTTGTTTTTGTCCAACACAACATATTTAACTCATTACCGAAGGTACGACAAATCGTATTTTACATTTTTCGTCTACTAATTTTATAAATACATTGATACTATTATGTTACCCGTTAGAAAGACAGACTGCAAATGTCACTGTGACGGCCTCCTAATGCACTCGTGTAAATGTATAATATCGGACTAACTGTATAACATGAGTTATAATAATTTAAAGAAAAATGTGTATGTGACATGATGACGGTGGGACGATACGCATTATGTTCTATTTGTCGACACTCTTTCCTTCCAAATATTTATAATAGCTCGGTTGACTTAAAAAATCATTTCTGTTATACTTTTGTTATATTGTTCAAATTGAATTGCAAAGAAATTATCGTTGCATTATAATTTATCTATTCAATAATTACATTAATGGTTTAATTGTGATTGAAAGAAGCCGTTTTTAAGACGATTTAAAAAAAAAAAAAAAATTATCCTTTAAAAACTAAAACCATTGATTATAAATACTATTTTAATGCTAGAAAACATATAAATAAAATGTATTTTATGTTGGCAATACTGTGTAGCAATTATAATATTATTAATTCAGAATCGATCTTCGGAATATACAAATGTTCATTGCTACAGTTTCGTTGTTTAGTCTTCTCGTATTATTATTATATTATATTGAGATTACGCCATAATGGGCAATAAGCAAAATTGAGTTTTCGTACTTCCAATAGTATTTGTAATCCTATAAATGACTGTTAACACTTAAAACAAAAACATATTTCATCAAATTAAAGACGACAACATTTACTATGTTTTCAATAGGGGATTTTTTTTTTTTTATTGATGTTTTAATTCTACAATTTACTGTTGATATTAAAAAAAGTAAGTAAATAAATAAACTTAATTTTTCAAAAGTTTGAAGCATTGATCTGAGATTGTCTGGGAAATGGATATTAAAAAATCCCTCTTGAAAACATAGTAAATGTTGTCGTCTTTAATTTGGCGAAACGATTTTTGTGTTAAATCTATTAGAGTCTGAGTATTATGGAAAGTACGAAAACTTAAGTACACTTAAGTAATCTGTTTAAATTTCTATGGAGAATTATATATTCATTGTAATCAGTTGATATTTGTTGTAATTTATAAATGATACGATTATTAATTTATATAAAAATGTTTTATGTGTACCTATATTTTGTATTTAATGTATTGTAATTATATTTTGGTTATTTTTATCACGTCAAAAAACGTGATTCAAAAGAGAAACGTGACATTTATGAACAGACGTGTTTTTGTTTGTTTAGAACCGTTTGCTTTTTGTAATTATCAAACTCTGGTCACGTTATTCATTTTAGGTAGTCGTTATTTTTCTCCAATCGTGGTTTGTTTTTCAAAAAAAAAATGTATTCTTCATCTGTTTTGGTGTCGCAACTGTAAAAAAAAATAAAAAAAGTTATCCATTTTATTAATTTATTTGACGGTTAACTATTGTCATTTACGATTTTTAATTATTTCAAGTCATTAAATAATTTAATTTTTTTTTTTGTTGATATTACAAGCTTTTTAAACTAAATCCCTATTTTTAATTGTTTACACTGCCAAGAGTGTATTTTTCAAAAATGATTAAATCACAACTATCAAATATTTAACCGTTATTAGTTTATTATATTAAATGCATAGTAGTTTCAAATTTGTACACTGCTCAGTGGCGTGAGGAGGTCAGGGGTTACATCCCTCACATTGGCTTAAAAACACAACCATGAGTTGGTAATTTAATCTCGAAATAATAAATTTCAGTCAAGTTTCCATGAAAATATTGATTTGTCGAATAAAAAAGTTGACTTTTTTTGATCCGGTTTTTAAATTTCCATTGTCGGGTTATGTACGTATATGGAAATGGATACTATGATTAATTCACGATAATTATTTACTACATGCCCTCTCGTTGAAAATGCCTGGGCATGTACGCCACTGTGTCTGCTTCTGTTACGTTATGTAATTAAAAAATAATGGTTGCTGTGTATTTTAATTAATTATAAAACTTGAAGTATAATCAAACTATCCGAGTATCTGATATTTTTTTCGCAAAAATCAACTAACTACCTTCCTATAATTCGTTTTCGTTTTTAAATCGCTGAAGGCATAGGCAAGGACTGCTCGGCCAAACGGTCGTTAACCATTAATGATATACATGTATATATATAGAAGAAAAAAAAATAAAAAATTATAATTGTACGGAACGTTAAACCGGTGTATACAATATCGCCATGGAAAACGGATTATTACGCAATATTTAATTATTAGTTTTTATTGTATTCGGTTGTCGAACATTTTATTATTATGGCGGACGATGTTAAGTGCTCGGATAGTAAATATAGTTCATTTTGTGTGTCGCTCCTATTTCGATTGATGGCGAAACATTTTTTTTTTTTTTATGATACGACTTAACCAGTGGCCGGGCTATGCGGAGGAGGTGGCGTGGTGACGGGGGCGGGCAAATGAGCGACTGTGCTCGAGGTCGCCAATTGTAGACGGATTTCCAGGTTTCGGTATCATTTTCTTCAGGTTTTAAACGTATGCGAAATTTTAGCTTTTCTAAAAAAATGTAATTTAATTCGAATACGGGACGGGCGTTAATAAATTTACGATTGTCTCCTAATGCGCCCCCAATGGTACGCGAAGAAGCACGGTATTCGACCGGGATCTCTATAACCGTCACGCACAGCTTAACATTAATATTAGTCGTGTATCGATTGGAATTTCATATACACTGATTAATCGTGTTGTTAATCAATTATTTATATCCGTTCAATTTACTCTGAAATAATCTACGCGTCCTTGCGATAATGTTTTATATTATAGAGTTGGTTCGTAAGAAAATTATCAATGAAACTAAATAGTAAACCGACTCGCGATAATGCTGCGAGTATCGTGTCGAATTAATATCATTTTTTTTTTTTTAGCTTTTGAGCGAGGTGTCTTGTGGTCTTACAACGATGTTTATTATTTTTATTTTTTATTTTTCTGTAAATACTTTTTCTACCGGAAGACTTCATCTGATTAGGATCTATACACGCCTACACTGTTTCCAGTAGCGAATTTTCGTCTAGTTAGTACTTCAGAGAGGTCATTTTTCGATATACCTATTAGTTTTTTTTAACGCGACAAAAAGAAAAACTATCAAAAAAAAAAAAAAAAAATGGCAAAAACACGATTTCGTCAAACTCGAGTTTTATTTATTTCTTTTTTATTTATGTTGAATTCTGGGTTACCACGAAAACAATAAAAAAAATTACGACTACTACGATA
The DNA here is from genome assembly GCA_956483605.1 of Tuberolachnus salignus. Classification (NCBI taxonomy): domain Eukaryota; kingdom Metazoa; phylum Arthropoda; class Insecta; order Hemiptera; family Aphididae; genus Tuberolachnus; species Tuberolachnus salignus. The sequence goes on from OY101429.1 coordinate 21,519,973, forward strand.
CTACTTCGCTAAGAATAGTTTTTCGTTTGCAATTTATCGTTGCACACAGATATAAATTCCTATCTATATACTAACCTTCCCGACTTCCTACCCACAACAGTGATCCACCCATGTACGCCTTTTTTTTTTTTTTATCTATAATCCATATACGGTGCGGTATAATGTAATAAAATATAATTTGAGTTCAGACTAGAATAAATTTTATGCGGAAAGCGAACACGCACGTGTACGGGCGTTATGATATAGAAAAGCCCGCAGTAGAACAACCACCTTTACGGGATAATAATAATTATTATAAGTGATATTTAATGTTGTGTATAGAATTTCGCGTAGGTCTCGTATGTATACACGTTCCGAGAGGATTCTATCGGTTAAGAAGTCGTTATATCGGTACTCGTGCCACAATAGCGAATAATAATATTAGTACTGCGAATGAAAAAAAAAAGTGAAATCAGAAAAATGTTTACTGTACGCGTTTGTCGTTCCTCGTGGTTTTTCACTAGGTCTCGCGTCGTCTATTGATTTTTCCATGATCATTATGGAAATCCCTATAGTCTTCTCTCTGTGGCGGCCGCCGCGTGCCCGCGAGACGAGATATCAAGGCCGCCAGAAAACTGTCAAAACGTTTATTATGCGATATTATTATCTTTTTTATCTTATAGAAAACACATTCTACACTATAGGTCACGACGACTCTTTTATACTTTTTATAGTGACGGTTGGGTTTTATGTAGCGTGGTGTAGACGGGAAAACACCGGGGAATGCCAGAAATATCCGCAACGGTGGGTGCTAAAATCATTTACAGGTTTACACGTTTTTAAATTTTTCGTCTCTTATTATATATACTAAAACAAAAAAAAAAAAAAAAATTAAAAAAATTGCACGCGGGTACTATTTTATTTTCGTGTATTAATTATGGTTGCTCGGCAACACTGTACGTCTCGTAACAAACTTCTTTAAAACATATTTACGTCGTTATAATATGTAATGTTGTTCTAAATTTTAAACTTCTATTCCTATAACTGGCAGTAATCCGATATTATATAATGTTACGTATACACCATAATTTGTATATATATATATATAAAAAAAACAAAAAAAAAGTATCTTCTTATCGTGAGTTGACGTTCGAAAATCAAACATCGATGTGTATTTTTGGTATAAGGGGCTAAAAATTAAATGTTAAAAATACCTACTGTGTAAACAAGATTCTATAGCATTCTGTAGAAAACCAAAATCGAAATTTACTCGATATATTCGTAGATGATGGTCACGATGAAAAATCGTTCCATATGAAATTGCTAATGCAATATAGAATCAAAATACAAACATTTAGTTTTAAACTTACAGTTGATTTCGGGTTGTAATAATGTAACTAATAGAACCAATAGAAAAATCCCTGAAAAATATATTTAATAAATAGTTATATATATATCTATACATAAAAAAAAAAAAAAAAAAAAAACCAATAATATAAGAAATATTTAAAATAGTGTGAACCAAGCCAAGCATAGCGGTCAACCCTAAGATTTTTTTTCTAAAGATTTCTAACGGGAATTGTTCGCTTAGCTTATTCTGGAAAGAGTTAGGGGTATTAGGGGGAGGCGAGGTAATAAGGGTATAATATGAATATACGATTTCTTTTCTTTTCTAGTTGAGGGGATCCCAACGATTCAGAAATGATTCAGTATATTATGTAAAATATGGTGAATACTATGGTAAGTGAGTTATATAGGAAAAGTCGAGCTATTTAAGGAAGAGAGAAAAAAATGTAGCTACACCGCGTAGATATTCCAAATGCGGGACGGAATATCATAACAATATATAACTGCGAACAAAACGTATAGTAAAAATAATTAATCATTTGCGTCGGTGAAAAATATTCGTAATCTACCGTGTTTTGTTGAGAGACCGTGTTTGAATGTTAAAATTAAAATCCACGTAACTCGGGTTGTTCGTAAATATACATAATTATATGAGCTCTAAAGACTTAGAAAAAATTGACGTTTTCGTAACAAAATATGACAAATTTGTTATGAACTCGCGAACAAAGTACAAATTATATAATTACGTTTGGTATATTAAACCGAATATTGTTGTCGGTGTAAAATAATGTTTTATTATTCTTGAAATATTTACAATATTACATTTGTAGCGAGAAAGGATTTTTTTTATTGAATAAAATTTCATTAATTAATATTATTACTAGTCACCTTACATTAAGTATTATTAGCAAAAAAAAAAAAAAATATATATATATATACATGTATTATGTTAGGTTATTATTTATAAAAAATTATGTAGCAATCGATTATAAATTCGATATTATAATAAACGTTGTAATTTTTTGTTGTTGTTTTATATTAATAATAATTGAACTAGTCCAGAAAATGTGCGTATATATAATGTATCGGTTATATAGCTAAGTACAGCTTAAGTACAGTTTTGCATACGAACAAATTCTAAGGTTTTTTTTATTTTTTTTTGAAAATCCAACAATCGTTAACGCGTGTAATGGTCGAATGTTTTACTACAACGATGACATATGTAATTTTGTAACTTAATACCTATGCGTTCTATATATCGGCCTTGCAATGTTCTGCATGATTGATACAGTGATGTCTATTTACGAGAGTACATAAAATTCGTTCGCAATGGTTTTAATATTATTACAAAATAAAATAATAATGGTTATTAAAAATATATTTATTTTGTTCGCAGCTTAAGATCCCGTCCAAAGCAGCATTCAAGTTAAGACCGCGCGACGTAATTGTGAATTTGAAAAAGAAACACATTTCCGTCGGTATAAAAGGACAACCGCCGATATTGGACGACGAACTTCTACACGAAATCAAACTCGAGGAAACCACGTGGCTGCTCGAAGACGGAAAAACATTCCTCATCAATATCGAAAAGGTAAAGAAAGTTATAATGTTTATGTTTTTTAAAAAAAAAAAACCGAATTTACGTTTATCACTCTCGGGGAATTATCGGAATCTGTGTATTTTCGTTGTTGTACATTTACCTACACTGTGTCTAAACAAAAGATACGTTTTCTACTGTATTTTTAATTTTGGCGGAATATTTTTAAAAACCGTCTAATATTTCGCTTCCTTTTCGCCTGTCCTACTAAAATCCTACTAAAATTATTCCCGCCACACGTATGTCGTGTACGAATCGTTTAATCTAGTTATTCGAAATTGTAGTCTACCGGTCCAGTCTGCGCAGCATTTCCACGGTTCAAATCTGTATTTGGACACGCCTCTCAATCTGTAGTTTTATTATTGATTGTATTATATTTTATACAATCAACGGTCTTGTCTATTAAGAATTTTGGAGCTCAATGATCAAAATTTCCGTATTATACGCGTATTTTCCGACCCAACCGTGGTCCAAGCGCGGCGAGCGGAATTTTTTTTTATTATTGATATCAATCATCGGTTTTGTATTTTATTCATTTAACCTACCCTCGCGTATTTTTATATATTATGTTATATCTCGCAGTATATTTTATTTATTATTAAGCTTTACGCGGTCAGTCTGTGTTCGACACATTAAATAAAACATAATATTATAATTATTACGATAATTATACACGTATACGCCCGTTCTAATTATAAATCTACTGCAGTTATACTATATTATTATTATGTTTTATTTATTCTTTATTTTTTTTTATTTTTTTCAATCATTGTTATTTTAATATTTATGAATAAAGGTTTTTTATTTGACAACGTCGATAAGAAAAAAAACATTATACGTTTTATTATGAATACATTTGTTTCAGAAACCCCTCAAACGTTAAAATAACCAAACTAAATCCACTTTTTTTTTTCTCGTTTAATTGTTATTTGGAGGTTTACACCAGAAACCCCACCGATATAGCTAGTTCCAAGTATTTTTTTTTTTTTTTTTTTTTTTTTTTTTTTTTTTTTTTTTTTTTTTTTATAGCATTGAAATGTTTTTTTTTGAAGTTAAATGAAACAGTTTTAGAGCCGCCAGACAGTTTTTATTTTATTAGGCCATAAAGCGATAAATTGATAAGAAATTTAGGCGGATGATATTAATGAATCTAATTAATTAGTGATCTTTTCCAGAATTCATATGGATTTAACGCTGGAGTATATTCGAACGGTGTTGTTGTCGCCCTGTAGGGCGTAATTATTGTAATCTTAGGAATTCTTAATTCTGCTCCAATGCCCTGAGCTATTACGGTAGCCATCAGCTAAGATTTTTTTTGTGTTCCAGCACCAGTACTTTCGCGATGGCATTTCATCACTTCATGTCTGATGTTTTTGTAATGTAATTTTAGCATTTAAAAAAAAATCCAAAACTTTTTGACCGTAGAGCATTTGAAACGGGCTCAAATAATTTAGAGTACTTTGCTATAGGCGTAACACTTATGATGACAATTACTTTGCTTCGTTACAGAATATAATTGAAAGTCAATTTTTCTGAACGTAGTGTTACCAAATTTCGATAAGTTTTCTAATGCATGCACAATAATTTCAAAATGTTCTTTTGAAATTGAAATATTTTTATTTTCAATAATGTTGAACGAGTAATAATATTAATTGAATATATTTTCAATGCACTTTAATTCTGCGGGTATTTATTTGTATATTGTAAACTTTATATGTTATTTGAACATCGAATTTTTCGGTTTATTAAAATAATTTCGATTATTTTTGAACTCTAAAACACCGGGGGACAGTGTTAAATAGGTAATTTATAATGGTCCGGGCGTCGAATTTAAAGACCCGAAGAATTTATTAAACATATTTTGTTTTTTTTAAGAAAAAACTACGATAATGACGTGTAATAAATCGATTACAGTTCATAGAAAAGGAAATATTTTTTCTATTTCCTTTTTGCAGAAAAAGAGATTGTAATCGGTTTTCATACAGCCTACGGCTACGGTTCGGCTATGGGGCGGCGCGGCATTTTATCGGCAAATATAAACTAAAAATAGCAAAAATAAAACTGATTTTTAGTTTCACTGGCAAAATTGTACCTTGCTCGGCCCACTTGTAGAATTTAATAGAATAATAATAAAAAAAAAAAATGAAAAAAAATAAAAACCGGTATATTTTCTATTTCTATTTGTCTTCGGCCAACTATTTGCGATGAAAACTATTCATTTTAATCGAATTTAAAAAAAAAAAAAAATGTATTTTAAGCCAACAATTTTACATTAAATTTTTTCATGGTTTCCTAAATAGTTCCTCCATTCTCTCATAAATGCGGAGGGACCACGCACACGAGGATGCATTCGAAATAGAATACAACGCATGCTCGGGCGTAGATCTGGCTTGAGATTTCGAAAGCACAGTAAGTTGTTTGGCGTTTGTCTTGGAAATCGGTTATAAAAAATTATTGCGTAAAACGTATCGTACGAATACGAGCGTGTTACAACCGTACAAGGTTTAATATACGAAACGGCAAGCACAGTAAGTGATAATTCTTCTGTACTAATCCGCGGTGGCTGGCCACAATCAAAGTTTATTGTACGAGGGAAAAGTCCGAGTGAAACTTTTGAACTTTTGCAGCAGGCTTTTGGAAGTGATGTTCTGTCTCGGACAACGTGTTTTGAGCGGTTTAAACGACGGTTTAAGGAAGGTAGAACATCCGTTAAGGGTAACAAACGATCTGGTAGACGACCCCTCGACCAGTAAAACAAATGAAACTGTGTTGCTCGTGTTTGTGAAATTATTCAAAAAATAATCGTCGATTAACGTGCAGAGAAGTTGCAAAAGACTTCGGATTATCTTATGGTTCTCGCCAAGAAATATTAACCAAAGAATTGGGCATGAGCCTAATCGCAGCCTCGTCTCTTAACCGATGAAACAAATACAACATCGAAAGACCATCTCTCAAGAACTTTTCGAAAGAGCAGAACCTAACCATCTAGACTTTTTGCAAAAATATTATAACAGATGATAAAAAAACTTGGATTTACGGGTTTTATTGATGTTGGAATACTACATACCCTATTTTCCCTAATTTAAAACAAAATTGTATGCACGCACGTTGTTCTTCTATTGCTTCCGTTACGAAAATCACCGCATGACGTTGTTTTCGTAAAAACGCCATAAAATAAAAATAAATATTTTTATAAGTAATATTGTTTTAAGGAAATATAAATTCACGCCGAAGTACCCTCACCGGATGGTTACTTCCCTCAAGACACCCAAGCCATTGCATTTAATCTTTTTTTTTTTTTTTTAAAAAAAAATCATACAATTATACTTATTGTATTTTTTTTCTTAGTATAGATTGTATAATAAAAATATTGTTGTCGGTTTCAAACCGACGCTCATATTGTCGTTAAAAGTTACTTTATCGTATGGCATTATCGGGGTTTCGATAATCTTAATTGATATAAATATTATTATCACAGTCCGGGTAGTTTTTTTTTTTTTTTTTGATCGCACCTAACCTCGTATGATGCATTTGCGCGTAACACGCCAGGCAGTTTGGTATTTAGATTGTCGAATTACAACGAATCGATACTATTTACTGTATAATAACGTTTCGTTGTCTGACGGTAAAAAAAAAAAAAAATAGTACACGAAAACCGCCGAACCGTATAATATCGGGACCACGGGGCGTAAAAATAAAATCGTTAGTTTCGGATATTTGGGCGGTTGTTCTTTTATCCCGGTCGGCCGCTTTGCGGTTCAACGAAACTTTTTATCGTGACCGTATTGTACTTTTGCACGTACGAGTCTTTTATTTCGTGTGCGTCGAGGTTTGGTAGTGGCCCCTGTTCCTAAGACTCCGTTTGTTCTAATAAAATCATAGGGGATTTGATTAGGTTTGTAATTTTTTTTCTCTCTTTCCCCGTCTCGCAATATCAGTCAGTATACGTTTTATAACTTTTACAACAGCCGCGCGTATCAATTATTTTACCGGTAAACTATTATTGGTTCTACGACGAAAAAAACACATTTATTGAATAATTTGATAAAAATTATATTTACTCTAAAATACCGAAGCACAGATAACTACCAACAGTAACGTAAAACACAAACGACCGGCATTATAAGATTAAAAATATTTACAGTAATAATATGATTTTTTTTTTTTTTGATAAAAATGATAAAACTTCCGAGCCGTGTACGTGCGAATAAATATATATCGTGTTCTTTCGTTTTGTATTAGCAGTTTTTTTTTTTTTTTTTTTGGTTTTTTGTTTTTGCGCTTTTGCATCATATTCGCTCTTTCGCCGCCCCGACAAATGCGGCGCATTGGGTACGTAACGATGTGGGTTTGAGAAACGTGCACGCCATTGTTTTAATTTGGTCTTAAATTATAATTACAGGTGACTCGTTTCGATTTTTTAAATATTAAACCCGTCTTGTTGTTTATAACAATTAATACGTTAAAATAACATAATGTGGTTTTTAATTTTCGATTCTGAACCGAGAGAGGAGGAGAAATGTATTTGTGTTTATGGCGTGCGCTTTTATTTTGGTTTTTAAAAATTCCTCTGTACGTGAACGAGTTTTCGCCCAGAAGATTCGTTCTAATCTTAATTACACTCTGTAAGAGCTTTCTTCTTACATTTTGAATTCAGTTGGTGCATTGGAGAGGTAATTTTAAAACTTCGGATAATCGGGACTATTTACTACGTGACGCCCAGCGATTTTTGTCAAAGTCGATTTTTTTGTTTTGTGATTCGCAATAAGAAATAATCGTAGGATACCTGAAATGTTCGCCGAATATGTAAAAGTATTCCAAACTTAGTTTCCAAAATATTTTGGCTCTTTTTGTGTTATTTAAATAGCCATTTGAAATGTTCGGTGTATACAATTTCGACGTAAAATTTAAATAATAAAACGAAAACCTAACAATAAATATTACGGATTTACACGATTCTATGGAATGCAAACACGAAAAGGGGCAATAAAAACGATCCGTCTTACCAAAAAAAAAAAAAATTAAATCTTTTTATAAATTATGGTTAGTAATATTATTCCAAATATTTCTCGTATTCTTGAAATAAAATAGCGAAAAAAAATTACCCATTGCAACATTAGGACACACTCCTCGTCCCTTTTAATCACAGCACCGTTTTCTAGAATCTGAATCTGAATGAGACATTGGGAATCTACATCCGATCATATTTATAATATTGATTTGCGACATGCGTTTTGTTTTCCATTGTGATTTTATTATAATAGAAATTGCGAATTCACGCGGTTTAATTTGAGTTTATTACAATATTATTAATAAAATATTGACTATCATGTCGTTTCTCCTTCTCTCGACTGTACATTTGAATTGTGAATTTAATTTACGAGCTAAAAATACTTCATAACCGTCTACAATTTCGAATGCACTGTGTTTGTTTCAGGTGAACAAAATGGAATGGTGGTCGAAATTAGTAGTTTCAGATTCAGAGATATCTACGAAAAAAATTAACCCGGAGCCGTCCAAACTTTCCGACCTGGAGGGCGAGACTAGATCCATGGTGGAGAAAATGATGTACGACCAACAACAAAGAAATATGGGGAAACCTACGTCTGACGAGCAGAAAAAACAAAACGTTCTTCAAAAGTATATATATAAGTTTATTTTTTGTTTTTACTTTCATCGTTTTGACTTAATATTTGTACAGGTTTATGGAGCAACATCCCGAAATGGACTTTTCCAAGTGTAAATTCAATTAAAACCGCTCAAAACCAAGAAAAGAAAAGAAAAAAAAAATCATAAGAAAGAACATCAAACAAGAGTTGAAATAATAAAAATAATACTGTCACCACTTGCAGTTTTTGAAATAAATTCAAAACTTTCTGGATTAAAATAAAATTATTATAAATTGTATTATGGTTTTGTATTTTATGTAGCTGTATTTAGCAAAACTAACATTTTCTGTCATTTTCATTATTATAATAATCTGACATTGGTTGGTCTTATAAACTGATTCGGCGAAAAGAAAAACACTACTAAGATTTGCAAGAAAAAAAGAGATTTATCAGTAGTGGTGTTTTAAAATGATAAAGAGCTATTATAATTATTTTTAAATAGAGCCTACGTAATGTAGGTACGACGCAAAAAGTTGTATACAACAATTTGTTCATAAATTTTAGTTTTTCTAAAATATATATGTATCAACAATACCAGCAGTGATTGAGCGATTTTAGTCAGTCGTGCTCAATATTTTACCGACCCAGTATCTAAAATATAAATAGACCAAGTTAAACCTAACCAGTTTAGCCAATTCAATTCCAATTGTGAAATTGAACAAGCAAAAACAAATAGAGATATTTCACAACTCTTTTGATTATTTCTCCTGTTAATATTTCCCCCGGGTCCGGATGTCTAACGAAAGTAATATCTTTGATTTAGAAAACATATTATCAAGGCAATCCTTGCCTCGATACATTTCACACGCATTTTTTAATCATCTGGATGTTATTTATATTTATTTTTTTTCTCGTGTCTTTTCGGCACCACCCTTACGTTTTTTCACAGACATAGTTTATCTACAACCGTGTAATCCGTATTCATTTGTCCATATAACTATTAGGGTACAAATAAATAATACTTGATCTAATTTCAAACAATTAATATGATGTAAAATAAAATAAATTTAAAAAAAAGATATTGCATTATGCTTAACATTTTTCATTTTTACCATTAAGTACCAGTTTGTGCTGAACCTCGTGTCAAATTTTCTTGCTTTTTTGCAAGGGGGAAAATGTATCATTTCTACCCCCCCCCATCAGGTATGACAACAGTAAAATTCCCTGAATCATCATCAAAACAAAGTAACAATGCAATACATTAATAATAATTTTTTATACTCGTAGGATAAAAACATGTTTTTCATAAAAGTTTATATATATTACACGTTCCTTCTGTTTTACAATACGCGTGTCGACGCTATCGCATTTATCTGTGTAGAAAACTAACACCAATTAAGTCGTTAAGTCATTAGATTTTGACTATTTTGTACACATAGAATGGAAATGCATTTACACGGTTTTGATTTTGGCGAATTGAAACTGTTTTGCCCCACCTCCAGTCCACGTTCTTTACCCGGTTATACACCCACAGAATGGAGTAACGGCGAACGGCGAACGGCGATGGATATGGGAGACGAAAATACGAGCATAGCCGACGATAAATGCTGGCACGGGATAAAGACTACGGTAAAGAAGACGATTATTTTGTCTGGCCATAAATCTGTAATCGTAAATACAATAAAAATGCTCGGCGCAGGGCGACGTAAAGAATGGTTTTGCGCCGAAAAAATCGGACTCTACAGCTACAACACGAGTTAAAGTCGTTTTTTAATACGATATTAATACGTGTATTGTATTTTTATACCCATTTCAGTACTAAGCTCCCGGGGTTCAACGTCGAAAACGGCCGACAAGGCGAATCCGCGTACGTGTGTCGGCGTTTTTTGAAAAATGCGATTTCGCGTCATCGGCGGTGCACGATAGTGGCGGGGTGGAAGAACCAAATTAAGGGGGGGGTATGAGGAGGTTAAGAGGGCTGTCTGTCTAGCCCAGGACTTCCGGGCCTCCAACAAAATTTGAAGAGAAAAATAATAATCAAGTACAAAGTTCTATTCTATTTTTATCTAGCGGTTCTCCTCGAAACTTTTTCCCGTCACACCGCCCAACGTACTTATAAAAAACATTTTTTTTTTTTTAATTTCTAGCGCCCGGGGTACATTAGCCTCGACTTATCCGGTTCTGGATGCCGGGGACGATTGCACCAGGGTTCTCCTCCAGGACATTTTATTTTCAACACTTGGGTATTATAGAGTATAATAATAATAATATACGTATAAACGTCACGGTAACGGCGGAATAAGTTTTTTAAGAAAAACGCGTAAGTTTGAAAGACGTGTAATTTTTGGAAATTAAACAATAATGTTGCGGAGAATAATAATTTCGGCGGTCGGCGATAAAAAAAAAAAAAAAAACCATTAACAAATATGCGTCTCGGCAATCAAATTCATACGAGCAAACAAAAACCCCGATATTTTCATGTTTATCCGCATAAGTGACGTTTTCTTGTTAATTTTTTAATCATCGTTTTAAGTTTCAAATTTAATTTTTTTTTGTTCAATATCCGGTAAAAACACGAACAGTTGTAATTATTATATACGAGACCAGTAGACCAGTGATGGGCAAAGTACGGCCCGCGAAAGTATTTAATCCGGCCCGCCGAGGGTCCATCGACATGGATAGTATATAGTATAAAAAAATTCCCGAAATATTCTGAAAATTATCGAAGAAAATAGTTTTAAATATATAAATGGATTGCCTCGGACTGTGCGCGGTCCTTACTCTCATAGCGCGGTGTAGGTAGATAGTACTATGAGTAGGTACTACGATAATAGGTATATAATTTCTATTTTTGTTCATATTAATATTATATTTACCCGGATCTCGGTTTGGTGCGTCCTTATCTTATCGACCATGAAATTGCGGAAAAACTCCATCCAGAAATCGATTGACCGATGAACACCTTTTCTCGCTGTCGAAAGTTGCTTCGTCACAGCTGGAACCTGCTTTCGAAAATATTATGGAATATCAAAAACAATTCCATATATCTCCACATGCCTATTATAGGATTTAATAAAGCTTAAACACAAAATGCATTTTTCCTATAATTCTGGCCCTCCTCTAGAATTTCTTAAACTTTGTGGCCCCCCCTCCCCATTAAAAAAGTTTGCCCATCACTGATATAGACCAATACGGTTTCCGGTTAAAATCGACCAAAACACGTTTGATTAGAATCACTGCTGAACTTAACGTACTTCGGAATCACTTTTTTCGTTTGCCCAATGATTCGTCTTTGTGTACGGGTAAATAAATTAAATCAACTCAACAATCTATGTGCCCCACCATCCCAACTTTCCGTCTAAAACTGTCCAGTAATAGCCCAGCCGCGGTGCCGAGCGTGTCGGTTACGTTTCTAATCGACCGCCCGCGCGAGATTCGAAAACCAATAAAAAAAAAAAAAATTTACAAAAAAAACAAATACACGTAAAGAGTAAAACGTTCGTATGCACCAGTGTTTCCCAACCGGGTGGTCCGCGGTCCCATAGATTTTTACATCGATTTCTATTACGAATTAATTATTATTATTTTTTTTTTAAAAATAGCGAAAAAAATTACGACTTATCGAGGAACCGTATAATATTATACGGTTATCTTTATCGTCGTTGCTGCTGTAGACCGATACGCATTTTCCACATTTATAAGTGTCTAGGTATCGGAGCAATAAATTGAAGTATATATTAGTGAGGGTTTGAGTAATAAAATGTAAAGTAAAATAATAAAAGTTAACATTTTTCGATAAATTTTGTGTATTCTTGTTAATGAGCAAAAAAAAAAAGAAGTTATTTCTAGTTTTCGTAAAATTGAGGTGGTCCGCAACGTATAAAATATTGTCCAAGTGGTCCTACCGTGGTGGTAAAAAGGTTGGGAAACACTGGTAGACACTATAGCGGACGACACGAAAACTGGCCGGCGGCCGCCGCCGTACCCCGGACCTCGCCCAGCCAGTAGACAGTGGTTCTCATTTTACTAATAATTGATCACTTTGTATTTTAACGTAAGCAAAGTACGCGTTTGTTTCTGTATATTAAGCCGAACATTATAAGAACAATAATGTAATGTTAATATTTTCATAAATTGTACAATATTGTTTTACATTATTAACAAATAATAATAAAAAAAAATGTATATGAATACGAAATATTTGAAAAAGCGCGGCAAATGGTTTAACACGACCACTATCACGTAAAATCCGTTGGGATCGCCCGCCGGTTTTCGTAGTCTTTTATTTGTATTTGATATCGTTTTTTGCTTTTTCTATTTTTATTATTATTATTATATTGGCGTGGCCCGAGATCGACGAGACCGTTTTTTTTTTCCGCCCGTGATATTATTTATCGCGACACGGTAATAATAATTTCTACGCGTTTCGCCTTTGAACCGTTTTGGGGGACACACACACACGTGTCGTTCGAAAAAAAAAAAACGGAAACGGACCGGGAAATCGCACTAAAAAGTTTCATTTGAAAAATTGCACCGCCGCCGTACGCTCGTATACGGTAGTTGTATATTTCGCGTTATGCGTTTTTCCATAATAGTAATAATGTTATCGACTGCCCGCCGTAGCCCTCTATAATTCGCACGTATCCGTACGTTATAGACAAAAGGACGCGTGCCGTGCAAAGTACGTACACAAACAAAAACATAAAAAAAAAAAAAAAAAAAACATAAAAAAAAATAGAAGAAATAAAACCGGACATACCTATTGTAGTATTCGCGCCGTGGCACGGCGGGCCAGATGTTAATAATAATAACAATAATAATATTTTTTTTTTTTCTCCTTTATTTGAACTTAAACAATCTATACAAATAATGTATAATAAGCTGAAGTGCTAACAATTTAGGTTGCTGTCAGATGATATGAAGGAGAAGCCGCCCACTGGTGACACTCCTGAATAATAATATTAAAAAAAAAAAAAAAAGACAATAATGAAAAAAACAAACGAACAGTCATAGTAATAGATTATTTTTGCGGGGGGGGGGGGCATTGGCCGTATTTGTGTAAAAAAAAAAATTATGTCGAAATGGAAAAAAAGATATTTTACCGGAATTCATACAAAAAAAGTCAGCCGGAAAAATGCAAACTCTCGATTGGACAAAACATTAGATATTAACGATATCCGAGTATATTTCAAACTATGAAATGCGATTATACACCTGTATGTGTTGTATTTTGACGCGTAACAAATAAAATAAAAAAAAAAAATGCGGTTTTTTTTCTATTACCTAATTAAAACACAATGCGTGCAGTACATATTGTTTTATTGAATTTTTTTTCATTTAATACCAGACATTAAAAAATGTTACTAAATTTTCCCGGGTATTATGTTACCTAGTACCAACAGTAAATTATTTCCATGTTTCGTTGATGATTAAGCGAATAGTTAGTTATTTGTTCAAATGTAACAAAGGCTATAAACGTTAATGGGCAAACATGTGGTTTTTTGTTTTTCGTTTTTCGTTCTCCCCCTGCCATTACGAAATTCTGGCTACGCCACTGGTCCGGAGGGCACGTCGTACAGATGATTTTTGTCGCGATACTTGACGGTTTTCCCGTCATCGAACCTCATGGATTTTTTTATGTATATGACAAATTTCGATTAGGTTTACGTTCTCCGTTTGTCCGTGCACATCGAGTTATCGTACAATCGAATTTATTGCGTTTCTCTTAGGAAATTTCCTAACGTTTGTGGCGTCATCTAATAGCTCGCGGGAATAGTTTACGGTATTTAAATTAGAAATAAGTTCTATATTTAATATTATTTTTTTATAACTTAAAAAATGTATTTTCACAATCTGTTACATCTTGAACGATGCGTGTAAGCAATAAAGGATTTGATGTCATGAATGACGGTTAGGTAAAGAAACCTTCCAGTGAAGGCACTTTGATAGTTAGTAGTTTATTATATAATTATTTTCAATATATTTACAATTTGGGTATTTTTATTTTATGAAAGAAAGTCCCGACACCACCGCCTTTTTAACCTTTTTTTTTGAGAATTACCAGGAATATTCGCTGATGCAAGGCTCTTTTTAAGGGATTTGTGTGGTTTTGAAGATTTAAGTTAAATCGTTTGTAAAACGTTTTTGCTACATCTTGAACAGAGGAGATGCCAAGATCATTATGTGTAGGCATTGGTTTGAAATATAAAAGGGTGCCTTTGGTTATTGCACGAAAAGTTTTAGATTGGAAGCGTTGTATACGATTTATGTTCGATAATTTTGCAGTACCCCACGGTTGTATACCATACGTCCATATTGGTTTGAGGAATAGCTTATATATTAGAATTTTGGTCGACAATTTAATATGATTGGAAGTTAGAAGAGGAGAGCGGAGAAGACGAAAACGATAATTTAAAGATAAAAGTTTATTGCGTATGTGTGTCGACCAGGTAAGGCGTTGGTCGATGATGATGCCTACACAACGAACATGTTGTGCGGTTGGTAAGGTTTGTTGGTTAAGGACAATCGGTGGACATTTTCCCTTCCTAAGAGTGAACGTGCAATGTATAGATTTGGTTTCGTTTATTTTTACACCCCGTTCCTTGTACCGTTTTCATCAAGGAGGAAAAGGTGATCTTGGACGCGCGAGGAAGCAACGGCTGGATCGTGATTATTGGCTATTAGAGCCTTATCGTCGGCAAAGTCACCAACAAGACCAGTAGGTATATTCAATATAAATTCATACATCAAAACCAATTGGTTTATCTTCTGTTTCTGAAATTCTATACGCACAAACTTATTTATTATTAGCATTGATCGGTGCTATAATAGTTACACAATATTATCAGAAATTCCATCTATTTTTTTTTTTTTTTTAAATACGTGACTTTTAACCGTACACACTTGCACGACGCATGGGTAGGCCACACCGTTGTAGGTGAAACGTTTTGAAGGTTAGATTATGTACGATAAATCCGTTGCAATCGAAAAACAGAGTAGTGTTATTAGTCGTGTTTTTCCCCCTTTGCAGCCGAGTATAGGTAACTTTAGAAATCGACAAATATAAAACCATATGTATCGACATGTATTCGATGTCGGTTTTTTTTTTATTTTTATTATCAAATTACCGGGTGAAAAATACGAATCTTGTACGGTACAACGCGAACAATTTCTGTGTATTTTCACTAAACGGATAAGTGTTTTCCGTGAAAAACAAACAAAACAAATCCAAACATAGGACAAAACGTCAAGAATATGTTTCGAGTAAAGTACCGTCGGTCGCAGAAAATTCTGTACCGTTAGAGGCGTACGGTGTAAAAAAAAAAAATCGGAGCGTTTTTACTACTAACCAAAAAAGTGTTCTCCGAGCGGTAAAAAAAAAAAAAAAAAAAAGGGGTATTGCAATTTGCAACAGTAGTAATAACGTATTATTATAGTTTTCGTTTTGTTTTCGGAAAGTGCGCGTTTTTCTTATCTGTTCTACCTATAGTCGTTTTACGACTTCGACACGGTCTGGTGTACTTTATATAAAACTCCGCAAACGATACGGCGACGGAATGGCGTCGCGACGCTCGCCTAAAAAAAAAAAATTCGCCGTTCGGCACACGTGCGCGTTTGGATCGCAGCGGAAATGCGCTCGGCCCGCCTAACCTAACCTGACCTAACCTACGCGTATTAGTTTTAACGACGTGTTATTAAACGGTACTAGGTCGTGTCTGTTCGTATATTTGCGTGCGATTTGCCAATCGGCGCATAAAAATACCGTAATCAAATACGGATTGTATTCGATTACGGTCGTTGTACACAAACCGCGGACCGTTCTTGTGCCACTTACTGTTAGAATGCGCGGACGACAATCTGATATCGTTTTTTACGCGATTCCGCCGAAAGAACGAAAATTCAACGGACACAAGAGATCACGGTGATCTACGCGCGGTGCGAGTAATCACGAAAACGACGGAATTCCGTTAGGGGCGCGCAGAGCATTTCCACCCAAAAGAACCGAACGAAATCAAATGTACGCGGAAAAGCACAGTGGCGTAAAAATGACGCAAAAAAAAAAAAAATATTTAAGAAACCGATATTGCTGATAAGGTGGGCCACCTACCGGTGGGAAGTCGATAAGGTAAGATGGAAAGAGAAATTCAATTTATACGACGATTAACTATTGCTAACGGAAAACTATACCGAGTGAACCACCCCCCCCCCTCGGTTATATTTTATTAAATTGTATTTATTTTTTAGTTAAATTTTTGTTTTGTTTTTAATCGTATACGGTAAAACCCTGTTGGAGTTCAGGGGATTCTTCCGATTGCAAAGTACGTTTCAATGTTTTACAACGTTATAATTAATAAAAAAAATAAAAAAATATAGTTTAATCATTAATATTAATAATTAGAGTTGCACAGAACAAAAAAAAAAAAAAAAAAAAAAATCATAAAGAAAAGATAAAACAAATGACCTTCGCAAATATAAGTGTACTTTTTGGTATGTTAATACTAGACGACGTTGTCAGTCCTTTTGCGAATTTTATCTTTTATTGCATAGCCGAGTTGCCGGAGACTGTGGAAGTCAACCATGGACCATGATTTTGGTTATTTCAGTTTTTACAGAATTGTTGAATTCTCGTTGTGGTCGTAAACGTGGTGTTTTTCTTCTATAAAGTTGTCGAACGTGTTTATGGTTAATACGATTCATTGCGAACGACCGACGTATATGAAAATCGAATTTTTTCGAAATCCCCGTAAGATAAAGACGACAGCCGCCGGTCTAGTAGGAGAACAGACTCAAAGAAACCGTTTAATTTTCCGCCAGACGGTTTTTTGTATTTAACATTTTACCGGACGAAAAGTCGAGCTAATTTCCCCGGGAAATTACACCGTACGCAATCCAACGGACAAACGTTATTATTGTCCGCGGGCGTGTGCGTAATGGTGGAATTTCGCACGGACGCACAAGAAATAAAAACGTAAGCAAAAGAAAATCGCACAGAGCGAGGAGAGGCCTGCGGACGGGGTCCGGGGATTATTAGGTTTCCGGGCGGCGCGGCCCGTACGCGGACCCCGGCCATTTTGGATTTGGCGCGCGGATCATTGGCAATTCAGCGACGGTCGCGCCGGCGCCGCCGCCGCGGCGCGCGAAAACTTCTGACCAATTTCCTCGGCCGGGAAACCCGCCGCGGTCGTTCTTTTTCTTCTCTCCTCCTCCGCCGTTATTATTATTGTTATTGTTATTATTCCCCCCCATCCCACCGTCTGTAGTGTTATACCCGCCGAGCTGTGTTCGCACGTGTTCGGCGCACACAATAATCCCGTGATTGCCGTGCGGCGGGAAGCGTCCCGTTTTTTTTTTTTCCCCCCCCCGGAACGGATCTGCTGCAGGGATGATTTTCGAATTCGGACATTTAATATGCTCTTTTGTACTTTATGCATTACCGAAAGGTCGGATTACGTCGGGTCGAGAGTGTCTATCGCCCAGTACGCCGGTGTGCGACAAAACGCCCGTTGTCTTATCGGGACTTGGAAATGTCACCCCGGACCGGTACAATTACACTATACCGGTAAATATGTCACTGAAACAATACGAATTATTTGCTTAGAATCGCCAAACCCTGTCGGGGGGGGGGGACACTGACGGATTTAAAGAGCACACGGATTTCCCGGCACACTTGGCTATCGGTAACATTTTTGCGACGTTTTACTGAAGAAAACCGCCGTTCCTCCAGCAATTCTATCTCTGGGCAATTTAAATTATATACTGTACACGACGCGAAATCGTCGCAAACAACAAAATTATCGCATTATTTATGCCAAACTGTTTTCGTTTCAACGATTAAGTACAATCGTTTATAACGAACATTGGGTCAAATTTCGGAGAGTTTATGTTATTCAAATAAATCGGCAAATAGTACGAGGAATTTATGATTTCCGCCAAAATCTGAACTTTAAACGTAATACGAAAAGAAAAGAAAAAATAAAAAACTCGACAAGGTCCACAGCGACCGGTTTGCACGGAGTTCCGGACATAGGCATAGTCCGCGATCGCCGGTAGATCTCCCGGAACACTTCCGAGGACGTACAACCGATGACTCCGGGAGTCACGATTATCCCCTTTGATGTAGTAAACGGGCCAAGTAAGTCCACGAAGGACCCGCCGAACCTAGGGCCAATTAGACCACTTTGTGTGCTGTCACCGCTGGAAAGCTCCTGGAGAGAACTTTTCATTAAAACTCAACGAAGCATTTCTGAGCGGGACCATGTCAACCGAGGTTGCGGTCGGCAAGGTGCTCGACTTCTTGTCGCCCCTGATGTCTACGGTGCCTTCCGGAACAGACGAGTTCTCCGTTATATGGCCAGTATGATCATTCATGGAAATCTATTTTATCAAGATCGGTTCAATAATACTTCAGATAATAAACAGAGAGAGAGAGAGAGACATATTTTGGCATTTATTTTATTAGACGGATATTGGGAAATGTGAAAACTGATTATTATACGCATATTTCAGCCGACGACGGTAGATTAATTTTAATTGCTATATATATATATATATATATATGTATATTTTTATAAAGGAAAAAAAAAAAATCACACCGCTCTAAATTATTGCAAATTGGTATTATACAGGATTATGAAAAAATTAATTGCACAAAGGAGATAATGCGAGAGATTACACAAGAATTTAGTATATGTGATCGCGGCAATTTTTATACAAGTATATTAACCATATTTTTTTATTACACCCATTCGAGTAGATAGTGTTTTTTTTTTTTTTTTTTTTTGTTCATTTGCTATGTAAAAAAGTATTATACACCTACGTATAATAGGTATCAATTAAAATTAATCCATTGGGCGGAAATAAAATTTAAAATCGGTTTTGTAAATTTCTCAACGCCAGCGAGATATTTTAACGTAAATGTAATACAGACAGAGTAGTAGGTACCTATTAAAACCGATTAATTTGTATTTATAATACTCAATATTAAATAATATTAATAATATTCATGTGGTTGTATAGGTAATTAGTTTTAGTGAGGAATGAGTTGTATTTAATTTAATTTTTTTAACCTTCACCGGTTTAAAAACGTGTGTTACACTCGAATGGCAACACGAATTGTTTCGGTCGGATAAAATACTATTTTAAGAAAATAAAGGGGATGCCGAAATACGCGTTTCGAGTCAATTTTCAACATTATAATCTCTGCGCTGCGAGCATGCGCATTAAAAATTCCATTTTTGTAAAATAGAAACGCCTATTCTTAGCATCCGGTTCGAACAGTCTTATTTTTTTTTCAAGCGACTCCGACCGATATAATTTTTTTCTACCTCGAAGAAAATTACCCGGGATACAGCCGTCTAAAATGTATTACGGTGTACCATATAATACGGTGTAACTTACTTACCAGAAATTTTCCTCCGATCATCGACGTCAAGGGTGGTTTTTATTAGAATACGTCTAATTGGAATATTGGGGCGGTATTTAATACTTAGCATTTTACGGACGTAGCAAAATTGTAAAAACATCGTGGCACTTTTTTTGTAAAACTATTTCAGCCATTTGAAATTTTCTAACATAACGTTTTTGGTCCAGCAAAATTTGAAAATAAATTTCTGATCAGAAATTTTATAGGTGAAAAAAATAAAAAAATTCGAGTGTACTTTAATACATTTTTTTTTTTTTATATATGCGATTAAATTTTGATGATAATCGTGTAACTCTGTTATTTTGCGAGTTTCGTGGCCCACTAAAAATACATAACAATTTGAGACGGAAATACCCGGACAATTGCAATTTATTTTGTAGTTACAATTGTTATTTATACAATTTTCAATTTTAAATTATCAAAACATTCTTTACCAAACTTTGTTTTAGAAACGTTTTTTTAATTGTTTGTTAGAAAAATAAACGCGTAATTGTATACGCAATTATTAAATCTTAATGTGTTATATTTTGTTTTACCATTAAAATGACAAGTTACTAGTTTGTTACATAACTGTTTTTTGCGTTATTCCAGCGACACATACCTTTAACCTCGTAGTGGTTACACGCGGGATATAGTTAATTTCTGTCCTTTGAAAACTATTCAAAACTTTCAGTCTCTGACAGCGTAAAACACGCAAAAATGTAAATTAGGACTACTTTCAAACGTTATGATTATAACATTATTTAGTACGAAAAAAAAAAAAAAAAAAAAAATCCAAGCGCTACCCCGGCTCATTAGTGCGTCATTTTTTTAGTAATTCGAATTAAGTTAATTTATAATCATTGTACCGTTACCTATCAGGAGTAAATGCACTGTATAATTCGTGTTTGTATGGCAGTATATTTTTCTCTGTTCATCACAATATCGTTAAGTGTATTATTATGTAATATTAAAAATGCCGGTTGACGTAAATTATAATAAAACACAAGTACTATACTACACTGTACATTATGTTTTTTTTACTTGCTATAGAACGCGCAAGTAAAAAACACAATTTTAATTTGATATTAACTTTGACTTGTGCGACAATAAAGTAAAAAATTGATCGACCTAGTAAAGTATTATACGAACACTGGCACACTGTACGGTGTATTAAAATTAAAACATTCGGGCCACTGTTTCAGGAGGGAAGTTGGGAAGGTAAGGATACAATGGATAATCGAAGAGAAAGTGGGGTAAGAAGTTCGATAAATCTAAATTAAAAATTGTGTATTAATCTCTAAAAAATAAATTACAATTATCCGTGTGGCTCGTCGCAAATTATTGTGTATTTTTTCATGGAGTCGAAATTGTTTTATTCACAAAAACCAAATAAAAACTAAACAAATTTCAAATGCTTATAAATAGGTAAAAAAAAAAAATCGCCAGAACGTTGTGAATATTTCTGAACAAATAATTATCGATGTACATTTTCCCGTTTGTCCTTTCCCGGGTTTTTCTCAACTAATCCGAAAACTACATCAAAATTAAAAGAAAAACCCTTCGGTGCACCAATTAGCTACAAATTGTTTTTTTTTTTTTTTTTTTAAAAAAAGCGCTACACTTGAAAATCGGAGAAAGACTCGTGTTGACTTTTCTAGTAGAAAAGTTGTTCGCAGACAGAAAAAAAAAAAAAACAACACACTTATAGTAAAAAAAATACATTTTTTGCCTCGCTAAAATTATAATAAAAACAGCGTAAAACGCCAAAGTCGTATAAAACGTTTTAAATTTAAATTTAAATTAAACGTAAATTCGAAACGCGTTATTTTTCGAACGCGAGATCTGTTTTTTTTTTTTTTAATACCGTAATACAATACGAGTGTATAAAGGCAAAAAAACGTTAATACGTTTTACTCGTATTTAGCACATTTACAACGACACGTTCGGTTAACCTCGAGGGGGGAAGGTGGAGCAGGATGAGGAGAAAAAAAAAATTATTCTAAATTAAAATATATTAGGAGTCTATGGACAGACGATAATCATATTACGTGTATCGTATAGCCCGAACGTGTACAGAGTTTACGGTTTTTTTTTTTTTTTTTAATAATCGATAAACTGCAGTGCGGCCGTATTATATTTGTTGCTCGTAAAACATCGTCTTATAATCTCAAAATTATATCGTTACGTATACGTAATAATAAATTGTATAAGTGCTTAACTCGATTTTCGAATGTGTGCACGTTTACGCGGTGCATTACATTCTGTTTTATATTCATATTGACTCGGCACATCAATCATATTATAACGACACGCAGTTTCCTCGCGTGATTTATTATCATAACGCAACGTTCAAAGTTTTAACTTTTTATTTATTTATTTATTTATTTTTTTTTTTTGTTCAACTTTTCGATGATCGAAATAATAATAATAAAAACGAATAACCGCGGCCCACCGCCCTACGCGCACGC
Source organism: Tuberolachnus salignus (assembly GCA_956483605.1). Taxonomy (NCBI): domain Eukaryota; kingdom Metazoa; phylum Arthropoda; class Insecta; order Hemiptera; family Aphididae; genus Tuberolachnus; species Tuberolachnus salignus. The sequence continues at coordinate 21,542,377 of OY101429.1, forward strand.
AGACTGCAGTGGGTACACATATTTTCGCTTAATGCCGGCGCGATATTACAATTACGTTAAAAACCCGGTGTAAAACACCGGCTTGATAGAATAATAATATTGTCCGTCGCCGCAAAAAAAAAAATAAGGGGAAAAAAAAATTAAAAAAAAAATTATAATTATTTTATTAGCTAAAGTTGTCCTTCTCCCCCCTGCCGTGCCGTTATTCGATTAACACGGTAACCGCACACTCGTAGTTTTTTCTATTTACATGTTTTTCTTTTTAGATTCTGGGCGGTGCGAGGAGGGGTCTTGTGGTTTTACAATGATCTTCTATCAAAACACTTCATCCGATCTATATATTGTTTCCGGTAGAAAATGTTCTTCAGTAAGTACTTAAAAAGTACGTAATTTTACGATATCCCTATTAGTTTTTGAACGCGGCAGAAAAAAACCACCAACCAATGACGAAAACGCGATTTCGTCAAACTCGCGTTTTATTATTTCTTTGTAATTCCGGCAATGATTGTTCTGGAGACCTGACATTTTCACATAAAATATAACATTGTAATATAATACCCTGAAAAAAATTTCAAAAAAATTTCGATTTTTTCAACGTTTTAAGTCTTAAAGTGGGACATTTTGGATTTTGAGACCTGAACATATTTTTTTAAGGTTTACTTTACTTTATTCTAGATATGTTCAAAAGCCGCTTAACATTTCCGACACATATTATTCCGATACGTAATATATTCCAATATAAATACGTGAAATAATATTTTGTTAAGTTACCAGTGTTACGCCGAAATACAATTGCAATTCAGTAACAATACGGATTTTATAGGAAAAATCACTACTGAGAAAAAATTGTTATAATTCTCATAATTTAAAAAAAAAAAAAATTTGTAAAACATACTCTATATGATATTACTGAAGCTCTGCTCAGAATTGTTATATTGTGTATTTTAGGTGATTTTTTCATTTCTTTCAAATTCAATACTTCCATTAAGAGTAATCTATCCAACGAACGGAGTGCCATAGACAATACCGTGCAAAGTGCGCCATTTTTTTATTTATATATTATTTATTTGGTTGCTATGGTACGTAGTATTCCAGATAGAGAGGAATTGATTGTGGCTTTATCGGTTTTTTGTTTGGATTTCGTTGATCTTTGCGGGTTACCTTAGCTACTCGTCAGTCGACGGAGGAAACACGTGAGATCGAAATGATTTTCCGGAGGACGACTCGAGTTATTCCTTGTTTTTCCGCCCGATTTATATTATTTCTCAAAACAAATATCATGCGGTTCGTGTAAAGACGCGGAGACAATAGAACGGCAAATCCGGAAAAATAGTGAAATCGCGAGAAATGCATCAAAGTCTGAATATTATTGTTTGAAGACATTTCTATAAACGCAAATTCAACCGTGGAAAAAGTAAAGCCAGGAGGATCCAGAAGGAATGTTATCGAAAAGGGAAAACCGGAGACAAATACAGTAAACGGTATATTATTATGTACTTAAAGGCTGAAGCCGTCGTCTATAGATGAATGATGAAGAAGATGAAGACGATTTTTTTACGCACTATTATGAATGTTTTTTTCTTTTTTTTTTTTTATATGTATACAATTACTGTTATATGAGCTTATTGTTGTCGTATAAGCTCATACAATAGCTCCCCATCTTGTTTAATAATAATAATAATAAAAAAAATACATTTTAGCGTTTTCTCTTTGATTTTACAATACGCCGGTTCGTTGAACTGTAAACAGTGTGATTATGTGTTTTCAGGTAACACTAAGAGTATTCGAGCTGAGCAACATTGGATTTTAAACTCGGATTTCAGAAAATAATTCTGACAAGAGTAGTAAAATATTGTATATTATTTAGGACAATTTTTAAATTTTCAACTCGACGCATTTATTTATTTTTAAACGGCACCCACCTCCCGCCACCCCATTGGTTTTGTCTACGTATTCAAATAGGCTTTTTTATATGACTACCGACTAGATATTTTATCGGTATTGTAATAACCAGAGTTCGGGACTCATAGAATTTGCATACTTTTGTTATGTATTGTAAAATATATAGCAGTGTGCGAAATAAATTAATTTCTGGTTACCACGATATCAAATTTAAATGTGCATATTTTTGCATGTTTCATGGATTTTACAGTAAAGTGTTTATTTTTCAGCTTTTGTGCTTTTTTTTGTTGTATATTTTGACGAATTCATCAAATTTTAAACAAAAACAGTACACATTTTAATGGATCAATGAAATTAAGGAAAGCGCCTAATCGAAAAAAAAAAAAAAAATTTTAATGCAATTATATGTTTTTGTTGTATCCAACTCGTAGCTTGTTATAATTTTCGAGTAGGTATAGCAATAGCCAAGGAAGATACTTATTTCAAGAAATAATACAGATTCCTTCAAAATTTTAAGTACAATTTTTGTATTTGTATTTTTTTTTTTAAATTTTTAATGTAATACTTATACCTTACCTACTCGAATAATAATTATTGATTAATAAATATTTTAAATGCAATTTCTTTTTAGATTTTTATGCTTATTTTAAGGTTTTTTTTAACGCATGTTTTAGCGCTTATTATTATGTTTTAAAAAGCCATAAGTCCCGAACCCTGGTGATAATATATTATTTTGTTTTACTAGCAATCGTTCACCCAATAATAATATTATATCCGGAATACTTTATCGTATTATTTAAACGTGCGCCCGGAGATTCGTATATTTTATACCGATTGAGTACGATGTAATTTTGTGGGTGGGGAGGGGGAAGATTAAAAAAAAAAATAAAAAAAACAAATTTGATTACATTTTATTCTTAGCAATTATAATCATTCGTCGAGACAAAGACGCTGTTGTATACATGTTGTCACGGTTCCATAGATTTTGCAGTAAAGTGTTTATTTTTCAGCTTTTGTGCTTTTTTTGTTGTTGTATATTTTGACAAATTCATCAAATTTTAAACAAAAACTATAGAAATTTTAATGGATCAGTGAAAATAAGAGATGTTACTAATCAAAAAAAAAAAAAATAATTATATATATATATTAATGCAATTATATGTACATTAACGTCTACGATTTTCGTTTGTATTACGTCTTGTTGCAGGTTCACAGTTCATCAAGGGAGTGCTGAAGACGAGAGAGGAAGAGGAGCGCCAACGCCAGATAGCGGCAATTAGTCTATAAACTAAAACTAAGTTGTAAATTTCGTCTATACACTATTGTAAGCTGTAGATTGTAAATAAACCGTAGAATTAAGACCACTAGTTTGTAAGCTTTAGCAAGTAAGAACATAAAATGCGCCAAGAATTTTTTATTAATAAACGATGCACCTACGGGGGAAGGATTGCCCTGTCGGGTAGAGTTCCCCCCGTAGGTTGCGATACCTCAAAAAAATAAAAATAACAAAAAAAATAGGTTAAGTTAGATAATATCCGATCAATTCTTTGTTCCAACGGTTAACCGGAAAAAACACGACCACCGCAATTGTTTAGCCTGACCGAGCCTCCACTTGGAATGGTTTTTATTTTGTTTTTTTATATATATATATATATATATATAACCAGCGCGAGGTGCAAGAACGTCCGGAATTTTTTATTTTTAATATAATTGAAAAATATAACGAAAACAGATTGGACGATATGGCCCAAAGAAAAGAAACAAATAAAATTTACTTTTGAAGTAATCGTTAACTGGCGATCGGCAAAATACCTACAGCGATACAATAATTATTGTTACACCAAAGTCAACGGCTCTTATTGGAAACTCGTCCGTCGAGATAATAAAAAAAAAAATAATAAACAAGTTTACTCTGCTTTTTGGCGTGGCAAATGTTGTTCGTCATTCACCAGCAAATACAATTGTATTTGGCAAGAAAATTTAGTTTACAGATCGGCGGGTTGGTTTTATAATTCCGTGTTGTATCGTCGCATTTCACGAAAGCCTCAGTTGGGCAAATACCGTGGAACAATTTTTCAACACACTTTTACCGATTAAAAATACACGTCCTTCCGATGTCTCCGCGAGTTTTTCAACTGATTGAAGATACATTTTTTTTTTTTTTTTAGAAAATAGTCTAATCGTTTGTCAGCGTCGTCGTCGGCCTGTACCAATGAACCCGCACGAGTTTAAGCGACTTGTGAATATTGTAGTACGTATTTGTCCGGAGACCGGCCAACACGTTTTAGTTTTGGTTTTTTTTTTTTTTCTCTTTCGATTTTCAATTAGCACCGAGTACAGTAATTAAATATTGGTCACTATAAATCACCGTTAAGAGCCCGGAGTCATCGTCCGAGCTACGATGTTACGTATCGAATTTCGTCTCCGTCCTTTGATGCAATCCCGTCCCGAAATGGACACGTTCGCGTACCCATAATTCAGGCATTAATTCGTATTGTTTTTCGCAGCTAATATCGGTAATCGCGTAATAATATATGCTAAGGGCAACGGGGATGCACGCCGTTACTATATCGTTTTGAAGTATTTGTTACGGTATAATATAATACGATATAGTGTGGTATCGCCGAAGACGGTATTGTTTGTCGAGCGTTCGGATGTCACGGAGAAGACGCGCCAGCCCCAAAAGTCAAATATGGTCTCGACAATAAATATTGCGATTGTTATCGAATACGATAACCAACGGCGTGCGGGTAACGGATGTAATGAACAGGGGGGGGAAAAAAAAAAAAATCTATTATATTTTAATCTGACAATTTTATTAATCATTTATCACCGTTTAGCACATATTTCCGACGAGAAATTGCTGTTTTCTTGTCAACGGGCGCGCACAAACTGCTTATTGTGTTGATGGCTAGAGGTCTAAAGCACATAAACAACAACACCAAAAAAAAAAAAAAAAAGCCCATGGATATATTCCCGGTCACGCCCACCTCCTCCTCCCTTCTGCGTACGCCACTGACGATAACGACACTCGACAAGACGATAAAAACGCTCGTCGGTTCTGCAGCGTTCAGATTATGATGTTTATCGGCGTTTTTAAAATACGTATTACAAACCCCGTGTGCACATAATCCAATCGTATGGATGTCGTCGGAAGTTCGTTCGTTTTCGATATGTGATACTGACGTTAAGGGCCTCTGAACATACCGGTGAATTTACATAACCCAGTGGCGTATTTACAACTTTTATTTTTTTTTTTTTTTTTTGGGGGGTGGGAAGATGTGGAAAGTGTATAATAATTGATATAAACTGATATCGTTCAAGTATAGTTTTCTTTTTGTTACCAATGGCGCATTATTTCAAATTAAGTACAAATAATATATATTTACTACTGGACGTGTAAAAAATAAAATAAAATAAAAGTGTATAATTGAAACTGGTAATGTTTTAAGAATTCGTAAGAGTTGATTATGTTCGGGTAGGGTTTCAATGCCAATTAGGTTTTACAAGAAGTGCGTTTATTTTTCGGATCCATTTTTATCCACGAAACGAATACGTTTTTATTATGATCCAATAAATCTGTTGCATAACGTTTAAATAATTCACAACAATTTTCAGTGTTTGAAGTAGTTATTTCATTTGAGCATAATACGTTTGAAACCCAGAGAGTGTTGTTTTGTCGTTAACAAATCTGTAGTATATTTCAGATATAAACGAATCCAAAAAAGGTATACTAATTGAAATTCTGTAATATTCTCCTTGCAAGTTTGCTCGGTGATTTATTGTTTTTTTGGTGTTTTGTAATTTTCGGTAGACCAATTGGACAATCTAACTGTTTTGCTCATCTAGAAGCGTCTTGGAAAATAGTGTTAAAACTAATTTCAGCCATATTTCAAAGATTTTCTATTATTTTATAACGATTAAAAAAAAAAAAAATAGGCTTTGGGGGTAGAAATCCCCAGCACCTCCCCCCATAAATATACCGCTGGTACTGCTTTACTACTACTGCAGATGCTAAACGCCAGGTTTTGTAGGACGGTCATCGTTTCCGCCAAAATGAAAAAAGAGGTACGATTTTCGTTTCCGCCAAATTTTTTTCTTCCCGTTTAAGTCATAGTTAGAAAACCATTTTCAGTTATTCATGGGCCACCGTAAGGAGGCGGTTCTCATTGACCTCTAAAAAATTGTTTCTTTTTCTTTGTTTTTTTATTTGTTTATTACCAAAGTCATTTGTGTTACAAATTTTGCCAACAATTTCTTACATTTCTATAAACAGCAAATTAATATCGATATTTATTATTTAGAATAATTGTAGCACACTTTTTTCTTTTTTTTTTTTCTAACAAATTGCGTTCTAGAAATAGTTTTCTTTATATATTCTTCGAGCGCGTTTGAAGTATTTAACGAGTCTTTTTTTTTTCTATAATATTGCATTTTACTTTTTTTTTTTATGAATATCAAATTTGCAACTTTTCATCTGAATATATCATATAACATAAATACGTACATTGTTTTGATCATTCGATATTAAAATGTTTAAAAAATAATATATTAATTGGTGGATGCGATTTATACAATCGTTCATTGCGAAATGTGATAATTTTCATACTTTAACGTCAAATGGTTTATCCCGAATCCGGAAATCCACCGATAGCACTGGCTATGGAAATACTATTAATATGACTAAAGGTTCTCAAACAATAATACGGACGGAAAATCCGTTCCGAATGACTTTGTCCGTAGTAATTGATCTGATCATCACTGTACTTTAGAAACGGGCCCCGGAAGGCTAATCCGCTTGCTTTGCGTTCCTCCTACTTTCTCGTTTATTTTTGACTTTATTATCTTTCCGAGTTTTTATCATTTCCGCGCAAAGCATTCGGAATAAACGAATACATATACGCGGGACACCGTTCGTCGTAGGTATTCGAATATTTATTCTGAATACTTTAAAAAGTATTTTTACCCGAGTCTGATAAAAAGTATTGGTTTCCGTTCCCGACAGTGCTCAAGAGGTTAAAAAAAAAAAAAAAAAAAAAAAAAAAAATTGTAGTATTGATTCAATAGCGACACGTGTATCGGAAAACGTGATCAAAATGCAAATTCTTCTTTTTGAAAAAAAAGAAGCAAAATGTGTTTGAAGAAAATGAAAAAAAAAGTATGCACGAGTATAAGCGTTCGCTACATTATAGAATATAGAGTGATATCTGAATAGTATGTATATTGCACAGAATAAAATTTATTTAAGTTTTCTCTTGTGTCATTTTATTTTGTTAACTATATTCCAAAAATATAGAATTTATTGATATATACTCGTATATAAAAAAAGAACAACAAAAATCGTGTTAAAAAATGATTACCATTTTTATTTTTTATTATACTCGTAGACTTTAAGTAATTGTCTATTGTTTGTTTTTTTTTTTTTAAATAAAAAAACACGAATAATACAGAATACCGATACTTAAGTACTTACCGAGACGGAAATAAAATATAATTTTATGCAAAACTCGGGACAGTGGATATATTATTGTAATATTGTTCTAAAAACGATTGCGATACTTTTCTAAAAAAAAAAACTTGAAGTTTCACAAAATGTATTTAAAAAAAAAAAAAAAAACTAGAATAAAAGATGTATCTATGGAAATGTACTGAAATTTCTGAGAGGTTAAATTTATTATGTATGCATTTATTACGAATGATAATTCGTGTGGAAATTTAAATTATTTTTGTAGTTGTTGTATGGTATGAATATTTAAACTCTCGTTTAAAACATCTAAATTAACCAAACATGGTTTTGTTTAAAACATCTAAAACATACATGAGAAAATTAGTTTAAAACGGAAAAATACAATTTATCTGCGTGTAACTTAATTAGTACTGGTACTACTCCTATGCATATTTGTTATTTAACAATCGGTGTAACGTACAGACAACGTGTACATACGATTAGTGTAAAAAGTGACTTTAAATCCGAAAATAATGACCAAACATCATCCGATTGTTACAAATTATAATTAAAAAAAAAACAAAAAAAAAATCGACCGTTTTGCCAAAGAAATACAAAAATTTAACCCATTTCCATACCGATCGAAAGTTTAACCGTATGCATGTAAAGAATATTACGTATTTTGTTTGTTGACCGTGTGTATTTATTAGAAACCGAGTGAACTGTCGGGCAGAGTGTTTATTTTTCTACGAGCGTGTCTAGTACGCATTAGTATACGGGAAACCGTTAACAAAAAGAAAAGAAGGAAAAAAAAAAAAAAAAAACCGGAGAAAAATAGCTCGTTATTTATTATTATTTTTGAAGTGTAACAAAATCATAAAGGCCGCCGGCGACGATCGTTTATAATAATATATTATTATTATTATTATATAGTTGCACAGCAGGGATGTTATATAGCCGGGCAGTAGCCTACGGGAAACGGGGTTTTCGCCGCCAACTAAATCCCGGATAATGTTATTCTATTATTTATTTTAAATATATTTTGTGAATTTTCCGTTATCCCGAGTTTGTGTTTTTTTTTTTTTTTTTTTACAGGGTGTCCCACGGGCACATATCCGTTGCGATATCGCCCACACCCGTCCCCGGGATAACGGCGATAATCGAATTTCTTTTATACGACACGCGCCGATAAACACTACAAACGTAGTTCATATTTCAATTAGATTAATCTACGTTTTCGGTAAACGGTTTAATAAACGAGAGCTTATTGTTTTTTTTTTTTTAGAGCGGGTTTCCTATTGAACATTTTCGCGTTTCAGTTTTCAAACTTATCGGCAAACCAGATGACATTATAATATGGCAAAACACGCTACTAACGGTGTTCACACGTACTGAAAAAAACAAAAATAATAATAATATTAATAAAACATTTTAATAGTAAACAGTCGAAACGTCAACATTTCCAGAAGAAATAAACTCTCAAAAATGGGTTTTTTTTTTTTTAAATTTTCCCAAATAAAAATGTTTTACCGAAACATAAAAATCGAATTGAAACATGAATATATTCGTTGAACCATTCGTTATCTCGGTAGATATCGTGACGGGCGTGTGTTCGCGGGACACCTTGTATATGGTCATGTTGGTTCTGGGGCAGAGTTTAAACAAGACGAATCGTTTGAAAAGGGGCGGAATTCGATTATACCGCGGTCAAATGGCCGTTTTTTTTTTTTTTGTTCGTTTTGTTTTAACTTTTATCTCTCTGCGCGTCTACCGTCCGACGAATTATACGCAATTAAAACTTCTCGCCGGTTTCCCGCGCGGAGTTCGTGTCCGTGCCCTGAGATTAAGACGCGTTGCGTTTATAATATCATAATCTAACTCGACGGTGTAGTATTTTTTTTTTTTTTATCGATTCGTTTAAGCATTTTTAATTCTATTCGCCGCATATTCACTGTATATGTACTGCACACAGAGAACACGGCGGCGAAAAAGACGAACACATAGGGAAACGGAATATTACAGAAATCCGATAAACTGGGCGGTGGTGTCCGTGTTTACCGAAATGTATGTGAATTTGAGTTTGACAAGTGCAAAAATACCACGTACTGATTATACGAAATAAGTCACAGTATTTAGGCTACCGATGTGCACATTGCCGGACTGTGATTTTCAATAAAAAAAAAAAAAAAAAAGGAAAAACTTTCGCCGGAAAAAATACTAACAAGCAGCAGCGAAACAGACAGTTGCAGGTCTGCGGAAAAAGGCACCGAGTCTTCTGGATATATCGGGGTCTCGAATAAAATGAGAGAAAGAAAAACGATCGGAATGCGCATCGCAGAGATCTAAAATAGCCACAAACTCAATTTTTTTTTTTTATTCGGATTATTGCTACTTGGACGGGTGTCGAAAGGAGAATGCTATGTTCCTTATATTTTTATATTATCAATTGTCGTATAGCGGTTAGGAGTTTTGTTTGATTTATTGTTACACACAGTAACCCGAAGAACCCGGAGCTTTTACTACTCGGGCGCAGCATTCTTTTTAAAGACGATTTTAAAATTACATTTTTTTACGATTTGATTTGATCCGTTATATTATTGTTCATACAGTAGGCGATTAAAACGTGCCGATATCAATCAAACACGCGGTGCTTGGCGAAATACCGTCATATTCACGTCAACTTGTTGAAAATATCGTATTCAAAGAAAATCTCGTTTGTTTCCATATTAGGATTTAGATTGGCGTAAAGTAGTTATACGTTTAGCGACCGTGTTTAATCCAATTTTTCACCGAAAATTGGATCAAAATTATTTCCAATTCAAAGCAATATAAAATGACGAAAGTAGCATGTGGAAAAATGTACAAATCTACGAACAAAGGATAAGTGTTTTGTGTTTTCATCCGCGTTACCGAGAGAAACAAGAAAAACACAACCGATTTTCTTATTATAAAGACAATATAATTACGCGTCACCGAATTCTCCCCCCTTCCGAAGACACCAAGACGCAATAAATTCCTTACGTTCGAAAAACCTTTAAATACCAACTGACGAGAAAATATCTCTTACCCGTGTTCCGTGATAAAAATTAATACAAACGAACAGGCGATTTTCGCTCGTTGTATCGAGAATAATAAACATTTTAGTAAAACGCGCAGATCGCCAGCGTAACATTGCAATGTCTAAAATATATTTCAACAAAAGTTTCAGCATTTCCCTTGTATGTTTTGAAATAATTTCAATGCGCAACGGTATCGCGCGCAAGACATCAAATAATACGCCACCGAGTGTAAACGCTATCGCAAACTATTAATATCGTTTCGAGAGGATTCGTTATATTGTTTTTATATCTATAACAATACAATAATAATCTTGTATTTAAAAAAAAAAAAGTAATAAGCCAAACACCAACGGAATGTCCAATACTCTCGGGAACCCTTGTCCTGTCTGTTTTTTTTTTTTTTTTTAAATAACATAATATTGTCCATCGCGACCGAATAATAAAGTCGACGAAAGAAAACTTTTGCTCACGGGTCGGACGTAATGTATTCGGTGGCGTAAACGACTAAAACATTTCCAATTTTCGCGCACCACACTTCCAAGTTAGAAGTCCTCGAAGTTGGAAGTTTCAACATCCAATGACTTACGTGTACATTACCATTAGCTTGCATGCACTTGCACATTATTCGTACATTTTTGTTGCCAGAATTCCCCGGCATTTCCTCATATTTGCATAAAATGTATATGTATATTCATTGGAATACGTTTTTTGATAATCTGTTCGGGGGATTAATCTGAAATTGTGTTTTAAAACTTTTATCTGTCCTTGTTTTTATGTACCATTTCCAATCCGCAACTTATAGGCGTGTAGAAACGAGTCGTCACTATTACCATTTGTACGATTTTCGGGTTATCCTTCACGTTTTTCATCATCTGAAGACTTGATCTTATTTAAAACACCATTTGAGCGTTTTGTTGTTGTTGCATATCGAATTGAGCCGGAGGCAAGGCATTTTTTGAAATTCCTTGTACTATTCGTAATAACGGGCGAAAAATCCAAAATGTCATGATTTAAATTCATATTTTGAATTTCATTTTCCACCGCTTCATATATATTGTCAACGCTGTCGATAGATCCGGTAAAATTTTGTCCGCACGTATATTATATATTTCAATGGGAAAATATTAATTAATTGAAAAGAATATATTATACATTTTTTTTTTTTTTTTTTAAATCGTATTTTATAGATTTCAAGTTTGAAAGAAAAGAAAAATCACGATTTCGAAAAGCGTTGTGTTGATTGATTATTATTCGTATATTTTTGTTGCCAGTATTCCCCGGAATTTCCTCATATTTGCATAAAATGTATATGTTTATTCATTGGAATACGTTTTTTGATAATCTGTTCGGGGGATTAATCTGAAATTGTGTTTTAAAACTTTTATTTGTCCTTGTTTTTAAGTACCACTCCCAATCCGCAACATATAGGCGTGTAGAAACGAGTTGTCACTATATACCATTTGTTCGATTTTCGGGTTATCCTTCACGTATTTCTTCACCCGAAGACTTGATCTTATTTAAAACACCATTTGAGCGTATTTTTGTTGTTGCATATCGAATTGAGCCGGAGGCAAGGCATTTTTTGAAATTCCTTGTACTATTCGTAATAACGAGTGAAAAATCCAAAATGTCATGATTTAAATTCATATTTTGCATTTCATTTTATATTATATATTTCAATGGGGGGGGGGGGAATATTAACCAATTGAAAAGAATATATTATACATTTTTTTTTTTTTTTTTTTAAATCGTATTTTATAGATTTCAAGTTTGAAAGAAAAATCACGATTTCGAAAAGCGTTGTGTTGTTTGAATATTATTTGACGTAACCATTTCAATATCGTTAATATCATTACAAAAGTACGTATAAGTACAGTAATTACGTATACGATACATAAATATATATATAATTTTTTTTATTAAAAACTTATTGTATGCCTGACCCGTGTGTATAACGTGTCCGCAGGTGGTTACCTATACGCACCCGGTACCAACACGACCACAACGAAATAATGATCTTGTAAATACGTTCAATAACAACAATAATAATAATAATAATAATAATAATAATAATAATAATATGCTCCTTTGAGATGGAATTATTACGAACAAAAGCCGTGTTTGGGCAAAGACGAAACCTCTACGTCTTCGTCGTTGTCGTCATTGAAATTCTACAATGTAACGGAATATTTATCATTGGGTTTGATTTATGCACAACAAACATTAACTCGCCGGCACTATTATTACAACGGGAAGTTCTAATTTCGCGATGTTTTGTACATTCAAATATTCATATTCTAAGGAAATGCTAATATCAATTAATAGATATTCGTATATTACAATATTGTGTACATTATAATAATAATAATAATAATCGCAAAATAATTACATGTCGAAGGTACAACGGGAACGTCCGTCAAATTTTATTCGGCTAAACCGTTTTACGCGCCCGAGAACCGCAACTCGAGCATAGTACAAGTATTGACTGTGTATAGAAACACAGTTTTCATCAAAAAAAAAAAAAAAAATAAATAAATAAAAATAAAACAGAACTTGTGCAACGTTGTCTTTTTTGATGTCGTAAATACAAAAAAAATACAACAACAATGTGTAGGCCACTGTTGTTGCAGGTGGGAAGTTTGAAACGTACACAATACTATTGGGTATAATTTAGTTTATATGGCGCTAAAAGTAACGATAAATCATTGCAATAAGACACAAATAACAACGATTTTGCGACTTCGAAGTTTGGTGTTGGTAGAATTTGTTCTCGCTTGTAGCCAATGTCACGCGAAAATCAATAATAATAAAACCTACTTTTTTTGTTTTTATAATCGTGTAGAAAAACCGTTGAAAACGTAGACAAGGTTTTTTAATTAAAGATCCTACCGGGTGAAAAGTCGCGTCTCTTAAAGTAGAACGTAAACGATTCGGAGCATTTTTACTAACCAAAAGAGTATTTTTCGACGGAAAAAACCGATCTAGGGGTAAACTGTTGAGATTTTCGTTAAATGTTCCAAGTCAAGTACCGCAGAGTGGAAATTCCTCATCTTTTAAGGTACCTCTACGGAGGGAAAATTTCGAAGCATACTAACCAATAAAAAGTCTTTAACGGTGGGTGGGGGGAGGGCGAGGGAGAGGATATCAGAATATAAAAATCTAAAAAAAGTATTCTATTAAAATCTGATAATTGTATGCAGTTTTTTTAAACTCGAATAATTTATTTCGTACCTATAGTTGTGACGATATCGAAACAAAACGAAATTTACCGAGTTACACTCGATTGCGTAATCCGTAATTTAAAAATAATTCATAACGATTTACCGGAGTGAAATATTCGTCTAATATTAATATATTACTTTGGTGAAATTGAAAACGGATTCAATGGTTTTTTTGTTATAAAAAAATTATATAACATATGCCGACTGTTAGTTATATATTTCGGTAAACTTTTCTCATATATTATAGGTTTTAACGGCTTTATACACGCTGTGGTATGTTTTTTTTTTTTTTTTTTGTTTTTAATTCTATACCGAATTTTCTCTTTAATTGCATATGTTAGTTGAAAAACAAAAAAAAAAAAAAAAAAAAAAAATAACCGTAACGTTTCGATATTAATGATTTATTTATTGCGGGCACGCGTGTATACACTTGTTTCGGTCCGATATTCGAATTTATGGTGGAAATATTTTAATTTTTTTTTTTTTATCGTTATTAAATACCCGGCAATCGCACGCGTGTTATAAAAGATATATACGCAATTGAAGAGATGACACGTGACCTTGTTCGGTTACGATTATCGTTATTTACGTTTAACGGAAAAGGATATGCCGGGGCACAGTGTGGAAAGTCCAGAGATCAATTGTTCGAAAAACAAAACCGTCGGAAGCTGAGAATTATTGAGATTCGGTTAAAATAACTACGAAACTGGCGGGCTGTTTTAAATTGCAAATATTTAGAAGAAGAAGAAAAATGGTTGTAGACCAAATAAACCAAGTGAAATCGATATTATGATAACGATTAGACAATCTGTAGGTTTTGTTCGTCTATAGATCCGATAAAATCATAAACGTTTTTACGCGTCCGGATTTTACATTAATATTATATATTCGGAGCATTTTTACTAACCGAAAGAGTATTTTTCGACGGAAAAAACCGATCTAGGGGTAAACTGTTGAGATTTTCGATAAATGTTTCAAGTCAAGTACCGCAGAGTGGAAATTCCTCATATTTTAATGTACCTCTACGGAAGGAAAATATCGAAGCATACTAACCAAATAAAAAGTCTGATAAACGGTGGGAGGGGGGGGGCGCCGGCATTCCGACCGTAGGTAAAAACGATAACTTTTTTGATTTTCGCCGGCACGGTGCGCGTGCCACGTCACATGCCTCGCGACGACGACGACGACGACGACGACGACCGGGCCCTGCCCGATTTACAAACGATCGCTCGATCCGTCAGTCTCCGAGGGCGCGACCGACGGCGTCCTTTGTCCGGGCCGATCCGCGGCCACGCGATCCATCAATCCGCCACGCATTGTTTGCCGGTGACGTCGTGACGCGGACGACGCGGTACTCGTGTCGGACCTTTGTGCGCCGTCACGTGTTGTAATAATAATAATAATACTCCCGGGCCATTGTTTGCACGGACCGACCGCGGTCCTTTTCTCGGTCGGCCACCGCAAATACACTTAAAAGCAAAAGCAAAAAAAAAAAAAAAAAAAATTACAAAAAATGACCGCTGCCACGGACCCGTCAGTGTGGTTCCCTCTTTTTTTTTTATATATATATATATATATATATATATATATATATATATATATATAATAATAAAATAATACGCGCGATATCCGTTATTAGTACGCAACACTGTAAAATCTCGATAGGCGGGAGTTTTTTTTTTTTTTAATTTTTAATTCTTCCGGATTTCGAAATCCGAATTTCCCGGCTTTTGATATCACAATATTCAAGGGGTTCTGTTTTTTTCAATTTTTTTTTTTTTTTTTATTTCTGAAAACCATGATTGGAACCACGTTTGTTAACTGCAAAGTCCAAAATCGTGGAGCGTGAGCGCGCGCACAGAAAATAATTAATGTACAATCCGTGACGTTTTTTTAAACCTACACAGTACATGTATTAATTTTTCGAAAACCATATTATTTCATGACGTTAGCGTATTCAATCAGATGAAAGACGTATTTCGACAGTAAAATACGTAAAATAATACGGTTAAAAAAAACCAAAAAAACAAATAATAAAAAAAAAAACCAATATTGGTTCAATCAAACGTCACGCGGATGCCTATATTATTTTTTACGTACCGGTGAGTGCCGGCTAAATACGAGCTGTTTCATTTATTTCCTGCCGCGGGTTCGAATTAAATATCATCATTGAACTTCCAGACGATTTTAGACATATTGTTTCTTTGTGCTTGTTATAACCTTCAGGTTCTTTGTCGAAAAACTCCTTATAGTGCGACGTGAAAAAAAAAAAATGAAAAAAAAAAGAAAAGACAAGAAAAGAAAAGAAAAAAGATAATCCGAATTTGATATAAAGTTAATCACCGGAGGAATATTCGTTAAACTTAACTCCGCAGTATTATCTGTTTATCGTCCAACTTGCCTTGCCTATTCACGCGACTCAATCCGACTAGATTATTAAAAATGATCTTTAAAAAGACGTCTCTACACTTTATCAGTTTTTAAACGATGTCATAAAGCGACGGCCGGCGGTAAATTGATAGCTGCCACTCCGAAGAGTTGATATTTTTATGAATTATTTTGCTAGGGGCCCATCGTGTACAATACAACAGTGAACGTTACGGTTTTTTTTTTTTTATATTGTAATTACAATTTTATAATAAAAGTGTAATTTCTAGTGTCGATGTCGATACGAACGCGTTATTTACACGGTGGCGTTTGTAATCGTATTGATTTCAAATGTCTATAGGTTCTAACGGTTTACGTTAAATTAGAAACGTTTTGTATTTTATTGATTTAATTATTTTATTTTTTTTTATCGTTCGGCGTAAATTTCAAATTATGCTACCGACACTCCCCATCCGATCTAATCAACGTCTGTTGTTTGACGCGTCGAAAAAAAAAAAAATGTACCCCTCACTTGGACTTTTTACGCGGTGACCGTGGACTGCGATGTAGGGTGCGATTGCACTTCAGCCACCCCCGGGGTGGTTAGGTTAGATTACGTTAACCACGACTTCGTAATTATAATAAAAAACAATTAAACGCTTAATCGACAATAATTCTGTAGATAAACTGCACCATTAAAAAAAAAAAAAAAAAAAAAAAAAAAAAATATTAAACTATTATTATTGAGATACTCGAAATTGTCCGCACCCCGGGCCACCGATTATACGTATAAGTACACGTACAATTCGCACGGTGTCCGCGTGTATTCTGATTGGGACGTCTCCGTAGAATTTTTTATTTTTTTTTTAAATTTATAGTAAAATAAATAACAATAATATTTATATAAAAATAAGCCTTTATCGATTTATCGCGTCCGGGTGGTAGCCACTCATCTCGAGCTCTCGGGTCTTGTATATTATTTGTCTTGTACGCGCTCATATGCTTATTGTAATCCATTACTATTTTTTGCTAATAAATGTTAAAAAAAAAAAAAAAAAAAACAATTTATCGTAACGAAATTCCCTTAGCCCCGCGGGCGGACAAATACGATTCTCAAACAATTACTAACGGGTAGCGTCGCTGCGTTTGTGCACATCTTTTTACTCCGTTTAGAGTGTTTTATAAATTTCAAGTTACTCGTTATAAAAATATTATGCACGCGTAACATATTAGGAAGTTCTTTTTTATGCGCACGCGATGCGGTTTCCAGACGCATATAATTAATGTAGAATGGTAATTTTTTTGCAAGGACATAAAATATAAACGTTATCCAATAGAAAAAAAGAAAAAAAAAATATTACATACCGCGTAATAACTCTGTTGAACACGACCGAAACAAACAAACGTATTCCATTTCGGCGCCATTGTATAATATTTTAACAGTTTTAAGACACGTGAGAGTTAGTTAGTTTTTTTTAAATTTTTTTATTGGCCATATTATATACAATAACGTGCTTTGCGCGTACGCCCAGACGGTACGCTATACAAAAATATTAACTAATGGCATATTTCGTACCGGGAATGCGTTTTATTAAATTTTTTTCCATTTTTTTTTTATATTGACGTGATAAAAATTACACGGAATTTATAAATAAATTTAATTAAATTAAAACGTACTATTTACCGGCCGGGTTGTAAAATTAATATATCGCAATTGTGTAACTCGTTTGCGCGCGTTTTATCATTTCCCCTTGACATTTTTCCGTATTTTTAAATTCCTTGTTTGTTTTAACACGTTAACACCGTTCACATATTAACTTACCACCAGTTAATTATCGCCGCCGTGGTTAGGTAAGAGTATTTTTTTATTATTCATTTTTTTTTTTTTTTCTAATCGTGTCTAGCGGGATAATATTAGCGATTTTCGGATCGCTCCGACTGTTCAATGACGACGAGTGCCAAACGCTCGTATTAATTGGCTCGTGTTTAATACGGTATAGGTATATATATATTAAAAAAAAAAAATATCGTTTAAAAAACACGCGCGTAAACGAATTATCTGTTTTATGGGTATTTTTCACGGGTACTTAAATTTTGCACTTGCAATGGGATATTGTGCTTTTGTGCGTAAACGAGTTGCTTGCTCCCGCCTGCAGCATGGATTTAGTGTATGTAAATATTTTCAGGGTAAATAAATACCAAATATGGTTTTTTTTTTTTTTTTTTTTTTTTTTTTTTTTTTTATCAGTTAAAATATAAATTCGGAATTAACAACAATCGTACCTACCGGTTTGTGTTTTTCTGTTTTTTTTTTTCTTTTATAAATATTACACAATACACAATAACACGCAATTTATTTACAACGAGCAAATATAATTTTGTATAACGGTACTTCTACACGATTTATATGAAATAACGTTAAACAGAAACATTTCTCCAGCTGTACTATTCGTTGAAAAAAATGTCAATCAATTTTGTTTATTTATGGCTAGACGGTGAAAATAGTCGATATTTTCATGAAACCGACATTTTAAATTATTTCTTAAATTTTCTTTTTCGGCCGGTGTCCGTCTGATAAAAATCCTCTTCTAGCGCAACTTATTTCTGAACACGCCGAATGTTTTTATTATCCATTCCTAGGCATGGTGTGATTTTTGCCATATTCCAATGTTTTTTTTTTTAGTTTTTCTTTGGTTTTAAAGTAAATAATAGTAAATAATTTGTTTGGCTTTTGGAAAACGTTCGAAAATTTAACACAATCCATAAGTTCATCACAAGTTGTCCTTACGGTCATATAAAAGTATTTTTTTTTTTTATATTTTTACAAACGTTTGAAGTGTTATGAAGTGCTGTTTGGTTTGGGTTAATTAGAATTTTGTGATCCGACAAAAATGCTCAAAACGCGGACATTTAATGTAGTTTTCATAATTGCGTCTTGCGTACGGATATAATCTAAACTGTAAACCTTCCCGGCTTCCCACCACCTGTAACAGTAACCTGTGTCCCACCTAAGGTGCGAAATCTGACCGTCTTATGCGAGCGGTATTATATTATTATAATTATTATTTATACGCGGTTACCGTGTCAGTTTCGATCGTAATGTACTAGTCTCGAATTACCGAACACTAATGTTGCTGGTGTTAATCGTTATCAATCAATACGAGTATAGTATTACTTGTATGTGGCGTCGGACAGGGTTTGTTTAGAGCGGTTGGTTAAAACCGGGGACTGGAACCTTAATGATTTTATCGGGTATTAAAACGAACAAAAAAAAAAAAAAAAAAACGATTACGGTTCCAATTCGGATTTTTGAAATTATAAAATAAGGGTTATGATTCGAAGTGGCGTGGTGGTTTAGTAGGGAGAAGGGTATTGGTTCGTAGATGATTATCGCTGACGGTCGTATAATATGATTATTTCGAGTTAAAAATACCTAGACACTTGTGTTTGTTTGTTTAATACAAAAATCCAATTTAAATAAAATATTCATTTAGAACCGATAAGAACCTAAAGAGAACCGCAACAATTTGGCATTTAATTAATTGGTTCCGGTTTCTTGAATTGAGCAATATGGGCCACAATAAAGGTTCCGGTTCTAACATTTTCTCCGGGAACCGGTACTTTCGGTTTCGGTTTCAGTTCCCGGTTAAAACGTCATTATCGGTTAGGCACGAGCCTGACAAAATCAAATACGGTCACTCGAGAACAAAAAGATTCTATGTGTTGGAATTCTGTCGTCGTTTTGTTGTTGGAGAATATACATAAATATTGTTGTTTTTTTTTAAAATTAATATTAATATTAAACTCACCGATTTCGGATGCTTATTAAGTCCGTATTTATAACTAATGTATTGTTTCTGAACTAAACTCTATTATCGGACAATAAATGTGCGTGTGCGTGTCTTCGTCGTACAAATAAAATGCATAAAGCGAATTTGCAGATCGTGCGTCCGGGTTACCGGTACGGCAAACATTCGCGTACACGACGAGTAAAATAAATATTTAATTACATTACACAGCGTATATGAATTAACGGTCCTACGGATACCTAGAACGATATTGACCGGTGGAAATTGAAAATGTTTCGCCGGTAAAAATAGCGTTGCGTTGCGATTGTACCCTATTCGTTTAATGTACAATCGCCGTAATCTCGACAAACGGTTTGATTCATTTTCAACCGAAATGTCAGCGAGAGAAACACGAGGACCAACTGTACCTGTCCACAACAGTGTACGCTTACAACTGCGGGATAAATATACTGGGCACTCGTTGAACTATCGTATGGTATACATCTCGATTAAAACCACCGTCCGGCACGCGACCAGTGGCGTAGTTTATTTTCATATTTCACTGACCGGCCGAGCAAGTGGTGAATAATCAAACGCAATAAAGGATATATGTGTCAACATGAAATTTCGGGTTTCGTTTTTTTCGTTTTTCGTCGGTCCCTCCATTGAGAAATTTTAGCTACGCCATTGCACGCACCATTTTAACAATTACAACTCAAAAGTACCGATGCGATTTTTTACAAAGACGATAATTATGTTAGGTTAAGGGCCAGTGGTGGGCCAAGCTGGGCCCACTGATTTATAGGGTGGGCCAGTGGCGTAACGAGAACCGCCTTACCCCTAGATCGCCTATCGGAATGGCAATTACAATTACGGGTTAGCAAAAATATTTTCATTTCGGTTAAAATCAAGATATCTGCTTAATTTTAAATTAAATCTAAATGTATCCATTTGCACGTTTTATTATTTATTTTAAAAATATAATGTAATACAATACATAAATATTATGGAACCGTTCAGGATGGGCCAGCCGTGGTCCGGGAAGATTTTTTGGTAGGACGCGGCCAACCCTGGCCCACCCCCGGCGTCGCCACTGGTTAGTGCGTCGAAGACAATAATATTAGGATAAACGAAGATTTCGAGATTTCGGTTTTGTTTTTTCTGTCATCTGTTTCACGATCTTATATACTGTAATACATAATTTTCATGTATTTTCAACATTTTTCCTCAATTCCGTATACCGTAAACACGTGTAATCTTACTAGTGTCGGCTCAGGAATTGTCAACTGCTAGGGGATGCAGTACTCAATGAAAAAATCGTAGAATCTTCTTCTTTCCTAGCTCGACAATGTAAATTTCAAAATCGGATCCAAAAATGTCAATTTGTGAAATTTAATAAATCGATAATTTCCTCGTAACTCGGCCGAAACAGATACATTTCAATATTAAATTACTAAATAAACGTCGTACGTTTAAGCCAACGAGGGTGGTGGAAGTATAACCCCTTAACTCTCACCTCTGTGCACGCTACTTGTCAACTTATGATTTTTAAAAACAGTGAAACACATTTAATTTCCGTCGGCCCGATGGCGAGATTGTAATACTATAAAACCGGCACATTTAGATTTGGCGAGAATCATTATCTCGTCGCAATAGTTCAGTTACAATTTTAATCTAATACCAATACATTCACAAACAATGGTATACATTTATATATTACGGTTTTGTATTTCGTGCACAAGACCAAAACATTTTGCATTTTTATTTAAAAATAAACGTTGTTTTATGAAAATATAATATCTTCACTCCGAACCCATTCTGCGAGAGATACCGAAATAATGTCGTAAAACATTTCGAGAAACCGAAAGCCGCACATTTATAGTATTTTATCAAATCTACATAATATTTGAATAAATTGATCTGTAGTTGAACACGTGTGTTGAAGACTATTCAAAAATACGTTCTTCGACGCGACCAAGCAAAATTAAGTGTTTTCAAATTTTTTGTTCATTTCGAACACTAAATATAATGTTTATAACAGACGTGTTTTTTTGACGGTACGAGCAATTTTTATCAACCAGACGTGTGGCGTGCGGGAAACATTGAAAAACCGTCACTGGGAAAATGCGTTGGACCGTATTTACGCTAGTGCAATAATAACCGCGTATATTATGAAATCGTTCATATTATCAGCATTCGACGATTTAAATTATCACTCGTAAGGCATTCAATCACCCGGTATCGTCTCTCTATTAAAGGCCATGGATTATTCGGTCGTCGCAGCGGTGTGCCACTTATCGACCGCATCCATAAAACATGACGTTAGGTACGGGTATAACGTAATAAAAAGCGTAATGCAGCTTTTCTCACCAGCCGTTAATGAATATTATTTATGGTTTATGATTTTTACCGTGTTAAATAAATATGGGTGTAGGTAGCGTTGGAAATCCGCACGGGCCTCCCGAACGTCCACGCAGACGTACCGTTCGAATTTGATAATGGCGTGCTGAATATTACACGACTATTGATAATTTTCAATCGGGTTACGTGTCGCACATTTATCTGTACTAAAATTGGCAGCAGAGTTTAACTGACCTAACTGCAAGGCTCGCGAAACGGCCCGATTTTTTCGGAACTCGGTACGCTACGACACATACAAAAGCCCTGGGAATTTCATACGTCCGAGTGCAAAATTTACGGTCGCAAATGCAATAGGTCCAAAACTAAAATCACCGTAGTCCAAACATTTTATTCGAGACTAATTGACTCGCACTTAAAATAGTCTTTTGCTTCGATCGAAATTGCACGTAAAAATATTATCTTTTTTAATGATAAACTTCATATTTTAAGCATGAAACCGAATGTTAACATTCGTTCAATGTGATTTAAAGAATTTTTAATTAGCATACTACAGTCAAAGAGCGTTTTTGCGAGTCTGGCGGCGAAGCAGAAAAAAAAAAAAATCTGTTGTCTGTATACAGTATAGATAAATGTGCGACGGGCAACCAGACTTAAAACTAGCTAAAGTCATTCGATATTTAGCACGCCAACTCCAAACTGGGAGGATTTGTGCGGGCGGGTGTTAGGCGTAAGTTACGAAATATTTGGCAGGCGAATTTTAAACTTTGAGATTATAATGTTATAACCGGAATATTTTTTTTTATATCGGTCGGTATTCGGATTTCGGACGGTCTGTTATTATGAGGTCCATCACGGGTGTAACTTTTGTTATGGCGGTTTAACCGGAAACCAGTAAATTAGTGTGCCCAAGACGTATTTTAATGAGGATTAACGTAGGTATTTACGAGCATTATTGAAATCCGTTTTAACGATTATAATGGGTATTCGAACGCGTGCGAAATAACGACGACGACGACGTCGCCGCCGCCGCCGAGTAACGCAATCCCCGTCGTTAAAAAATAATTTTAGAGCATAGAATATTGATGAAATAAATAAAAAAAAAAAAAAAACTCGACAACCCGGCGACGGTATTTTCGTTTTGAAATTCAACGTGATAACCGCCGTGAAATTGGAAAAGAGAAGATTTAAACCGGAGCTCAGAGTTAATACTATACAGCTTAATATTATATTTATTGTCGACATTTCAGCAGCGGGTAATTATATCCGTTTGGAAAAATTAACCATTTCGCTCTGTGCTCGTTTTTTCAATCCACGGGTCTGCCGCTGCTGCACGAAACGTTTTGAACCCCATTGCAAAACCATTAGGTCCCTCGTCACTCGGAGTGGCAATATTTCCGGTGATTTTTTAGTTCTTTAGTTAATTTTGAACGTCGTATAATATTATTACTTGCAAATAATAATAATAATAATAACCGTATTATTGCCACACGCAGGATTAAAAATTCTTGTGCGCGACGGTAATGCGTCCGCCGGGGCTAGAGATTATCGAAATTTTATATCACCGTTACAACAACTTATGAAGAACTTCGTTATCAAATTGTCGAGGATTTACACTAAGCTTCCCCTCCCAAAAAAAAAAAAAAAAAAACAAATTATTCCGCATAAAACCCGAAAGAAAAAACTTCAAACAGTAATTATTAGTAACTTAAAAAATACCAGAATGTTTTTGTTGTAATGGTACAACGAGGGCGAACAAATAAAACCTTTGTTCGTTGCTGTTCTATTATGTGATGATGTTTTTTTTTTTTTTTTTTTTTTATATATCAAAATCAGTCGTAAATACACTCAACCAATTAATAATAATTAAATAATACTCCAAAGTAAGTATTTTATATGCGTTTATTGATTTTCATATTTATTTTATATACACGACACGAGTATATATTTTTGTATTTTTTTTTTTTATATTGTTATATTTTTGATTATTAATCATTTAAACAGATGGTTTTTTATTATCAATATTATTATACCATTGCCTACCTCACGATATAACGGTAAATAACAATCAAATAAATTAAAAAATATATATACAAAGTTGTGATTATGTAATGGGGGGGGGGAATGGTGTGAAGTATAAATTCAACTATTCGTTTTTTACGGTTTTTAAAAAAAATAAAATAAAAATGTTTTTTGCTTAATGTTAGGTATACTCTTATTGAGACATTCCATAACTAGGTGCAGTGGTGTATATAGAAAAAAAAAACGAATCAATTGATATATACTACAATATGAAAGTCTTACAATATTTTACTGTTTATTTACAAGAGACGTATTTTTATTTTTTTCACTGCTAATTGATACAAGACGTCTCCCGGCTGTATTATTATTTCCCTATGAATATTCAAAACTGTTAAACCATTTAATCTTTCTTCACTAGTTGTGTTCCGCAAATATGTATGCGATCTTTTCATTGTAGAAAAATACCTTTCACTACTAGCAGTAGTAACAGGAAATGTGGCTAAAATTTGAAGCAATTTAAAAGTTGATGGACAAATAATCTTATTACATTCTCGCAGAGCGCCAAGGGCATTTTTTAGGAAAAACTTGTGCGTTCGCACATTTTTGTTGCCAAGTGTTTATTTCTAAAACTATAGCTAATTGATTACAATTCAAGTCATCTTAGTACATTTCAATGAGTTGTTTTATTTTATCTTCTTCAAGTTTTCCATTTGATGAAGGTAGGAAACATGTAACATTTTTAAGCATAAATTTTTGTTATACAAATCGATCATTTTTGATTTAAAAACCTATCAATAAACGGAATTAATAAAGAAATTCTAAAATAACCTTCAGAAGAATTTGCTTCTATATTACAATGATTTTTTGACCATTTGTTCAACGAGGCAAAAATATTTAAATATTTAAAGCATCACATTTAGATTTAATTTCATCAAATATAGGTTTAAATTCACCAACTGCATTTTTTCTCATATTTTCAATAATATATCTAACACTGTTAGTATTCTGAATAGCATTATATATAATTAACGATATAATATCATATTTATATTTTTTGTCTGAAGGTGTTTACTCAGTGACAAGCTTACATCAAATATTTTTGCTAATTCAAAGGTTGCAATCATACATTCTGGCTGTTTTATAGAGCATACCAATTGATATGCTCCTGACGAAGAGTGCTTATCAAGCCAAGAACAAACTATTGTTAGGCTATCAAATAAATCAATAAACACTAGTATGGAATCGATTTAAAAAATCATCGTCAGACAATAGAATAACAAAGGCGAACAAATAATACGCGACTGAATATAAAACCAAAATGAGAAACACGTAGAAAAAAATAACCATTTTTTTTACACAGAAAGTAAATCAGTAGCGGTTATAAGGGGTAGGGGAGCAACACTTGAATCATCTCTCCTTTGGACCATAGCTTTATAAACTGAGATTATATATTTTTTTAGTTTCACCACAGATTATAAATAATTATATTTTAATATGAGTACAATTTTTTAAAATTGTATTTTAACTTTTCAATCGGTGTGCCCGTAGTCACCTTGTCAGAGAAACTTCCAGTTTTTTGTAATCAATTCCTTATTAAATGCAAACAATTTGACCGAGCGCGATTGTTTTATACATTTTCAAAACAATTTTCTTGATACGCCTTTTTACTAGTTAAAGTTATTTTAACATGGGGAGAGGTGTGGGTATTTACCTCGCCATCCCCCCTATTTAATGTCAAGTATAACCGATATTGGAGTAAATTAATTCTCTAAGAAGATATTGTAAAAACAGATGAGACGTAACGAAATAGATTTTATAAAATTTGTCTATACATTCAAGATGTTTTTAAAATTATAAATATGACATCTCTTCCGGTATAGATCTAATGTAATCTAATGTATATTGGCAGTGTTAAAATAAATTAGAATTAGAATTAGGAGATGTAAAATAAATAAATATACAGTCAACAATATTATATTAGGGTAGGGTTTTGTAATATTTGAACTGTTACACGATCGAGGATTTTTTTTTAGTGGTTTTAAAATCGAAAATAATATTACGAGCAATAACCATGAATAATGTTGTAGTTTTACCCTGATAATTATGTTTACTTAGCGGAATACGCTTAAGTCTATAATTTTAATCTATAATTAAAAAACCCGAAATTTTTTTGAAAGTATGAACGATTGGAATCATGGGGAATTATAGCGTCAGTCAGTTATTATTCTTCCCGGCGATTGTAAATTCCACCCGAAACGAACGTGGTAATATTCCGGGTAACTTCCGTCCGCCAATATATAATTTTATATTACGTTATTTTTACCAGTATTTTTTTTTGTCTGGCGGAACATTTTTTTTACTTGTAAATCTTTCAGGACGAAGTGCACAGTGGACTTCAAGGACTTCAAGTCCTGACTTCTACCCCCTCCCCTTCCCCCTGGCTTGGCTAGTGAAATATTATTCAATTTATCGAAGTATATCGAATACATTTCGATAATGGTTTGGTATTTTGTATACATTTTTTTGCGGACCTCCCATCCCTCGAACGAATCCCAGTTGGCCCACCGGTATTGCATATATATATAAATAGTTCTTGAGTGTATTTTGTTAGTGTTCGTGTAACTTTCCAACGGCTTAACAGATTGAAGTCGTATTGACAAAACATGTTTGAATAGCCGAGACAATGGTTTATAGTTTTATTCGCACCCGTTATCTAATGTCATACAGGACAAAATAATTGAACGTTGCAGGTTTATACCTAAACGTCCAATGTTTTTCCCATGGTCAACGTGTACGTAGCTCTGTCGCGTGTCTCGCGCAAACAAAATCTATTTGTGCTGGCCCCCAGAATGGAGTGAAACACTTAACGCGGAAATATTTACAATTTAAAATCAAGCAAAACGTAAATGTAAATTAAAATTTAAAAACGCACACATCGTAATTAAAACCAAATACATTTCACGCTTCGCTCTGAATTTTATTACGATATCTGTTCAATACTGTGCACAGACAATGCCGTGCGGGACACCTAGTATATATATATATATATATATATATATATATATATATATATATATATATATATATATATATATTTATACATCATAATCTCTAAAACAAATTTTGTAAATTCGTTTTTTATTACGATATAAACCTGCAATTGTTCCGGGCTGTTAGGATCCCGGTGGCAATAAATAACTTCCTTTCGCTTACGCGGCTGTACGATTAGCTCCGTGAGTGCAGCCGTCGACCCGCGACCGACCGCAATTCCCGCGGCCGCCACCGATATCCGTTACTCCGAGAGTCAAATTACAGCCACTTAGTCGTTCGCACCCGCGGCCAGCCGCAAATCTGATGGCCTCCCCCCGTGAGCGTATGAGCATTCCGGATATCCGTTTCAGCACTAAAGTCGATTTTCTTATCGGTCCGAATCAAATTCACCGCCACGCGGAAGTATCACATTATACGAGGCCTGTTCAAAAAGTACCAGGACAAATGTTATTACGGCTAATCTACACACGATAACGTTTCAAATTGTGTATAATAGACGTATTCGCCGCGAATAAGTGGATATTTTAAACAAAACCCGAAGTAGCCCATCTTATCTCAGTTTAATATTACACGTGGTTAAATCCGGTCAGTTTGTTTCGTTCGCCATTCGTTTTCGACGTGCCCGAAATTAACGAACAACGCGCGTGCATCAAGTTTTGCTTGGAATTTGATAAAAATGATGCAACAGAAACGCAATGGATTGATTAAAACCGCTTTTGGGGATGATTCATTAAGTGGTTCCGTGACTTTCGTGTGTTTTAAACGTTCCAAGGACAGTCGGTGGTCAACCGAAGACGATCCACGTTCTGGAAGACCGTCGACGTTATTCAGAAACGACGGTGTGGCGACAATTTGCGGAAAAAAAAAAAATGCGAAATGGCCGCCGATTAACCGTTCGTAAGTTAACGAATAGCATTTGATTCTTGTCGTGCAATTTTACTGGAAAATGTACAGATGAGAAGGGTCGCGCTGCCAAATTCGTCCCGCGAATCGCAGTCGATTCGTGAATCGAATTTTGGCCGATAAAAAAACTTTTTTATCTATTCCCAAGACTAAAATCCGCGCTTAAACAAGATGTAGAGGAAATTGTAGAGCGGCAGCAGAACTCAATAGCTTTAACTTTCGAACAGTTCTAATGGACTTTTGAAAAATGGCAAGATCCGTCGTGGTCACTGCATATCGTCCGGAGGAGAGTATTTTTAGAGGAGATATCTTTAAATAATAATATGTAACTTCGTTTTTGTAGTGTATTGAATACAAAACCCTGGTACTTTTCGAACAGACCTCGTACGTATTTTATGTTGCCCCGTTACCAATGCACGCAGTAGTATTGTACAGTTATTTGTTTCTCGTATCCGGCCACCTCTGTTCTCTTGTCGAAATTCGACAGAAAATAACACTAGATTCGTTACGCGAAGTCACGTCGGGTAGGTCACTGGGGGAAAAATTATAACCGTCGAATGTATCGCTCGGTTATTCCGCGACCGTCCAGTATAGGACCGGATAACGTCAATTATATTACGAACCACTAGAGATTTTCGCCGGTCTCAACGCTTCGTAGAGTTGGGTTTCTCCATGTCGAGTCGGGTAGAAATTTCTCGAGTAGAGTAATAACTAAGAGAATTTTTTCGCCGCAATTCAAACGGACCGACCACAGACGGGCAATGCTTCCTATTAATTTTATGTGCCGAAACGGACACTAGAATCCTATAGTCGCTGTCGTGTGCGGTATAATTAAAATCATACCGGGTGGATTTTTTTCCGACCGTGCTATAGTGGCCGTATCCGTCATTTAATTAAAAATAACCGTGTCATAGAAAAACAGAACGAAAAAAAAAAAAATAATAAAAATTTATTACGACTACTACGCAGTTGTTATAAAACATATTGCCGTGTTCGACCGTTCGTTATATTATGTTGTATACAGTGGATACTCGATAACGTTAATCGTGGTCATAATTTGGGCAATATTTTACAACTCATATTAGGAAGTGGTAAAATATAATAATATTTACTTTTCGAATATATTACAAATGTGTATTACGTATAGATGGGGATCGAATTTTCGAAAATCGGTTTTCTCCCCAGAGCCCCGTAAAGAAGGAAACCTTAAAAAAAAAAAAAAAAATCCAATTGTAATGGAGAAATAACATTAACAACAAAGAAACGAAATGTATATTTTAATAATTACAATATTTAGTTTTTATTTATAAATTAACTAAAAATTAAAATTAAAAAAAAAACATTTAAATTAACTTAGCGTGATCTATTTAAGAATTGACTCGTTCATTAGATTAGTGTACAAAAATAAGTTAAGTTAAAATAGAGAAAAAATAATTAAAAATGGAACGTTTTAACGCATTAAACGACCGAAAGAATTGCTAATAGTATTAAAATTCAAGATAAACGTGAAATATGACGGACGTAGGTACTATACATAATTTGCACATTAAATAGGTCATTGTAGTTTTGAATGGGACACATGGGTACAAATCCGGTTTTTATTATTTTTTTAAAATATTGAACTCGACGATAAATCATTCATGTTTGACAAACGATTCTGGGCGCAGTTCGGAATTAAAATTTGAACGCTTAACTTGTATTCTGGATTTAAATACTAAATTTGCAATAAATTGTAGTATTCGTTAATTATTTTCGTATGTATAATATGGCTGTAAGTCATACGATGACCTAAAAAAATAAACGAAAAATTAATACACGTTAACAAAATATATAATTAAATGTTTAATAACACTGATGGACTCAATAACACTCTTAGAAAGTACACTAAACAATTTGAACAGACTTTTACATCAGACCTTACTATTGTATGGTACGTGATTGTTACGGCTGGTGTATATTCGTATATTGTAGAACACATTGTTTTAATATTATTTCGGAATCCAAAGCGAAAATCGTAATTGAAAAACGATCCTTAGCAGGCAGAAGTTGAAAAAGAAATGAAATATTAACAGGAAACCGTGAAAAAGTGTTGGATGAACGTGAAAGTTCAATACAACATTTATTATTAATAGTACACAAATACAATTTATTATCTAAACTCAACGATTTTACAAATAATACAATGCGACCCAAAAAAAAAAAAAAATATTGTAATGTCTTTAGGCCTTACTGGTTCATATGGATGTTTGGTAGGCATTATTTCGATCCGATGTGTAAAACGATAACAGAAATGGTCTGATTTATCGGTCATTAGTATAGCTTTATTGTTATAATAGTCATGACTCAAAATTTATCGGTACGAATTCGGCGTTATAGGCAATGGGGGGGAGGAAAGGGGGATTAAAAAATCCATAAGCCTTTAAGCAAACGACTGCAAAGTTCCCTCCCACTTGTAATTTATACAAATAATAGGATTCCATCCGATAAACCAATATCTTGAAGGTGCCAAACTGCCAAATGCATATGAAGGAGGCGTGAAAAAAGAACTTAGTCAATAAGTGAAGTTTTGCAAACAATTCCGGGCAAAATATTGTATACAAAATAAGTGTGAGTTATATTAATTTTGATTTTACAGTCGACAATTTATCTGGACAAATGTATTAAAGTTCACTATATTTTATTTATATTCGTATAGCGGGAACTTTTTCTAAAACCACAGAGGGGAAATAAAAAGATTAGATGATGTCAATCTATAACGAAAAATCTGTCTTAACTGTT
Source organism: Tuberolachnus salignus (assembly GCA_956483605.1). Classification (NCBI taxonomy): domain Eukaryota; kingdom Metazoa; phylum Arthropoda; class Insecta; order Hemiptera; family Aphididae; genus Tuberolachnus; species Tuberolachnus salignus. Next base: position 21,573,272 of record OY101429.1, read on the forward strand.
GGTTCAAACCTGATCCAAGGAAGTCAATGTGCAAAGTGTAAACCTGAAATCTGTAGTCGACGAAAAACCACGACGGGTTTAAATAAAAAGCAAAGGGAAAAAATGGAAAAAATCCACACAGGTTTCTTTTAAGTTGGTGTAACTGCAGATTGGGTTTCTGTTGTGTTCGGATTTTAATACTCGGGAAAAGTGGCCGAGTCTCAAATAATATTGTTTGGCCCGGCGATTAAATCGAACAATCCGGGGGATGTAAAAACTTAAAAAAAAAAAAAAATAAACACTATTAACATGAAATTTCGCTGTAAACAATGTCCGTCGTTAACATCATACGGATTAACGTCGTGCGTCTATCTCTATAATCCATTAACGATACCTAGCAGAGTCCGCGTTTGTGTTTTTCACTAACTCTCTGTCTCTCTCTCTCTCTCTATTTCTGTCTCACTCGCTTTTTCTCTATTTACCTCTCTCTTTCACTTTGACTCATTCATTCTCTTTCTTTATCTCTCTCTCTCTCTCTCTCTCTCTCTCTCTCTCTCACTCTCTCTCTCTGTCGGTGTGCGCCTGGAGAACGATAGCGCTGCGAAACGACACCCACCGAGCCCCTTCTGTCCCGTCCCGTAATAACTTTGCCCGTCGTCATCGTCTTCTCCGTACAATATAATAACAATAATAATACCATGCCCAGAATAATAATGTTTTTTTTTTTTTACATTTTATAACATTTCAAATGTTCCGTTCAATAAGTTCCCTTTCTATGCATATACAGTGTAGATGTTATATCTGTAACATGTGAATCACTTTTACGCCGTCTCAATAAAACGATTTACCCGGGAGTAAATCACATAAAACTAATAAAGCTCTCCTCCCCCCCCCTCGTGCCGCTAAAGGTTTATTTGAAAAATCAAAAATCAAAAGATACCATTGTGGCGCAATGTCGCAGAATATCAGTTATTCGGCGAATAATGAAATTCGTCATAAATAACAAGACGATATTAATTGATATTAAATGTATAGTCAAATCCGGAACAAAAAAAAAAAGAAAGTAAATAATGCGTATTAATAATAATTCGAATGCGCATTGCAGACTGAGCCTATATATTATATTTCCAGAGATTAGCGAGGGCGGCTAAGCCCAGGTGGCCTAGAACGTTGGTTCGCTTACGGTAATAGTTCACAGTTTTTGAACGCGTATGTGAATAACGATCGTTTATGAATTATTTAACCCTTGTTATTAAGTCGACGCACATGTGCGGACAAACGATTATAATATTATGTTGGCCCGGTAAATAACGAGGAGAGTATGAAAAAAAAAAAAAAGAAGAAAAAAAAGGGCATACATACTACGCACCGTGTTGAGTCACTGTTGTAGGCGGGTGGTTGGGAAGTTAATGTATAGATAGGGATTTTATTTTTATCTCTATGCCACGATAAATTTCAAACGAAAAACGGTTCTGAGCGAAGTATTAGTATTAGTCATGTTTTTTTCTCATTGCTGCCACGGTAAATGTTAACTTACCTAACCTAGCCTTTTTATTTTTATTTTTTTTTTGACTTTCTGTACCGGCTATACATCCGTCTCCCGGAACCGCCACGAGGCATTACTTCGGGAGGCGGATCGTCATCATTTATTAAATGAAAAACAATTTATAAATTAATACACATGTTGAAAAATCCCGTTTTCCCCTGCGGACTCACATTATTATAATAAAAACGCGTTATGGGCAGCAGTCAGTCTGCAACTTCTCTGCCAGGATCGCGGCCTGTTCCTCCTTCTGATCCCGCTCGCCTGACTCATACGGGCGTTCAGGACCTGATTGTTGAGGGCCTTCGGATCGACCCCCGCGGTAATCCTTCGCATGATGGCTGCCAGGGTAACTGCCTAGTCTGATAGGACACGGACAGTTACAGCAGCCGTTTTGCGACCCCTTTCTAGTGGTCCTCCACTGCTTCCTTCCTGGAGCGTGACTCGCATTCGGTGCCAGCTGCTGGGCGCTTTGCGCCTTTTCACTTGAACACTTTCTATTCTGGAGGGGCTGGAAGGGGCGGGAAATTGTGCTCTATTTTTTTCTGCTGGCGGTCCACCTGCTGTTGCTGCTGCCATGGTTTCTGATGCCGTGGTTTCTACTTCAGCTTCGGTAGTGGCGACTCCATCCGTGGTGGCAGTGGCGCCGGGTCGGCCTGGCAGCTGATCTCTCGGACAGAGGGCTTGCCGAAGCGTCCCGGGCTTGCCAGGTTCCCTGGCGTCTTCCGAGACAATTGAAAGACACGAAGGAGCACATGAGCCTCGCTCACACCATCCTTAAGGACGACGTGCGTGTTACGATGCGCCCTTGTGAATTCCAGCATATTCTCGAGGATGACGCCGAGCTTTGTCAAGGCCATCATCCCCGCGGTAGGCTTTGTAGTTGTGGTATGTGTTGTCCGTTTCTTCTTTTGTGCCGTGTTTCCGACATCTGTATCATTACTGTCAGTAGAGGCCATGCCAGCTTGGCAACCTTTGCTCCCGGGATCTGGCTTGTTGATAACGACTTGTGAGGCGAGCTACCCCTAACCGCCGGCTTTAGGGTCTACAAAACCCCTGCAGCAGTAACTTGTTTTTTTATCCTGGTGTGCTTTCATTGTTGGTTTTATAGCAAATTCTAGCTGCATTTTTACCCTACTGGTAGCGTTTTTTTTTATCGAGAGTTTCCTTCCTCTGGGATAGCTGCCGTTCAAGGCTAAAGAGCCCGTCAGTAGAATAGATTTGTTTGTTCTGTCGCGCAGTTAAACCACCGGGAATCGTTCGCGAATCTAGCCTAAACATGCTAGCCTCTTTTTTTATCGTAATTCTCCCGGAGAAATTTCACGATTCTGGCCTGTCGATTCTAGCCTCTTTTAAAATATATTTCTACTATGTTTTTAACTGTAATACATTAGATATTTCCAATCATATATAGTTATGTATTTATTTCTAGCAATTATAACATTTCTAAGCCGATTACAACGAAAATCATATATGTTGATGAGGGTTAAGTATGTTCTTAACAATCTACGAACCGACTTAATTTCCACTCCTAAATATCGTTTAACAGCAAAAATACCATGAAAATATATTTCATTTTGTCATACAGCTAGTTTAGCATATCTCAATTTTAAATATTAATAATATGTCACACTTAGTCTAATTTAAATATTGAATTTTATTTATTTAATTAATATATTTTGGAAAATATTATTTTACTTTTGCGAACAGTAAATATATTTTATTTTTATGATTTTAAAAAGTAAACCATTTCTGGAAAATGTATAAAATAGTTAAACATTTTAAATTATATACATTATTATTAGAAGTACGAAATATATCGTAATTATTGATTTCGAGTTCACGAACTATAGACAAATCTATTCAACATTAATGGCAGAGCAGTTTCTAACTATAATGATTGAATACTGGACTCAATGGTATATGGATTAAATGGAAGACCTATATGCATTTCGCCAGATGATAATATAGTGAAAATGGATGAAGAGATATGTAGAAAACACGTATCGTTTCTGAGATGGGTACTTAAGAATAAGCTCAGTCAACTAAATGCTGTTTTATTGGAACTGTACAGTGCAATGCTACCGTGTAACCATTTATCAAAAAATTATTTAGTTTTATGTATCGGGGCTAATTCTATTATTCTAATGTGGAATGGTTCAACCGATACTCGGATTTTAGCAAGACTTGGATTTAATAACACGATGCTTAATATGACCGCACACGACGATAATAATAGGCTAATTTTATCATACTGTCTAGGTTTAAAAAAAAAAAAAAAAAATGGTAGATACCCATTATTAACTGAGACGCACCAATTAATTTGTAATACTAATCACGATAGTTTAATTGCACACAATCCTGTACACGACGTTAAATTAACCGATTGCAATTTTAGGTATCTTTTAGCTGTGACATGTACTACTAATATTGTAAAGCTACTTTAATTGTTAATGACTTTTTAAAATGAGACTTAATATATTTATTTTAGACTATGTTATTTTACTTCCAGTATACAATGAGACGTAATCTAATTTAAAAATCACAACTTATGGCTATAACAGGAGACGGGGCTTGAGGAAGTACAACGCAAAAACTTTCTTTCTAAAAAACGTAAACGGTTTCATAGATTTTTAGTAAATTTTAACCAATGTTCAAGTATAATAAAAACAAAACTCGAGGAAACTATATTGAAAAACTCATTCAAGTATAATATTCATGTATTATGTACATATGAAAATTTAATATCACAGGAAACGTGCGATATTTCATTTAAAACTTCAGATTTTTTTTTGCGTTCCAAAGTTCAAACTGTACAGTTTTATGAACTAATATGTACAATAAACTTTTGAAAGAGGAAACCGAATTTAAAACAAAAGGCAATGGATGGAGCCTTAAATCTATTGATGGTCTTCGACTAAGGATTAATCATGTTAATCCATTAGCAGGCTCGACGTACATTCCATTACCTTTTAATATTGTAACGAAAAAAGCCGTGATTAATGTTAAAAACTCGGACGATAAATGCTTTAAATACGCAATATTATCAATGTACGATAACCGAAATGATAAAAATAGGTATGTAAAAACTCATAGATTCGTTAGATTCGCGAAGACTCGCGAATATTTCCCGGGGGTTTTGCTGCGCGACCGAAAATTTACACCTATTTTAGCCTCTTTAGGCTAGATTCACGAACGTTTCCCGGGGGGGTTTCGTCTGCGCGACAGAACATACAAATCTATTTTACTCCCGTCCTACCCCGATTTGCGTGCTGTCCGCGACTGCTTATTCGACCAGCACAATACTGTCTTTTTTCGCAGCTAACCCTCATGTCTGAGGGCCGAAACTGATTTGAATGCATCGTGAAGTGTTAATGAGATCGGCCAGGACACTTTTTTTTGTAAGTTAGTTTTAGTTTTTTATTACAAATTTTTTTAAACGTCTAAATCAAATTTTTCGGAAATCAATTAAGGAAATTAGAAAAAGTGATCCAGTGTACAATTAAAATTTGTTTTCAAAACTCGCTTTATCGCTTTACTACGCCGACCGATGGACAAACAAATGCTATGTGTGTGTGTGTGTGTTAGACAAAGGAATATTAGGGAATGCTTGTTCCGTTTTAAATTCCCCTGATGGTATACGGAACAAGGAGAAATATTTGTAAATACGTTACGGTCAATAAACGAATCCGGAACGACTGAAAAATCCAAAATAAAATTTACTCGAAACCTCGGTATAAAAAAATCGCTATACTAGTTCGCAGAGTGGACCAGTGGGTTTTATTATAACAATTACTCCGGCCGGGCATGTCGAAAATCGTTTTTATCCGAATAGAATCGCGGCCGTCTACATAATAACGTCCTGTCTGCGCAGGATTAAAATAACGAAATGCCGAGCCGCGGTTTAATTAACGCGAAAAAACAGACTTAAACGCGGCGTAGTTATTATTCCATTTGATTTACATGTTAATCATTTCGGGGGTGTTATTCGACCGAATAATACATTTAAAACCGACGAGTCATTCCGAGACAAAGACGAAATAAATTCGTTTCGTCGTCAGTCTGAGTAATGTGCTCGTCGAATCCAACGACGTCGTCGCCCGCGACCGTTCGTCTAAATAAGAGTATAATAATTTAATTCATTTTACATTATTTCATCGAGAAGACGCTCGGCGGAACGTGTACTCGTATCAATGCGATATTGAAATGTTCGTTGCGGGGGCGTTCCTGGTTTTCAAACCATAAGTTACAATTTGTATGTATGCGGAAATTACGGAGCCGATCAATAGGAGCTCTGAGACTATACGAACTTAAGCTATTAAAATAACTTTTATTGTGCTAATAATTTAATATTGATCGTATTTTTATTCTAAGGACAGGATAGAAAAACGAAAGAAGAAATACACACAATAGAAAGACATAAATAAAATGTTTTTAATCAGGCCGCGGAGCACTAGCTCAAATCTAATTATTATTTTCAATTACTAATAATTTAGTCGTATCATTAACACGATTAAAGCTCACATTTGAAAGATTCGATTTGATCATCGGTTAATAACTGCCGTGTTAAAATCTTCAAATTCGTCCTAATACTAAATTTCGTCTTTGGAAACCTATCCAAGATTTTAATATAAAACCGAAAAAAACTATTATTTCATTAACTCGCTTTTATCGTATTTCCTACTGTGTGACAACAATATCTCCTACGTCATTATTCTGCTAAACTTTCGTAGCTACCTATGGAATGACTACAGAAACATGGAAAACAAAACAAAAAAAAAACTAATAAAATCATTTATTTGAAGACTTTGGCTTTGTTTTTTAAATTCGTCATTTTCGTCGTTTCCGGAGTCGGGTCTCCTAAAACGCCGAGGCCCGTGAGAAATCCCGCCTTCATCTATACATAATTCCGCCACTGTCAATAACAATAATAATAATTAGGGCAAGGCAAATGATGCACTAAATGGCATTAAAAAAGTACCGATTAATTACAAAAAAAAAAAAAAAAAATGCTTTTAAAAAATGTCCTTAAAATGTAAACATTTAGTTGAAAATTATTTTTATATCGAAAAATATCTCACGAATAAACATATTTTCATATGTAAAAAAAAAAAAAAAAATGTTTAGAACACTTGAACTACAATTTAATATCTACGTGAAACAATAAATAAAAAAACTATATCTATAATCACGTCATTAATGGAGATAGTTTTACTTTAATTTTATAAATATGCAGGTTAACCTATTAATAAAAATATATTTAGTAAGTTTCAATTCGTTCAAAATAATGTAAGTATAAATATTTGTTTATAAAATGTTCAAACGTATGCTTAAAATGTCAAATATACATAAAATTAATAAAAAACGAATAAAAAAAAAAAAAAAAAATAAAGACGCTAATAAACTGACACTAAAGTACCAAAAATGCATTAGTTCATGAAAATCATAAGAAAATGGAATACAAAATGGAACAAAAATTTGTATATTTGAACTGTGTGGTGTTGTGAATCGAATTTTGTTTTTGATAAGCTATGAACTAAATTACCGGAGTACATTTTAGCATGTAATGTAAGTGGCACCTAGTGAAAAATTAGTAACACCCAGTAAGTTATTGGATGTGCCTCGTATTCACAGAACCCCTAATGCTGATAAACTTCCTTCTCTCCTAGAAATGAATACATCTACTGCAAAACTGTATTATTATTTGAAGGTTTCAACACCACGATTAATATTTTCCGAAATTGGCGCAGTTTTCTATTTGTTTAACACCTCCAGAAAGCTGCTCCAGAAAGAACAGTATTTATTGATACGACATTAAAAATTAATAAGGAATCTAACTATTCGAGAGTAATTATAAACTCATTGTACATCGCTCTCAATAGGAAAGGAACAGCGATGTATGATCCTGTCCAGCCCTGTAGTGGAGACATTTGTAGAAGCTAAAGAGAAAATAAGGAAAATTCCTGACCCCGAACTGTACCAAAATCACGGAAAAACGAAAACGTTTTTCTCAAAAAATGTTTTGTTTTTGTATAGTATTAATACAGTGTGTTTCAAAATGATTCATCCGATTTTAGTAGACCAAAAATATTGTTCCTATAGTCAGTGGTAAATGAAGTACCAACCATCCGAATGGTAGGGTTGTCGAGTTTTTACCGATTAACCAATAAGTTGCGATAAAGTGCACTTTAGCCGAGTGGCGTGATTTAATCGGTTGTCATCGAAATGTCGAGACCGAGCAACAAAAAGCGTTTCGTGTGCTCCGTTTCGAAAAGTGCGAATCTGTTATTACGCGTGATCTACATACAACGAACGTTTAACATTGAACCTCCAACAGCCCGAAGTATTCGAAGATGGCACAAAACCTTCCAGAGAAACCGGTTGCTTATGTAAAGGGAAGTCATCAGGTCGACCAAGAACTTTGAATTAAAATGTCGAACAAGAGTTTCGTAAGAAGTCCGCGGAAATCGGTTCGTCATGCATCCAGAGAGCATGCTATTCGACGTATTGGAGTATTTTGCGGAGACCTCCGAGATATAAACCGTACAAAATTCTTAACGATCAGCTAACCCCGGGGTTGGATCGGTCGCGCCGTAGTGCTAATGACGCTACATTTTGTTCTTGGCCGTTCACCCGGACCTTTCAATCTGTGATTTTTTTGTTCTTCGGGGTTACACAAATAGCAATGTCTATGCACCTCCCCTTCCAAACGATCCCGATGAACAGAAAGTCGCATTGCGGACGCCATCAACTCGATTACAGTCGACATGATTCAACTGGTTTGTGAGGACGTGTGTCGAGCGAGTAAATGCGGTCACATTGAACATTTTTTGTGAATATTATACCTAAAACTTAATGTAATCGACTAACTTGTAACCTGATCATTCAAATTATACAAGGTTAGTATATATATATATATATATAATTTTGAATTTTTGTTGTAGAACTCATTATTTAGCCGATGGTTATTTGAAATCATTACAGTAAAACTAAAAATGGTACTCGAGGTGGGCAATTGGGGTAGTGTCAGTGAAAACGGCCGAAAATACGCACTGCGAAGTACTGAGGAAATAGAATACGCTAATAATTATTATACTTTTTACGGAAATAAATCTATTGGGATTTGTAAATATAGGGTAAAAAAATCGTAGCGGAGGTGCCCGCGGCGTATGGTTACGCGAGCGGGACCGAACACCGCGGCGACGCGACGACGACGACGACGGTGACGGTGCGACGGTGTGACGACGGTGTGACGACGGTTAGGGACGGAAAGCGGTAACCCATCAATTTCCATTAGACGCACAATCGGCCGTTTGTCGGATGTTCCGGCATCGGCGGTTACGACCCCTTTTGTCTTCGCCGCAATGGCAGATACATATAACAATATACATACGAGAGAGTGTCGGGAAATTCGCGCTGCGAACCATACACATGTGTAATATTATAGTCCTGGTCGTCGGTACCCGGAAACGCGGACGAAATACGTACGTTTTATACCTCCTTGGCGCTGGGCTCACCGGGCGAACACGCGCACAGACGCGCTCCGGTCCCGCCGTCCCTGCGGGCCGTACGCACGAGACGATTTCACGACGGATTCGATCGCCGGCTGATTAAATCCTCTGAAACGTTACTACGCCGCGTTGTGTGACGTCCAAGGGATACGATCCGGCGCATTTACACCGACGGATCGAGTCCACTCGCTTCTCCACTAAATAAACGCACCGGGTCCGGCGGGCCTATTATTATTATTAATATTATTATATATTTTATTTATTTTATTATCGACATCAAATCCGTCCATCCGTTTACTTATCAATAGTCTGTGTACGATTTTTTTGTCGTACCATTCGTCATGTTTTAATACAATTTTATTCGCTGTACGAGGAGTGATCAAAAAAAAAAATACCCGGACCGTGTTAATAATATTTATATCAATTAACATAACGAAACCCCCATAATGTCATTCGATAAAGTAACTTTTAACGAGTATTCGAGCGTTGGTTTTATAAATCGATAACAATATTTTGTTTTATTTTATGGCATTTTTACGAAAACATGTTTCAGTCATGCGGCGATTTTCGCAATGGAAGCAGCAATAGAAGAACAACGTGTGTGCGTAACATTTTGTTTTAATAGTTCTAGTGAAACTATTGAACTATTGCAAAAAGCTTCTGGAGATGATGTTCTGTCTCGGACAACGCGTTTCGAGTGGTTTAAACGGTCTAAGGAAGGTAGAACATCCGTTAAGGATAACGACCGACCTGGTAGACCCTCGACTAGTAAGACAAATGAAACTGTTGCTCGTGTTCGTAAAATTATTCAAAATCATCGTCGATTAACTATCAGAGAAGTTGCAGACGACTTAGGAATATCTTATGGTTCTGGCCAAGAAATATTAACCAAAGAATTGGGGGCATGAGCCGAATCGCAGCCAAATTTGTTCCTCGTCTCTTAACCGATGAACAAAACCGAAAGACCATCTCTCAAGAACTTTTTCAAAGAGCAGAAACTGACCTAGACTTTTAAAAAAAATATTATAACAGGTGATGAAACTTGGATTTACGGGTATGACGTTGAAACCAAGCGTCAATCATCACAGTGGAAGTCAGCAAATTCTTCTAGACCAAAAAAAAACTAGGCGGGTGAGATCAAATGTGAAAGCCATGTTAATCACATTTTTTTGTATTTTCTTGGTATAGTTCATCGTGGATGGGTGCCACAAGGACAAACAGTGAATCAGCATTTTTATTTGGAAGTCATGAAAAGATTACGTGAAAATGTCAGGAAAAAAAGGCCAGAGAGTTGGAAAAGTGGTTCTTGGATGTCGCATGACGATAACGCTCCGGCTCACAGCTCATTGCTCATTCGTCAGTTCTTAGCGAAAAATCATACTCCAGTAGTTCCACAACCACCATATTCACTCGACCTAGCCCCGTGCGAGTTTTTTTTATTTCCGAAGTTAAAATCTGCGCTCAAAGGACGTCGTTTTCAATCAATTGATGCCATTAAACAAAATATGGAAATCGATCTTAAGGGCACATTCCAATTAATGCCTTTCAGGAATGTTTTCAAAAGTGGAAAAGAAGATGGCAGCGGTGTATCGTTTCCCGGGGAGATTATTTCGAAGGTGATAATGTGTATTTAGAATAATATTGTGTTTATAAAATTTTATTTGAAAAATCCGGGTATTTTTTGTTATCAAACCTCGTATATCATGTAGTGGAGTAGGTCCATTACTACCGAGTTCATTGAATTATATCAATCTAAACCGTGTTTACGGACAATTAGTGCGGTAGAATAAAAAAACGAAAATTTGACACAAGACCGTTGCGTATAACGAACTGATGTGTTTCGTAACGAACTGGTTAGTTTTTCAAAGCATTTGGTTCATTTGCGTTTAAATCTTTTAGTAATGGCATATGACCAAACAAGTCCCTTCTAGCAAGCCAGTTTTTGATCAGCTTACGCATTCCTTACAGTTTTTTTTTTTTAAGGTATAATGGTACCCGTCCTATCAGAATTGATAACCTGTGGCGGCTAAAATAGCATTATTCACTTAACGCAAATTCATAGCATAACAATGATAACTGATAAATCAGCTGAAATCCATAGGTCTTTTAGTACGTCTTGAAAGACCAGCGGACTCGGTCCTAAGCATAACAATCAACGGATTTCCTCCACTAACCGGCGGATGATGTCCGGCTAGAGGACATTTTACGTTAGTGGGCACGATTAAAGACCTAGTCCGACGGACCAATTTCATCGAGGACCTAAGGATTTAATCCGTCGACCAAATCCGTCATAAAATCCTCTCGTGTATGGCCACCTAATATTGACGACCGAGCATCATCCGGCCAGGACTATTGTAGAGACCGTAACGCGATTCGCTCCTCCCGCGGCTGAGTTCGACGGTTTTTGAAAGCCGCGCGGTATAATATTGTACAAAAATGCGTCCCTGACTTTTTTTCTCACTATTTAAATTTTTTTTTTTAACGCAAAAAACACGACACGATTGTGCTCCCGAAATGAATTTCTCAATTCAAATCGAATACGTTATTGGAGTTTTAATAAAATCGAAAATAATAATAATTTACGATTTGATACGTCAACGTTTGATATCCGAATTCTTTCAAAAGCGAAAATATCGTGACAACTCTTGTTCACAAGTCATGCCGAATTTTTTTAATCTATTTTCGAGAGAATTTATCGTGAACATCAAAAACTTCGAATATATTAATAATACATTTATTGTAACAATAATATTCCATACATATTTTGAGAAGTAATAAGTTCTGCAATATTGCAGCGACCACCACGCTGATCACCAGGTTTTGCCCGAGTTACCTTATATTTTATTTTATTTTTTTTTATAAGACTTAAACAAATAAAATACATTTTAAACTCATAAAAAGATTTTATTGAACGATTTGAGAATTTTGAGTTGAGGTAGAAAGAAAATTCAACACAGGTACCGTTAGTAGTTTTATGAATTCTGATATTTTTTTGGTACAGATAATACAAATCTATAATACTTTTCGGTTTGTTTTTTGATTAGGCGCATATGACATAAAATTATTGCCCACTAGTGACGCAGGGATTCGAATTGTGGACGCTTGCTAATGTTTGACATGATTGACAAAGTTTTAATGGGGAAATCGAAGGCGTTTGAATTCGAAAGAATAGTCCGTTATTACCGTGGGAATCCTCGGAATAAAAAACGATATCGCCTTTCGCACAGCCGGTTAGAATGTCAGCTTCGATTGGATACTTTTTCCAAAGACTTTAGGTCGGAAATACCATTGGGCTCCCGTTTGACGCCGTACTAATAATGCCGTTTGGTGTTTAGCGGGTTGCCTATTTCAATCTCGTTGTAATTTCAACTCTAGCGTATATGCCGATTATTTAGAAAAACCGATTGTTCATTAACCTACAAAAGCGGAATTAGGCTTAAAACTTGCTCCGCGACGTACAAACCGTGCATACAGATTTATAAGTTTGCGCCGGGCGAGCCGTTCGTGTATTAGACGCCTCAATGAAAATATAAAGCTCATGCTTCGGGACGTAAATGTTTGTCGTTTCAATAAATATAATATTTTTGACGAGAGATATTATTTAAATCATTTGGCTCTTTTTAAAATGGCGATCCGCACGGGCCGAGGCGAATAAAGCTGTGCCGAACGACTCGGCTCCGAATCGTTTTCCTCGCGCGAACAACACGTTGCCGTTTGTATTTTGATTTGGAGCGAGACAATTGACGGTTTCCGTGTGCGACATACCCTACAGGGGGGAACGATATTTGGTTTGTTGCCGACGAATTACAACGGACGGTGCCCAAATAAACGAACGGGTGACGAATATACGAATTAAAGACCATGAATGCAATACCGTTTGCCACGTTTATCGTTTCGTTGAATTAGAGGGGAATAGACGGGAGGCACCTTTGAATTATAAAACGAACGTTGGAACGTCGAAAAACCGCGCTGCACAAGCGGTTCGAGAGCTCGCCGATATTTTAGTACAATATTATTATGCATAATGTATATTCACGCCCGTAATGCACGATTTAAATTGAGTATTTATTCGCCGGGTCAATAATAGTAATAATAATGATATAGCAGAAGGTTTTTACTTATGAAATAATAATATTAGAATAAAAAAAAAAAAATTATAGAGTTATTGAGGAGGACTTTGCGAAAATGTCTCTTTTTTTTTTTTTTTTTTGTTGATAATACCGGCGTACAAAACCTAAAGTGTAATCGTAACAAATTGGAACATTTAAAACCGTCGATACAAAGAGCGTAATTATTTCCCGTATAAAATCAATGTGAGCTTCTGCCAATTAAAAATGTTGCCGTGTACGTTTTAGAAAATAATCATATTAGTAACCGTCGATGTCGACATAAATAATTTTAACTTAGTGGTTACGATTGGGAGTCGTATATTAATGACGACTTGATGCGGTCCGCTCGAAATAATTTTTTAAAACAAATTCGAACGTACAGACAGATTGTTCATAAATAATATTCAAACAATTATATTACAACTACTATATTAAATCTATGTCGTCTCCGTCGCTTTTTTTACAATATATTTTATTAAAATGTATTTACCCCTCTATCTATGTAAAAACAAAACAAAAAAAAACTGTTTATATTTTCTGTGTATTCCTCATTTATATTCGCCAATGTTGTTCTATTATACGATTTTTTTTTTTTTTAAATTGATACAAAAAATACACATAACCTACTACTATACGATACTCCAGGACCCGGGCTAAGTTTTTTCACACATATTTTTTATTTATTTGTATTAGTATTTTTATATATTTTACGTTTGTTTTGTTGTTAAAAACAAATATTTGTCAATGATTAAACGAACGCCCGGCAGGCGACGTACTCAAAGAGGTTTTTTTTTTTTTAATCTGACGAAGCTCTATCGGACATGTATTCTAATTGAATAATTTATCGCCATTATAGAAATTCCTATAGGCACCTAAATAGTTTTATTGAACTTGCTGGAACCGTTGGGTTATTGAAATTTGTTAGTATTCGTCCATTATATTATGCGAATAACTGCATTATAATATTACGCGAATTTATTCATTAGGCACCTAGAGAACACCGAGGAAAACGCTTCGTTTTCAAACAACTATCATTTGGCTTAGTTCTCGGCAATCGTCATTTATAGCCCGGTAGCCTAGTTTTTCGAAATCAAAACCAAGAGCATTTCTATTCAATTAAAATACCCTCGAAACTGTGCGGTTAAAGTGTATATTTGTTTTTGAACATAAAGTTGAAACTTTGTCGTACGCCCATGTCTACTGTTCATGTGCATTATACACTAATATGGGGGGGGGGCGAGTACTCATACTTATATACTCACTCTAATCTGTACACTGTTAAATATACCTAGGCAGGTATCAAATCCGGTTTAACTATTATTGGTATGATATTAATTTATATTTTACGAATAGTGACCAAGAGATAAAATACCATTAAATTATTATCGCGAACAGTTTTGCTAAAATCAAATGGTATTTATGAAATAATAAATGTCGAGGGATCCGGTACAATAAACGGTACGTTTCTGACCCGTTCGTTTCACTGGTTCGACTTATTCGCAACGCCGATAATATTTAATGCTGGGATTCTTGTGTGCTTCCGCATCCGGAATGTACCGGAATGTCCCGTCATCTGCCCGGGCGAAAAAAATTAAGAAAAAAAACTGCGGACGAGCTGGGAGAAACGTACGTAATTCAATACCGCGAGCACGGGCCGGCCCCCCTCGAGATTGCCTGTTTCTATATTCGTATTTATACACGTAATATCGGTAATAGAATATTACAAGAGACGGAATTGTCTCCCCGGCCAACGGCCGCGGGCGGTACACTATAATATATGCACTACCGCGTAATTGCAACCGTCCCGTAAATAACCGTTTATTATGCAGATTACGTTATTATTATTATTATTATTATTATTACAGTTATCTGGGCCCACTCGCAATTAAAGTCGAAACGATAATAATGATAACCTATCGGTTATTAATACTGTGTAATGATAATATAACAAATATGCCGATCGCGCCCCTACGAATTGTTACGCCTATACATTAAGGCGTGCGCGTCGTTATTTATCGCCGGGCTCGTTCGTTCGTTTTATTGTATCCCGTACGAGCACAATATTCGGCCCCGTACGACGATTATAATATGTCGCGCTCGCGTGTAATCGCAAATTTTCTACGGTAAAAAAAAAAAACAAAAAAAAAGTCGTTTTTACGACGGACACGGACCTATAATAGTATTGCCGTATTTTTAGCCGATTAGATTTGCCGGAGTTCGAGAACATGCCGGCATATTTCATCCGAATCGGAATTACGATTTTCATAAATTGTACTTTTGTGATTCATTAACACGTTCGTCGTTGTCTTAATGGCAATAGCATTAAACGTGCAATACATTAATTAAATACGTTTTTACAATTCAACAAATATCACAAATAGAATTTGTATTTTTTTTAAAAAAAAAAAAAACACCATACATATTATACACTCTATTATCTATAATTAACTACCCGGCAAATGTTGTTTTACTCATAAATTTAACATTTTGGATTATGAAATACGTACATTTATGGATTTTACATTTCCAAATCCGATTTTATCAGATTTTCGGATAATACGGATTTATTAGATTTTCGGATAATTCGGATTTATTAGATATTCGGTTAATGCGGATTTATGTCAAATCACTAACGGCCAGTTAGTGGCTGTCCGAAGGGGATAAATTCGAATTACGCGATTCACCAAAAAAATAGTGTAAAAATTTGTAATTTTACTTTACGGTATCCGCCCGGTATTTTGTTGACGATAACTGCCAACTGGCAAAGGGCGACGATACGAGATTTTACCCCATTAAACACCACTGAGAACCCGTGAACTCACTATTCGGAGGGCAGTAAGACAAATTTTCGTGGCGGGCTGTGTAAAAATATTACAAATATGTCAGTCGAGGAAAAAACAAGCTCTAGCCGCCACTGCTGTGGAGTATAACGAGCCGCGTCGTATAATAATATTGAAAAAAAAAAAAAATGTTCGCTCGAAAAAAAATATTATAAAAATATGTTCGAGCGGTGTCCGTCCGACGAGACGGCAATTGTTATTATTACTATCGCCGAACATTTGAAATTAATTTTGTTCGTTTTATCTGCTATTCGAAATTGTACAATACCATTACCGTCGGTATATAGTATATGTGATGGGGGGGGGGGTGTTGGCACTTTTTTTGCTCCAAAATAAAAAAAAATGTAAAGCCACCCCAACAGCCGATATTATCAGTTATCACGTGAGACGCACTGACCCGTGCAAAGTTGCCCCAACGCTCGGCATTTATAATTTTTATATAATTATTATTTTATTTTAGTAGCGAATGTCTATGCGAAACGGTGTATATATATAAAAAAAAAAAAAAATACGAGCAATAAGGGGAGGAGGTGAATGTTCGCTCCCCCTCAAATACGCCGTTGCGCGGATATCTACGTTGAATTAATTATAATACCGACTTTTGATCTTCAAACCGCATCCCGTGATATTTTAAATTAAAATTCTCGAAGAGATTTGGTTTTTTTCTTCTAAAGTGTTGCTGCACGCCTGTATGCGCAATATCATATAAATTACCGGTGTATTTTATGACTCATTGTTTGCGAATAATCAATACTATACCAAAAAAAACAAAAAAAAAAAATAAATATGTCATTAAATCGATTGTAAAAAAAAAAACCCCGACCGAAATATTTTTAACCTACTTTAACCTAACTTTTAACTAACTACGGCCTCAAAACGGGACGTGCAAATTTAAAACGTTCTTGGGCTCTGCCGGTGTACTAACAAATTAAAAAAATAAGCCCATCCTGAACGCGTAACACTATGGATATACATAAAACGTCTTGTTTATGGAATTTTTTTTTTTAATTTATTGGAAATTAAACAAAAATAATAATTTTCCAAAGTATTTCGGCCGAGTTAAATTTCCTCTCGCCGAGTAGTTTTTATTTTTTTTTTTATAGTGGGTATCGTCGATTATATTGTTATTATGTTAATATTATTACACTATAGCGGTATCGAATAGTTCGGAAATTATTTATATTTTTCACTTAACACTTAACAGGTGTGATATTTATTACGTCGAATGGATTAATTTTTCTCGGAGACGTTTCGCATTTTTTAAAAATTTTTTTTTTTTATGGTACCGTGGATAATATAATATAACGGGCTATAGTTATCAATTACGTTAAACTGAAATTCGATAAAATGTTATATAATACGTCACGAACAAATTTCAAATAAATTACACGGCACACGCTCAAATGATCAATATCATTTAAACGAGAAAAACGTATATTATCGTATAGATCAGCGGTTCCCAACCTTTTTAGTTGTGCGGACCACCAAATTTTGTAAAAAAAAAAATCTTCGGGGTATATATACATATACATACATACGGCAGTTATTAGAAATAAAAGAATTAAAAAAAAATAAATTCTTTATTAAGAAAAACACTATTACAATCGATTAATAATAAACGAACTACACGACATAAAATTACATTCAAACGTTCGATAGCGTTGATTGTATACTAATTGGACACTGCAGACTGTGGAGTGTAGATAATATTGATAAATATTCTTATAGCCAGAAATATTATTAGGCATATAATAAAAATATGTAATAATATTTTTTTAAATATTTAATATTCTATGGTTCACGGCCGTAAGTACCACGCTGTTCGCGGCCCACAGGTTGGGAACCACTGGTATAGATTATAATTTAAATGCCAAGGCATTGATAACACTTGCAATTGTTACGCTAAGATATCGCGTTTCGATTTAAACGTTTTTCAACGAATACTGCTGTTAGTGCAACGTGTGGAAATTAAAAATAATTGTCGGCGTTTAAGATATAAAAAAAAAAAAAAAAAAAACAAATGGAATACCATAAAATAACAAATTATTCGACACCTATAAATAGTAACAATAAAAGACACACTACCAGTGCTCTAACCTCTAAGAGCCATGGGACGCTCGACAGCGGCGACGTTCTATGTTTTCAGCTTTTAAACAACTTGATCGTTGTGAACGATAGAATATTACGCTTTTAAGATTTTTCAATGTATAGTGTGAAAAAAAATTAACCGATTGGTACCTACTTAATGTAGTTTTATTAATTAGGTAATTACTTGTATGTTAAACAATTAGTTTTTTTTTTTCTTTTGCCCTCTCGATATATCGAACCTCTTAACAGTCTTGGCAATTCGAACGATCGATAATTCAAAGTTTACTTAGTGGAAATTCGTCCAACTATATAGTACGTCATTATCGTTCGTCAGTTTGCATTCTGTTTGCATACATGTGTTAATATTTTTTGGGAATTGTACAGTTTTAAATTTAATTTATTCATTCTAGTAGTTTTTTAAAAACTATATTTGTACGTTAGGTATATTTAATTAACATTATTACAATTGAATAAACTCAAAAAAATGTTTTGTTTGTATATGGAATACAATAAATACAAAAAAAATGTGTTGAAAACGAACTAAAGAAAACAAAGTACGGAATATTTTCCGGTTTAAGATTTGTGTTCAGAAATGTACAATGGGAGTGGTTATGGTGCCCGAATACCCGAATAATAATAGTGAATAAATCGCAGAATTGCGTTCCGTCTTAACCGGACAACGTGAATTTTTTAAACCGTATCAAAAAAAAAAACGCTAATTCGTATTTCGCAAATCAAGCTTTACCCATATGACTCGGCTGAATTATACGGGTTTCGAGATAAAATTACTAGATGAATACGCGTAAATGTCGTGTTTTTAAGCCAGAGGGAAGCGGATATAATCCCTAACCCCGGGTCACGCCGCTGATTATCGGGACTAGGATTTCGGCGATCGGCAGTCACGCGAGAATTCCCCCCCATAACCGAATGGCAGACAGGCTTCACCAAGAGATCCGGTCCGGTCGGCTGTCGGACGATTTGTAATACGATTCGGCTTGTTCATAAGACGCAAAAAGTCTAGATAGGTACCTACTACGCCTATCTTACTTGTACGGGTTACACGAAGAATTTCCAACAGTGAATAATGTACAGGGTGCGGCGGAACCGGTTGATGAGTTTTGAGGAGCTACAAATAACGGACATTAAAACTCAGAGAAAACGGTTTGTTATGTTAAAATAATTAGGAAATCCCATTTTTTTTTAATTATGTTTGTGAAAATGTGATCGTCGAGATGGCGGCCGTCAGCAACAATACATTGCTGTAGGCAATCTCGGAAGTTTTGATAAGAATTTCGGCACGTTTCGATTGGTACGGCCGCGATTACTTCGGTGATTCTCTCCGTCAGGTCATCGATAGATATGTATATAGATACGATAGTATGGGGGTGATGTTTGAAAACCTTATTCTTAAGCAACCACCGGAGGAAAAATCGCACACGCTTAAATCGGGGGAGCGTGCCTACGTCACCCCTCAGTAAGACCAACCGCCCGGGGAACGTTTGTCGCAAAACAGCAAGTGAAATTCGAGCTGTGCGCGCTTGAGCCCCGAATCGTTAAAACCGCACGTCTCCCAAGTCGTGTTCTTCGGCCATTTCCTCCATCCTGCTCTGTAAATAAGTTTCCGACATCGTAACATTCCCAAAGCAACCGCGTGTTTCCTGGCAGGGCGACTCGGTGACCGCTCAATTGCCTCTCTAACCTACTGCACATTTCCGGTGGTTCTCACCGTTCCAGATGCTCCGCGTCCACGTCCGCTTAGGGCGGTACTTCCAGACTTTTTCAATTTTCGAATCCAAAATTTAATAGTGTTAACATTAGGGACAGATCCGTCGCGTGGAATGCCGAGATGTAGACGAGACGTATCCCTTTGTGTAACAATCACGGAATAATTATTTTCAAAATACGCGCGAACGACGCCGAAACCTCGACGTACACCTGTCCGGACCATGATTACGACTAAGAACAGCGTAACCGTGTTATTCAAAATAGACCACTAATATAGGCCTGGGTTCGCCCTATCGTAAACTAATGATTTCATTTAACCCGTCAGTCGGCTTTGCCGCACCCTGTACGTTGGCGCTCTCCGTTCAACCGTTTAGATTACTAACGATCGACGACTTTAGTATTTGTTCCAAGGGTAAACAATTTTGACTGGCCATACAAAGATAACCGATGAACGATTATGTACATTTACATAAGGGCGGGCTCGGCGGTGGGCCTGCCGCTGATTTAGCCGGCTGTAGTCGTCGTGAAATCGACAATCGAGCCTCGCTTATAACCGCTACTCTGCTGCGACATGGTTTGTAACGTATTCGCCGGTCGGCAACGAGGCACGCGGGAATGTCGCGATCCGGCATAAAAAATTCGTATCACGTACTTGCCGAACTAGCATGACGTTTAATATGTTCTCCGGGGGGCCGGCTGTTGCGGAGACGTCTCTTCGCCCCGTCGCGTGCAATGACGATTTGAACGAACCGGAATACACCTAAAAGTTCACAGGAAATAAGTTCACTGCCCATACCTAACCTGTAATTTTGTTCGGTTATGTGCGGATAAAATTGTTTTGGTCGACCAGGAATACTTGACTTTTTTTTAGAAAAGTATATTCGGCATAGGGTTTTACGTTATAAGCGTTTAAAGTGAACATTTTAATAAAAAAAAAAAAAAGGATGAGCAAAACACGATTAATTTATCTTTGATCAGGATCGTTGTTCGTTAGCAACGATTTTATCGTCGCGTACAGATATAAATTAAATTCTCCTTGATATCCTACCTTTCCGAATTTCTGCCCCTACATCAGTGGCCCACCCATGGTGCCAAACATGTTGGCTTTTTTTTAGTAATCGTGATTACTTTTTAAAATAGTAAGGTAGGTCAGAAATACATTTTAATCGCGAACATATGTACATATTTTTTTTTTTTCTAAAGAATTTCAATGATTTTTTTTTTTTTGTATCACTACTATATTCTTATTCTAATATAAATTCTGCGCACGTCTGCATGGACGTTAAATTCTAACCTAAATCCGAGTTTTCGTTCATGCGCTTGCAATAATTAAATTCCATTGGGCGCAATCATAAATGCAATTTCGTTTGTTCAAATTGTCCGCAAACATTACCTACGGTACAAGGTATGCGGTGTGTCTCAGTCTTTAAATTTGTTCATTGAAGAACTTTGAATTGTTGTTCAGTCGACTCCCTGTAACTCGCCAAATACGTTCCTATCGTTAGGCCATCAAAAGTCCGTTAGAACGAGTCGGACGGAAGAATTTATCACCGCGTGTTTTCTCGTCAATAATATTAATAATACGGTATAGTTATTGATTGTAGCGCATTGGCACAATCTAAAGGGATGTTAAAGTGTTGTTGATAGATCCCACCCCACGAGATTTATCAGTCGTCCGTGGTTTTTATTAAAAAAAAAAAAAAATAATAATAATAATAATAAAAAAAGCGTTCATAGCGGCCCCGTAATTCCACAAAATATTGGCTTTATTGGCGATATTATACATATGACACTATGGTGATTGTGTAACGGACAACTTTATGTTGCTTATGCTTATCGAATTTTCGCTTCAATTGTTTTAAACCGTACCAATCTACTAAAATACGAGTAGCGGGTCCCGCGCGATATTTAAAAAAAAAAAAAAAAAAACCCAGGCGCCTCTACGCTATAGCGGTCGTGTGTAGGTACTTATTGAACACGGTTATTAAAAAAAAAAAAAAAAAAAAAAAAACGTTACTCTATAGTATATGTATTCAAACGAGTCGATATACTCTAGAGTAAAAAAAAAAATGTGGTCGAGTGCGCGTAGGAAAAAAAAGAACCCTTCCGGCACGCGATACCTACGAATAGTTTTTTAACCGAGGAATATATGGTATATAATTTTTTTTTATTTTTTTTTTTTTTTTTTTTATAACAACCCGCCTATATTACGACCGCGCTGAAGTGACAATGGTTGTACACGATGGGGGGGGGGGAGGAAAAAAAAAACACACACACATAACACATCAGTGTGCGCGCGTACACGCCGTGTTTTCGCCGCAGCGGCGTGCGCCCGCCGTTTTCGGTTCCGGTCCGTACGAATCGATAATTTGTTATCTTTTCTCCGTCCGCATACCGGCGGCCGTAACCACGGTCAGAAGACACCCCGGTCCGCCGGTCCGCCGCCGACGGAGCTATTGACGGGCGAGTGTGTGTGTGGGGGGGGGGCGAGTGGCGTTGGCGGTGGGACACTTATCTATGTCCGACGGGACGTGTGGGCGGTGTCGTTCGACCGCCGCCGGATAGATTATTATTATTTTTTGCGCTCTCCGATCGTTTTTACGATGCCAAACGACGACGAGTTATTTATCGGTACTGTATAAATGACGGTAAAACGGACATAAAAACTACTGTTTTTGTCACGCGACTCCCCCACAGTCCTGTACAACGCACACGCATAATGCACCGCCGTGCCGGTTTAATGGACAATTGAATAATATAAACCCGTACACCGAGGTCTGTGTGCAAAACGTACCAGGACAATCGTTATAATACGGCTAATCTACACACGATAACGTTTCGAATTGTGTATAACAGACGCGGTTGAATCCGATCGGTTTGTCCCGTTCGCCATTTCGCTTTCCAAATGTCCGAAATTAACGAACGACGTTTTGCTTGAAACGTGGTGAAAAATTATGCAACGGAAACCGCTAATGGCGACGATTCATTAAGTGACTTTCGAGTGTTTTAAACGTTTCAACGACAGTCGGCCGGTCAACCGAAGACCATCCACGTTCTGGAACACCGTCGACAAAATCTAAAAACGACGGTGTGACGACAATTAGCGAGAAAAAAAATGCGAAATGGCCGCCGATTAACTGTTCGTCAGTTAACAAAGCGAATCTCAATTGATTTTTGTCGTGAGATTTTAAAAGAAAATGTACAGACGAGAAGAGTCGCGGTGCCAAATACGTTCTGCGATTGTTCACCACGACAATGCACCCGGCACATTTAGCGATGTCGATTCGTGAATTTTTGGCTGATAAAAAAGTCGCTGTGGTCCCGCGGACTCTCCCTATTCTCCAGATCGGGCCCCGTGTGATTTTTTCCTATTCCCAAGACTGAAATCTGCGTTTAAACGACAGCGATTTCAAGATGTAGAGGGAATTAAAGCGAACGCGCCAACAGAACTCATAGCTTTAAGTTTGGAACAGTTCCAAAGGACTTTTGAAAAATGGCGAGATCGTTGGGATATGCAGTGGCATATCGTCCGGAGGAGTGTATTTTGAAGGAGATATCTTTAAATAATATGTAACTTTATTTTTGAAATTATTAAATATAAAATCCGGGTACTTTTTCAACAGACCTCGTATTATATCGTGTATGTACACCGCGGCAGCAAAAATAATACGCTGTAGAAAATGTAGTAATTCGCTTCTTTACGGCTAAAATCTAAAACCTTTGTTGAGAAAAAAAAAAAAATAAATAAAAAAAAAAAACATCACCCGTCTATATGCGGAAATAATATTTTATTGTTTCTATTTGTTTTTACACGCGTGTTATAATATGCGATCGAAATAATTACGTTTGCACATTAACCCGTTGAACGTATTTTCGTCTATATTTAATAGAATATAATTTATTTATCCGATAAGAAAAGTAAAAATGTAAAAAAAAAAAAAAAATGGTAAAAAAATTTTATGCCTCCAGAGAGAATTGAACTCTCGACCCCTGGTTTACAAGACCAGTGCTCTAACCGCTGAGCTATGGAGGCCACACGTTTAGAAAAGGCCAAATAACGTCTATTTACAAAGGCTATTTGGATAAATTTTATATATTTTGTTGATGTGGATTATAATTATTGTATATATAGTAATTAATCGTATGGGTTTTATTAATTTTGTTGATATGCGATTAGATTAGCTACTAGGGAAAATAAAACACCAATACTATCATTGCATTTAGTATATAAACTAAATTACCCTATACATTCCGTTCGGTTAAAAAAAAAAAAAAAAAAAATCAATAAAACGCTCTAAAAATTGTGTAGAATGCCGTTTACGTAATTAAACGATAATAATACCGTGTAGAATGCACCGCACAACGCGTACTCAGGTGGGCCGGGTTATTCAATATTTGTTTCGGTAGGCGTGGGCGGTATAAATAAAGGAAAAATGTACACAGGAAAACAATTAATAATTATTATCAAACGTGAAACCCTAGAGTCGGAAATCGGCATTTTCGAACGTTTAATTATTTCGCAAATAATCGAAACGTTACAATATTGCGCAGGGACGGCGGGAAAGCCGAAATTCTGACGGTTTATCGTTACGACCGGAATGATATTTTCGATTCGCCGACCGGGGCTACGCCGAACAGCCCAACAACAATTATCGTATCCAAAATAATCCGAAAGTTTACCGTACACGTGTAGCTATTATGGCAGTGTACGGTCGGCGAAACGGCGGTTTGATAGCGAAATTCCAATTGTGCCCCGTCCGATTATTTACGGAATTCGCCAATGTCAAAAACCCAGATTTTTACGGCCTACCGGTTCGCGTGTGTGTCGGACAATGTATACAATTTTAAACACTGACGAAAACCTCCCGGGCAGTTTAACAATTTAATAACTGGCACGTATAAATCATAAAATGTCTACACAACTCTCGCATCGGCAATAGTCCTGTACCGTCCGAGTACGAAAATATTGGTGCCGGTGCGAACGACCCGATATACAGGGTGCGGCCGAGCCAACTGACGTATGTGACGGGGTCATTAGTCTAAGATAAGATAAGGGCAGGCCTATATTAGTGGTCTATTTTGAATTATACAATTATGCCGTTTTTAGTCGTAATCATGGTCCGGACAGGTGTGCATCGAGGTTTCGTCTTGCGCACGTATTAAAAAAAAAAAAAAACATTCTGTAATTGCAACACAAAGGGCTTTACGTCTACATTTTGGCATTCCACGCAACGGATATGTCCCTTATGTGAACACTATTCGATTTTGGATTCGAAAATTGGAAAAGACTTGAAGTACCCTAAGTGGACGTGGAGCACGTCCACTAATTGCAAAATGTGCAGTAGGTTAGAGAGGCAATTGAGCGGTCACCAAGACACTCTGCCTGGAAGCACGCGGTTGCTTTGGGGATGTTGTGATATTGGAAACTTATTTACAGAGCAGGATGGAGGAAATGGCGAAGAACATGACTTGGAAGACGTATGGTTATAACAATACCAGGCTAAAGCGCGCACAGCTCGAATTTCGTTTGCTGTTTTGCGACAAACGTTCCCTGGGCGATTGGTCTTACTGAGGGGTGATGGTAAGCTGGCCCGCACGCTCCCCCGATTAAGGCATGTGCGATTTTTCCTCTGGGGGGTTCCTTAAGGATAAGGTTTTTAAACATCGCCCCTATACCATAGATGGACCCGGAGGAAAGAATCACCGAAGAAATCACGACCATACCAATCGAATCGTGCCGAAAATCTTACCGAAACGGCAGAGATCGCCTACAGCAATGTATTGTTGCTGACGGTCGTCATCTTGAAGATATAATTTTCAAAACATAAACTAAAAAAATGGGAATAACTAATAATTCGAATAAAACAAACCGTTTTTCTCTAAGTATTAATGTTCGTTATGTATAGCTTCTCAAATCTCATCAGTCAGCTCCACCGCACCCTATGTTTTTATCCATCGACTAAAATTTTGCGACAATTTGTTTTTTCTGCGAATCCCTTGCTTGGCACAGGCGATTTCAAGTTCGATTGAAGGAAATCTATTTTAAATCTAAAATATCTTTCGTGGTTATCCCACTCTAGCGACTTCCATCCAAATGTGGCGCTCCTAGTGACGGTCTGCGCAACTTATCATGGCGGAGTCCACACTCGTGCGGCAACACGTGGAACTAACTGATGTTCAAAATGGTGGAACTGATAATCGTACTGTCACACTTGACCGTTTATTACTTTAGTAAATATTCCAGTGTATTACTTTGCGTAATTGTCAAACGTCAAGACGTAATTATTTTTGAATATACGAGGTCTGTTCAAAAAGTACCCGGATTTTATATTTAATAATTACAAAAATAAAGTTACATATTAATTAAAGATATCTCCTTTTAAAATACACTCCTCCGGATGATATGCCACTGCATATCCCGGCGATCTTGCCATTTTTCAAAAGTCCTTTGGAACTGTTCCAAACTTAAAGCTATGAGTTCTGTTGGCGCGTTCGCTTTAATTCCCTCTACATCTTGAAATTGCTGTCGTTTAAACGCAGATTTCAGTCTTGGGAATAGGAAAAAATCACACGGGGCCCGATCTGGAGAATAGGGAGAGTCCGCGGGACCACAGCGACTTTTTTATCAGCCAAAAATTCACGAATCGACATCGCTAAATGTGCCGGGTGCATTGTCGTGGTGAACAATCGCAGAACGTATTTGGCACCGCGACTCTTCTCGTCTGTACATTTTCTTTTAAAATCTCACGACAAAAATCAATTGAGATTCGCTTTGTTAACTGACGAACGGTTAATCGGCGGCCATTTCGCATTTTTTTTCTCGCTAATTGTCGTCACACCGTCGTTTTTAGATTTCGTCGACGGTGTTCCAGAACGTGGATCGTTTTCAGTTAACCGCCGACTGTCCTTGAAATGTTTAAAACACACGAAAGTCACGGAACCACTTAATGAATCATCCCCAAAAGCTGTTTTAAAAATTTCCGTACGTTTCCGTTGCATCTTTTTTTACCACATTTTAAGCAAAACTTGATGCACACGCGTTGTTCATTAATTTCGGACATGTCGAAATGACTGGATTTAACCACGTGTAAAATTAAACTGAGATAAGATAGCGACTTTGGGTTTTGTTTAAAATATCCACTTATTCGCGGGGAATACATCTAGTATACACAATTTGAAACGTTATCGTGTGTAGATTAGCCGTAATGACATTTGTCCTGGTACTCTTTGAACAGACCTCGTATGCTTGAAAATTAAAATTAAATGTCCTCAAATACGGGTCGAGGGGGGTGGCCAGACATTCAAACACCACCCTTGGTTGCACAACTAACTGTTACGCATATCGGTGCCTTTAAACGAATTATTTCAAACCATTATTTTTGTTATGTACTCAGTATTATAAGAAATACATTCTCAGTCCCTTCCCCCTAACCCGGTTCAGACGTGAGAATTTTCGCGACAAACACATTTTGGGTTAATAGTTGATAATTTATATCGGTTTCCATTCCGTTCCCGCAATCGGCTTCCAACGTTCGACTGCCACAGAATCGGTTTTCAAGATCTTTCATAAAAATGTAATTTATTCATAAAAGTCAATTTTATAACTTACTGCATTTTAACTCATTGTGTCGAGAGGACATGCTATAAACCACGGGTAATTTTACTGTAGAAATGGCTTTGCGCGAGCAAAAACGGCTCGAGCTAATTAAGTTATGTTTTTTTCGATGCAAAACACGATTACAAACATAATTACTATTATTGTTCTAAAATCGATTAATTTAAAATTTTTCAAACTCGAATAACTCATCATTTCGCGGTCGCGCAAAACTAAAACCAACGTTGCACAATGCAAGTTCTTTATTTTTTTTTATGGTAAAAATTAATTTCCTCAATTAGGTTTATTGCTAAAGTAGTTTTTTCCCCATTTATTTTTGTTTATTTCACGATAACGCAATAACCACTAGAGATAATGACACGCGATTACTTTTAAACATATTTGCAAGTGGATTTTAATATTTTTAATTTTTAAGGATATGTCTCAAAGCACCGTGGTTCATGAGAAATCGCCAGATCCATAATGACACGAAAATACCCCTGATAAATACATGGATTAAAACCCAATTGAAAAATTTCCACGCCAAACTAAAAAACTTGGACAGTGCTCGTCATTACAATATAGGAAAAAAAACACTCAATAGACGTCTGCGGCCTCGACTTCCCCAGGACATTCTTTTAACAGACACAGAAGACTCATGACATTAGAAAATGAAGATCATTATTAATATACTAGACCTCATCGTTATTATTATATTCATTTATATCACTCTCTCTATTAATAATTATGTCATTATTAAATTTATAATCATTTAAATTTGTAACAAATAAAATTGTAAAAATTAAAAAGTTGTAATAGCACTAGGTGTGCTGAAACATTTTATAATTATAATAAATATATAAAAAAATATTTTTAAGTCGATAAATTTTTATTTTTTCAAATATGTTGAGGAATTTGCCTATACGCCTGAAATACAAGAAGTATCACCTCATCTTCAAATTAATAATTATTTATTATATATTATACAGATCGTTGGAGAACGGTTTAGAAACATTGTTATATGATTCAGTAACGTAAATTCTACAACGATTATTTACGTATCAGAAGCAAATTTCTAATATTTTTAACAATATTTTCATGCCTAATGCTATGAGTTTTTTTCTGTTAGTTAATGGTATTATTATCCGAAATGAATATAGGGGTTTTTTTTTTTTAAATTACACTTTTGAAACAATATCTTGTTTGAACTTTACGTTTTTAATTCGTTGACATCGTAAATTGCATTAAAAATATATTTTTTTTATTGTAGGTATAACTTACACGAGTACAATTTATTTATGAAAATAAATCGAGTTCAAAAGTCCTTGTTTTTATTTTGGAACAGCAGTTTTTGGCATGGTTTGTGATTTGTTACGCCGTGACCAACTTAAAATCTTAAAAAGTCTTCAGTTTTTATTAAAGCAGTTTATAATTTTTTTTTTTATTATTAACATCTTAATCGTGGTAAAAATATTACGTTTAGTTAATTATTGTCCCTAATCATTTTATTGTTGTAAAAAAATATACGTGTTTGAAGACATTTTTTTAAATGGTAAAAGTCTTTGAAAATTAAAACACGAAACATAAGAAAATTGTAGCTACTGAGTTTGGTATTTTGTTGCCCATTTTCGAAATACATTTATATATTTCAATAAAATGCAATATAATAATTTCGTTTACAGCTTTATTAGTACAGTTCGCATAGATTGCACGATAGTATAATAATCGGTTTTTTATAATTTTAGATAGGTTTGGAATTTCGTTAGTCTGTAGGAGATGTGGATCTATTATAAAGGGGGTCCCATTGCGATATCTCCTGAGATAATGCAAATAATCAAATTCTGTTGTTGTTTTTTTTTGTATGACTCACAGGCAACTACACGTGTTCGTATTTTCATTACATTGTTATGTTTTGCTAAACATTTTTCGAAAAATTTGAAGGCAGTTAATTTATAGAGTTTATTCTTCTAATCATTTTGACGTTTTTTTTTTTTTTTTTTTTTTTTTATTAACCTTGTAATTTTGAATATCGCACCTTAGTATTCAGAAAAACAACGTACAATTTAATACCACACAGTAGTGTTTTGAAATTGTTTTCCGATAAGCATTGTTATTTTCTGTAAACTAAAAAAAAAAAATGATTAAAAATCACGAGGTCGATGAAAATAAAAAAAGTTAAAAATCAAAATGTTCGCAGACATCGTGTATATTGTTATTCTACTCCGGGGTGTTTTTGTTTATTTATAACTAGGATTAGAAATTTGTAGAGTTTGCATATTTTTCCTTAGTACTTCAGCACATGGCTTATTAAAAACAAAATTCGTTTCATACACCACACAGTTCAAATATACAAATTTTTGTTTCATTTTGTTTTACATATTCTTATGATTTTCATGAACTAATGCATTTTTGATACTTTAGTGTCAGTTAGCTCAATTTTTAGCTTATTTTTTGTTCGTTTTTATTAATTATATGTACGAGTATATTCGGCATTAAAAGCATATGTTTCAAAATTGTATAAACAAATATTTGTATTTACATTTTTTTTTTACAACTTAACCTATATATTTGTATTAATATTTAATAGCAAAAACCTGCATATTTATCACATTAAAGTAAAATTATCTTTATAAATGACGTTATTAATTTAGCGGAATTTCGTGTAGACGGTGAAATATTGTCAACTTAATATAACTATTTTTCATTTATTGTTTCACGTAGATATTAAATTGTATTTAGGTGTTCTAGAAAATTAATTGTTTCGAACATGTGAAAATGTGTTCATTAGTGTTATTTTTCGGTATTAATAATAATTTTCATCTAAATCTTTAGGTAATTTTTTAATAGCATTTTCATGTTTAAAATTAATTTTTTGTTTTTTTTTCTCATAGCGTAATTGGTAACTTTTTAATGTGTTTCCCGTAGGTTTTTAGTGGTATCATTTTCGCAGCCCTACGCATAACTGTTATTATAATTTTCACTTGTTTTTCGATACCGTTTTTTCTCGCGTAATAATTGTTATTAGGCGAGTAGAATTTTTTTATTTTCGAATTTTTCCGTCGATTCATATTTTATTTAATATCAGTACTTAGTGCGTTTGCGTACACGCATACATACAGGGTTGCTGATCAGGTAATCCGGATGTCAGCCGGGGTCACATTCCTTTTACTGGCCGGATACTGCACATTATCGTCCCGACAAAATAAAAAACACGAAAATCCTCTTTATCGACTATTATTATCTACATTATTGTACACAGACGGGGCACGTTATTAATCGTGCAAAAAAAAAAAAAAATAATAATAATAATAATAATAATAAATGTCCCTTACCATAAGAGCCCTTGCCTAATTTAACGACTTAACCCAACCTAACCTGCCAGCGAATCGCCGAGGTATTAAGCGTTTTGCAATATCGTATTACTATTACACGAAATAAAAATAAAAATATATTCATCGCACGCCCACCAGCAGACCGATACTGTTAAAACTGTCGCACCGTCGGTTCTTTTCGAATTCCAAAGCGTTTATATTATTGCATTTTAAATACGATTTTGGCCAGCCGTCTATTTCCGACGGAGATCTTTTTAAATGTTTTTTTTTTTTTTTTTTTTTTTTTTCACTGGAACTAAATTGAATTTTAAAACTATTTCCAAAGTTGCATTCGTATGTATATTTTATGTCGTTTTATTTTATTACGCTATTTTATTCATAAAAGATATTATAATATCGGTTTCGTGAAACCTAATTATTTATCTTCACTTCCCATTTTAAATGTATAACGGTGTAGTTATAATCACGTAGTAAATTTCCTCTCCCGCGGCGGTTTCCCGTTTTAAACGCCATCAAATTTGATACTTGGTAGGTCGTAATGCATACCCGCGAATAGAGTAAAAATTAGTTGAAAATTCGAGGAGGGCCCTCTAAAACCCTAAAGGTCACTGCGTAGGTGTGGCGAAACCGTCATTATCGATATCGACTAAAATCACTCGAGATTTATCAAAATAGTCGCTACGCGTTTGGATACATTTTCATATTTTTACCCGCAAACGTGAAACCGGAGTTTAATCGAATAAAAAAAAAAAAAAAAAACCGTTTACGCGTAAAACTATTCATCTTTTGTTAGTTTGTTTGGATTTGACTATTGTTTGATTGTATTAAATTTTTACGGTTATTCGTTATGGCGTTCAACACGAATGTTTCGCGGACAATTCGCTATTTATCGTAATCGGTTACGTGTATTCGTGACGTATTACGCGCTATCGAAAATTGAATTATCAATGTTATCGTTATGGACAAGGGCGGTTTGTCTATTCGGTTCACCCACTCGGATTATCGTTATTTTAACCCGGGTGCGGGTTACGTGAAATCGCTGTAAATTATTGTAAACCGCAATAAACGTAAAACGGGTCGTTTGGAACAGCGACGGCACCGGCAGTCCGTTATAGAACTATTCGTTATATTTCAATAAGACCCCGCCGTGTCAACGTTACGGTGTCGTGCCGTGTTCATCTGGACGTGTGCCGTTTACGGTATGGCCAAAACGAAATCGTTACGAATATTGTTCACGATTCATTGAGCGGTTTAATGTATTCCGAACAATTCCGTAATTCGCAATATTCGGGATATTATTATTATTATTTATTTTCATAGGCCACAAAATCGTTTTTCAATGAAATATTATCGTTTATTCGCTAATAAACAATCGTCATTCGTATTTTTTTTTTAGTTTTCCCTACGTTATTTCGTTATTTTTTTTTTTTCGGCCAACTATGCGCCGGACGCGTTCGGGTGCGTAAAAATAAAACATCCGTAAACTCGCGTTTATCGCAATAATTATTCAACTATTTTAGCGATTATCGCAATAGATATTCAACGATTTATGAACTTTTGACAACCAACTGTAATCGCTATACTGGACGCAAGCATTTCCGCCGCGCCCGAGACCCGACGCGGGAAATACTAACGCTTTTATAGGCTATAATGTTTTTATTTTTTTACGAAACCTCAAAGTTTTCTAAAACAGAGTATTGCATTCGTTTGTGCCCAGTTTCGGTTCGACGTACCAAACCGTGAATGACGGGGGCCGTTCAATGTCATTTTACGACAATACAATTTTATCTTATCATTGGAAATTTTCGAAACTACGGACATTCGTTTGGTTCAACGGTTATTTATAAAATATAGTATATAAAAATGCGATGCGAGATTGGAGGTATAACTTCCTTACGCGGGGCTCTAAAGGCATATAAAAACTTTCAAGAGTCTCCGAGAAGAAATTACTTCGAGCGCTAACGAATTTCATCTACTATATATATATATATATATATATAGCCGGACTATGATTAAGGATTTAATCAAGTTAAAAGTAAATAAAGTCAAGATAAAAAAGAAAGAAAAAAAAGAAGAAAATACCGATTCAGAATAATACAAAATTAATTATTTTTATCTTAGATGATAGCTTGATACGATAATGTCTTGTTTTTATATTTATTTAGTCGTTTATTTTTCGAACACAGCAGATAAATTATTAGATTGGATACACACATTTCTAAAATGTTATAATAAAATACTATTAAGTTTAATTTTGCGTGTGCCTATTAATTTTATCATCACATAAATTATTGATTTATTTTAAATATATAAACTTTTAAATAATTATTTTTCTGTTTTTTGTTTTTATTCCTATGATTTTAGCTATATTACAATTTTTTGACTATCCCCACCCCCATCCGATTGAGTTTCAATAAAAAAGACACTTACACGAGACCGGACAATAAGATTTTTCTCGTTTTAAAATCTATTATTAATAATTTCCGATGCGCATTTTTTTTTACGGTAAAACAAGATAAATCTTTTGTAGTTAATATTGATATTTGTATTTTCAACGTCTAATTCTATGGCTCTATTGTTCGCGCGTGTATCGACAGTACGGTTACTATTATACATCGGTAAACGTTATTTCATTATAAATGTATTTTAATTTTGTCGCCGATGTAATTTAATTGAATTTTTTTATATATATATATACGAACCATTTATCATAATCAATATTGTACGGGGCACGTTATCAGACGCGATAAATTCTGCGAGTGCGGATAGTCTGCGCCCGCAGTCACTGTAAACCTACCTATATACGTGTTGTGCGTTTTAGACCGCGCAATTGAAACTCGAAAATGAATTATGTATTATTTTTATGGCATTTTTTTTTTTTTTTTTTTTACATTTTCAATGACGGCGCGTTGAATGAAAACCGCCAAGTCGTTCAGAAATACGCATTCGATAATATTATGCGTACACGCGCGTTGTAAGCAACGCGGGCCAATGTCGTGTACCCTCGTATCGCCGCGAAGAATACCGTCGAAACTAAAAAAAAAAAAAAAAAATATCTCTACGGCCTCCGCGGAAACGTCGAAATAATCCGAAACCGCACCGACGATAATCGCCGGTAATAAAATTATTATTTTAATAATAATGTTAGAAGTTAGACCAACCCGCGTATTTTCAGACGGGCCAGGCCCATTTGGGTTCGCTAATGCGAACGCGTTACTCGCGTTATTAACACATCGCGAATGTTAAAAATTCATCACGGAATTATTTAAAACCGATTAGGTATTAACAACGCCGTGCACATTATCGCCGCGGTTATCATTTTAAGAGGAGTAAAAACGCCGGAATCCCACTGGCTTGTTGCGAGGAAAGTCCACGGTAGACACGCATTTTCACCATCAGAAACACACTAGACAAATATTACGAGCACCGCGAGATAATCTTCCACAGTGTGGTTTTTTTTTTTTTTTTTTGAGATACACTAATTTATTACCATATAAAAACTTTTTAATGAATTTAGATCTAGGTTTTATAATTATATATATACACCAAATATTTAGATAATGAGAACAGTGGAGTCGTTTCAGTTTTTGTTCGAGCTTTTCTTGGACGACAAGACGATTTTAACATTTCGCCGTCGTTTAAATTATAAACATATATATATATATATATATATACATTCTTTACTTTCCTTTTATAATTACCGGTTGAAAGAAATCTAAAAAAAGCTTATAATCAACTAAAGCAACCGGCTGAAACAATTTCACAATTTCATATATTTTTTTATATAAAAATACAATTTAATTGTATTTTTATAAATAACGGTGCATTATTTAGGCTCCCCCCCATCTAAATGACACCACCGAATGAAAACAGAAGACTTTTACTTGACTTAACTCTTTGTGTACTTTTTTTCAGTGCACTAGAATTTGTCGAGCTACGATTTTTGTCGGTTATTAATAATTAAACCTAACCTAACCTCCGAACTTATTATTATTTATCGTATTATGAAATCCGTACAACTTAATACACGTATCGACAAGAATGGCACGTGACTAGTAACTTTCGCAGTGTTTTTTATTGTAGGCATATAAAGAAATGTTGAAACTTGCCGAGATATATTTTTTTTTTATTCTACCAATGTTATGTTGAAAAATGTAATCTTTACCAGTGTAGCGCGTCGTTCCCGAACGAAGCACACGGGTCTGCGGGTTCGATCAAAATACAAGTATTATAATAAGGGCTGGGATATCGATGCACTTTGCATTTTTTTTTTCTAATGCTTGCTGTGCGATGTTCGTATTGTCACAAATCTGTTTTGTGTACTTTTGACGAGAACAAGAAAGTTTATTATGCATTATTTGACAATATTTGGTTTTTAGGTCATTTTCTTAATTTTTTTTAGAGCAATTTAGGGTTACAGAGGTAATTTTTTGAGTTTTTGTATTCAAAATTTGAATTCGAAATAATTGTATTTTAAGATTATTACACGCAAACATGATTTTTATATAAATATAAATAGAAGAATTTTTCCCAGATTAAAAAAAGATCCAGTTCAATGACTCGAGTTTAAAATTTATTTATATTTTTTTTTTTTTCAATTCTTTACCAAAATTAATACAAATACGATCTAAATCTATACAAATTTTTAGAAATGTACGAAAACAATTTTTTCCATATTAAAAGACCTTTATTATTATTATTATTTTTTTTTTTGTTCAATTCTTTATAAATATTATTAAAAATAAAGACATTTTTAATGCATATTGTTTAGAATTTTTACGGAATAAAAATCATTGTCTAGGGTTTTATAGGGTATTACATTCCCAGCCATAATTATAATAATAATAATAGTGCATAGTGCATCGGCATACCGTTCGGCGAAATCGATTTTTTTTTTTTTTTAATTTATCGTTTTACTCGAGTAGTTTATAAGTATCGTCGTGAACGTAACGTATAGGTAAAAAAAAAAAAAAAAAAAAAACGTCAGATGATTTATTTATATATATTTGAAAAAAAAAAAAAAATTAATAATAATTATTATTAAATATTATCATGGCCGATAAATTATCGTGACGCCCCTTCAACCCCTCTCGGATCTTAATCGTATTTAATCAAGGGGCTTGCATATACGGACGTGCGCGTAGCTTTCACTGTGCGGTTACACTTACGTTATCGTTATTGAATAATAAACACTCGTTTGACTGTACGCACGACGTATTAGCCCGAGTGTTTGTTTTTATAAAAAACTACTAAAAAAAAAAAAAAAAAAAATACAAAAAACCGTACTTAATATAATACAATTTATTCGTGTACCGCAAAATTAATAAATTAACGGTACGACGCACGTGACGAAACTGAATAATGTATAAATTATATTATTATACGTACCGCCGTGGTAAAAATAAAAAAAATTAACACGAGCGTACGGTCGTCTGTGTATAAGTACATTTTAATGGAATGAAAATTAATAAATTTAATACAATTAGAATAAACGTCGGAACCGATATCTTTGAAAACGAGTAAAAATTTATAGTGTACTTGTTTTATGTTATCCTATAAGTGTGCACTGTGAATATTTTATGGACGGGAGGACGGAGATAGTTAAACTTTCGTTTTCACATAAACTTGAAACGCTTGAAAACAAAACAAAAAACAAAAACCGTAACGGATTTTCGATATTTTTATACGACTAATAGAAAAACTCACGGTGAACGAATTGTCGACCGATTTGAGAAGCCCACAGAATATTTTTATCCGCGTAAAACCAAATAGAAACTAAACGAATTGAACATTTCAAATGAGCCATAGCTCGAACATCGCCATAATGTTTTGAACATTTTACCACAATTAAAACGGGATAATATAAGTATTTTGTAAAAATGTATCCGCGATTGTTTTTAACTGAATTACAAAAAAAAAAAAAAAAAATTAAATAACAGAAAACCGCTATTTAGGAATCTACAAGGAAAGAAAAAAACAAAAAATGATCTGCTCAATAACCGACTACGGCCGAAATACCACAAAAAAAAAAAAAAAAAAAAAAGGCTCTTTCGTCGATACTGAAACGTTCAGAATTTAAAAACCTATTTAATTAATTTAAATAAATCATATTGATGCAGTTGGTGAATACAGTGGTAATACGAAATTACTATGAAAATTAATTGAGATAAGATTTTTTTTTTAACTCGTGGTTAGGAACCCGTGCCGAAGAAAGTAGAGGACCTCCATAAATACGTCTCTGGTAATATTTAATTTCGATATTTAAAAACAAAACGCATTCTATTTAGAATTTGCCTTTGATTACAGAAAATGAACAATTTAATGCCTTGCGCCCCTTTGTACGTCA
Source organism: Tuberolachnus salignus (assembly GCA_956483605.1). Classification (NCBI taxonomy): domain Eukaryota; kingdom Metazoa; phylum Arthropoda; class Insecta; order Hemiptera; family Aphididae; genus Tuberolachnus; species Tuberolachnus salignus. The sequence goes on from OY101429.1 coordinate 21,610,339, forward strand.
TACTTAGACACTCTGATATGTAGGACCGGATATGTCCACAGGATGTAGGGTTGTCCCCTGCGCCCACTCGACTTTGAAGATTTTTCTACCGTGTAGAAAAAATCGTAAAAACGAATAATTTCTTTCTTTTTATTATTATTTTTTTTTTTTGTTGGTATTTTATTAATATGCGATTACCGTATATATTATTTATTGTAAAACGTATACGTGTTTACTGTCCAAGGATCAAAATATGCGTATAAAAAACCTATTTCGATGTTGGTTTGTGTACCGTCAGCAAATTTTTAATCACACCACTCTACATCGATTCTTGTTAGCGCCGGATCCGCTGACACGACCGCAGATTTGTTGGGCGTGGATAACCGATTCGTCATCGGGTTAAGTCTCTCGACGTTTCCTGTGCGTCCGCATGACGTTCGGTTTCAACAACTCCTCCCACTGCCGAATCGTAAAATCGCGGCGATTATTGTTATTTTTTTTTTTTTCCGTCGGGAAAAAAAATAAAATTAAAAAAAAAAAACCCCAGAAATTATCATCGAAAACCGCGACGGGGGAGCAACGTCAATTTCCGCCGCGTCCGAACCCGACGCCCTATCGCGAGCATTCGCCTAAGACCGTTTTGTTGGTCAACACACGGAAAGTTTGTCGGATTTCATTGCCGTTTGCCACGACACGTTGAACGATTGAAAGACGATTCGATATCGTGACGTGTCAAGATGTAAATGGATATTTACATCACTCGCCGGTCACGTTGTTGTTGGCGGTACTGTAACCGAAACGGCCTCTTGCAACTCGGCAAAAGTTACGCGCGGCAATTGTTTTTACGGCCACCGCCGAAAACGTTCCGTGCGTATTCCGCGTTCGAACGCGTGTTTCGAATACCAAACGGGGCGTTTCGTACAAATACAAATGCAAAAGGGCACGCCGTGCGCGGTTTATGTTCACGAAAAAAAAAAAAAAAAAAAACTAATAATAATAATAATAATAAAAAAACACAACAAACGTACCGACGACGACGGTAAAAATTACGCAGGGGCCGCGATACACGTCCGCGTACGCGATTGTTTTCGAACGTTTTTTTGTAGTTTACTAAACGCAACAAACCGATTATTATAGACGCAAGTGTAACGGAATGGCGGATCATGTTGTCGGTTGATCTAGGACTGATCTTGGAAGGGACGGCTAGAAGACCCGTGAACGTGATTGTCGTCGGGGAAGTGTAGTGGGAAGGCCGTGGGAACCGTGGAAATCGCTGCAAACCGGCCCCTTATACATTGAAAACCGCAACGGCGCGTTATAAAAACTTTACTGTTGACTAACAACATAAGCAATAAAAAAATGAAGAAAAAAAAACACGTATGTCTGGAGACAATTTTCCGAATTGGTTGAAAGAATGGGATACAAATCTGGCTTTGAAAAAACGTGGTTAGGTTACTAACTTAAAAAAAAACTTCCGTATTCGCAATAAAATTTTAAACAAATTTAACGTCCATTTCAATGTACGTAGGTGTATATACTTACCAACACCATATTGGGTTAAAAAAAAAAACGAATTTTCGTAATTTCTCGAAAACTTCCGTATGTCGGTGTTGATATTCTTGTTTATATCGCCTGACACATGGTCTGCAATTCCAAATGACAAGGTACCGAAGTCTTTTTCAGGTTTTGCGACAGCGTCCAAACGAACGAACCGTCTGGTGAATGCACGAAAATACCGAACAATTATAATTTTTTAAATCGACTATAGTTCATAACCGTATAATATGATTTACGTTCACGATTACTTGCGACGGAGGCCCCGGGAAAGGCGGTTGGATATAGTTGAAAAGGATGATTGGATACAGGCTTGTACAATGCAACAGGGATCAGGAGCGAATGCACGGGAGGATTTTGGAGGTCCAACCTCCTACCGAAACAACAGGACGATTTTTAAAAATAAATTACTCGACCGACAAATTTAAAAGTCATTTTAAAGTTTCCCCATAAGACTTACGAATAAAATTGATCGACATGTATGTATACGAGTGCCTAAAGAGGAATAAAGTCATGATATTTATGAACATTTTAGATTTTATTTTTATTTTTCAACCCCCTCCCCCCACGAAATTTTTTTCCCGCGTATGCCCCTGACAGTGATATAATTATTATACTTTAACTAACCTAACCTAACCATATTCGTTTATTGGCTGTAGACAATTGCCCGGTTCGTCCTTCTGTACGAAATCTCGACTATAAAGTCAGTTTTTCTCCCTCCAAACACGACTTCTGTACTTCAACCCGCGGATAAAGGTATTATCGAGGTATTCAAAGTGAAATTCGGAAAACGGTTGGTACTGGAAATTATAAATCTAGAGGAACACGGAAAATAATCAAAAATATCTGTATTGGATGCGATTTTAATGCTCTCAGATGCACGGAATAACGTTTCTACCACTACGACAATGAATTGTCGTATCTGCCACGCCGGGTCGGACCCGGGCTGCGGTAAACGATGAAGCCGACAAAGAAACGGTAAGTGACGAAACTTTGGACACAGGGGTGTTTCCCTGAAAATAACCTACAAGATTTCGTCGAGGTTGACGGCGCTGTTTGGAGAACTGAATGAAGAAGAAATTGCCAATTCAAATTTAAATACAAATGAGGATGAAAATGACCAAGCTGCGAGACGAGACCGAAGAGATTGTAAAGGCACCGTATATATCGGAGGTGTATTTTTCAATCGATCAAATACGTAATTGTGTCTCGTTAAACACCGATATCAATACGCCGGGCGTACAAACGACATTACAAAATATTACTAATTATGTTAAAAAAATCGCATTGTCCCGGTAATAGACAAACTACAATAATAGGTGATTATTTTTCAAAAAATTGTAACAATAATTAGGTAAATATAATATTATATACATAATAAACAATTTTTTATTTTTTTTTTTGTTATTCATCATAATATATAATAATACATTTGCAATTGAAAAATGCGTTTAATAAATCAATTTGTCAATAAAATTAAGGTTTTTTTTTTAAAATTTTTTTAACGATAACGATCTGATTCTCTTGGTACACCTGCAGATCGTTATAAGCGGATTCTACTGGTATATATAAATCGTCATAAATAACAATCGGCAGTGTCGCGGTATTGAACTGCCGCGGAGGTGGGAAGAGAAAATCCGGACGGTGTCGCGGCACACGTGTCAATATCGGGTGCGGGACGGGACGAAAGCGGTTGGGGCCGCAGACCCGGGAACGACCGGCAAAGTAAAAAATCTACACCGGTGTGACTTAAAAATAATTTCCAACGAAAAAAGAAAACGGAAAAAAAAAAAAAAAAAAAGGACGAAACCCGAACGGGGTGTACGGTTTTATGGCGTCCGGCACCGCCGCCGACCCCGTTTGATGGATGGACGTGACGATGGCTCGGCCCTCTCCGCACGTCCGGACGGCCGACAGCGGGACTCGGCACGCGAAAAAAAAAAACCGACTAAACGCGATTGATGAACGACGACTTTTTGGCCGACGACGACGCGACGGTTTCAATACGACGTCGGGATCCAGCTGCAGTCTGCGTCCCGTTAGTCGCCGAGTATATACACACGAGGTCTGTTCAAAAAGTACAAGGACAAATGTTACAACGGCTAATCTACACACGATAACGTTTCGAATTGTGTATAATAGACGTATTCTCCCCCCTTCCCCCCCCGGTGAATTAGTGAATATTTCAAACAAAACCCGAAGTCGCTATCTCTTATCTCAGTTTAATATTACACGTGGTTAAATCCGGTCAGTTTGTTTCGTTCGCCGTTTTCGACATGTCCGATATTAACGCGTGCGTCAAGTTTTGCTTGAAATTTGGTAAAAAAAGATGCAACGGAAATGATTAAAATCGCTTTTGGGTTTTAATTTCATTGGGTGGACTTTCGTGTGTTTTAAACGTTTCAACGACAGTCGGCCTTTCAAACTGAAGACAATTCACGTTCTGGAGGACCGTCGATGTCATCCAGAACCGAGGGTGTGACGACAATTTGCGAGAAAATAAACGCGAAATGGCCGCCGATTAACCGTTCGTCAGTTAATAATGCGAATCTCAATTGAGTCTTGTCGTGCAATTTTACAGGAAAATTTACAGGAAAAGAGTCGCGCTGCCAAATACGTTATGCGATTGTTCACCACGACAATGCACCGGCACATTTAGCGATGTCGATTCGTGAATTTTTGGCCGATAAAAAAACCGTTGTGTTCCCGCGGATTCTCCCTATTCTCCAGATCGGGCCCCGTGTGATTTTTTTCCTATTCCTCAAGACTAAAATCTGCGCTTAAACGACAACGATTTCAAGATGTAAAGGAAATTAATGCGAACGCGCCAACAGAACTCATTATCTTTAACTTTGGACCAGTTCCGAAGGACTTTTGAAAAATGGCAAGATCGCCGGGATATGCAGTGGCATATCGTCCGGAGGAGTGTATTTTAAATAACATGTAACTTTATTTTTGTAATTATTTAAAATAAAATCCTAGTACTTTTTGAACAGACATCGTATTACATATGATTATATTACAATATAATATATTATAAATATAAATGTAAATATGTATACTAGCTGACCCGGCAAACGTGGTTTTGCCATTTAAATTATTTCTAATGTACATTTTGGTAGTCAAATAAAAAATAACTAAGTTTTTGTAAGTGTGTGGAGATGTGGTATAGTGGTATACCGACTGAAAGAGGAATGGAACACTGTGAACGATGACGGCCTATAAAAATAAGAAAAACACTAGATATTCATTTTTTGAATTCATTGCACTGTAATTATCTTAACTAATACATTTCAAATTACACCTTGATTGCCGTTAATGATCGCACTGCGGGCCCGAAAGAAACAAAACGAAAAAAATAAAATAAAATAAAATAATAGTCGGAATCGTTATTAATAATCGAATTTTTATGTTTACGTAATGTTTAAACGTCATAATAATACGTTTACAGTGGCCTATACTATACCGAAAGTCGATAACACATCGACACCGAATTCTGGTAAAATAACTCTTTAACCGACTACTTTGGAGGCTGTTTTTGTCCGATGGCATTGTAACGTTAAAACAGTAAACACGGACGACAATTTGACACGAATTACGAATATAATCGCGAATGATATATTTCTTTTCCCCTACGTTTATTCATTATTTCCATATCGGTATATCCACAAACGTATTAATAAAGAAGATCCGGCCACAATAGTGATATCAGTTTGTTGAGTTCAGTTCACTACACAAAAGTTAAAATTTTCATATCGATCCCCTAAAGTCTTATAGATACGCCACCGATTAATTTATTATTTATTATTTTACTATTTTGTTTTTTTTTTTATTTATTACTATTCTTGTTGTTAATTTGGCGGACCTATCGAAAAACTGAAACGACGCCCTTACTGAGGTTAACTATCGTGGCGTTTAAATTACTCAGGATCTGATTTTTATAGTTTATACAGATTATTAAGGAATAATTAATAAGCTATTAAAGAAAACGACGAACAGATTAATTTTAGAATATCTGAATTTTAATAAGCTCTAACGTGATTTGGGCACGTACATAATATATACGTAATTTTTTTTTTTTTTTTTTAGAAAACTATTGTGGGCGACTCGGTTTTTATTTTTCTTTGCACTAGTGACGTCGAGATACATTTTTACAGCGAATAAATTTAAGTAATATGCATACTAATATATTTACATAAAGAACCACATTAAGCTATTAAGTTTTCTGAATTTCTGATAAAATGAGATCTACTTATATACGTACAATTTGCGAGAATAATATCTCTGGCTAAAAGTTTTCACATAGAACGGCACACAACAAATATGAATTGAATACAAATACTCGATTATCCGGGGTAAGTGAAATATTTGTTTTAAAAATTGTACTTTCGTAACGTTACTCGGGACATATTTCCATAATAAGTTTCTTTTGGTTTGCTCTTAAAAGTTTTTTTTTTTTTTTTTTTTTAAATTCAGTGACGCAAATAGTTTCTTTAGATAAACTTATGTGATAACTACTTTTTATAGAGTTTAAGTTTGAATCGTTCTGCATTTTACTATCTGCAGTGTAACAGCGATAAGGACGATTAAATGATTATTCGTCCTTACATTGTTCACTTTATCGTGTTTCGGGTTCTTACGTTTGAATAGAAAACATCTAGACCGCTCTAAAAAGTATTTTCAAATCAGTTAATTTGTACGACCAATAGAAAAATGAATGCTATATACATCGATATTGTATCGTAGTAAAATAATCATACATTAAAATGTATAATAATAATTATAAAAAAAACCGTGAAAGGAAATGTCGTAAAATGCGACAAATTTGTGAAGGTTTATTAATTTATAAATAACAACAAAAAAATAAAAAATAAAAAAAATACCAACTAAACATCGTATGGTGTAAGTTTGATGTTTAAGGCATACGCACGAATTCGATAATTTAAAATGTCGGATTATACGGTGAAATGTAAAGAATATTAACTCGTGCCGTCGTTTTGGAAAACAAATAATAAAACAGGATTCAAATATTTATTATAAATTACAATTTTCCCTACGGTTATGATTACCCAAATGCATTATTGATAATATTTACACTAATTCATAATTATCAAACGAACGCGTACACGGAACACGTTCAGTTTTTCATTAGATCGGACGGAAATCATTTCGCCAATCGAATCTTAATGTCCATATATTATCTTAAAAGCCTTTAAAACTCTTTGAATGGATTCTTGTATTTGTATTGTACTAAAGCTTAATGTGCTTATTTTGCCCAAGAGGATTATGCGTACTCTTATCTTTGTTAATTTCATTGGCTGAGTGAACTCTGGCGGTGAACTCTAGTATCTAATATCGAAAAACGAAATGTCATAAAGGTCTAAGGTAATGACAAAAACTGTATTTTTTTATTAGGCACATCTATAGTCAAATTGTCTACTTTGTTCCGGCGGCGGGGTACCCTTTTTTATTCCGTTGTGATTATTTAACGTTATTCGTATTTTTTTTATTAAGTACGCAACTCAGTAATTATTATTTTTAAAAAAAAAAAAAAAACAAAGAAATGAATACAAATATCTAGTGAATTAATATGAACAAAACGGTTCGTAAAATCCACTTAAACGTAGAACGTTTCTATAGTAATGAAAACAATACAATTCGGTAAAAAAAAAAAAAAAAGGAATTTAAATATTATTTCGTTAAAGATTTATAATATTAATTATTCCAACCGATATGAAACACGGAGAGCAATTCTATGGACCCGGAAAGAGTTTTGGGGATGAAAAAAAGAACATAAAATAAAAATGTATCATTGTAAATCCCAAAGATTCCACTTAAAACCTAAAATAAGAACTCGGAACGATAGATTCGGATTACAAAATTATCTTTTATGTACACACGTACTCTTGTAGGAAACGCATCGCCGGAAAGTTTTCTTAAACTTCCTGTTTTACTAATATGGATTGTATTTAAGAACTATTCCCTAGTGTAAAAGACATTACCGAAGAACTTTCGTCCCTGAAAATATTTGGTGCCGAAATAATTATCACCCAAAGTGTTGACTTTTATCTTATATACAGTGTAGTCTACAAATTAACAAACGTCTTTCAAAAAAAAAAGTTCATAGGAACCATAAGGCCAAGGCAACTGAAAGATCTGTGCTTTGAGAAAGGAAAATTACACATTATATATATAATCTTGTAATCCTCACACCGTGGTCTTGATTTTCAAACAAAATGGGAGAAAAAATAAAAACTATTTCATTGAAAATTACATTGTTTTTGCGAGTTTGGTTGAGAAAAAAAAAATAAAAAAATAATAGTAATTCGTTATATTTTTGATACAATTGTCTTAAGGGAAGTGTCAACAGTTTTTGAAACGTACGTTACGTACGTGTAGTGAATGCATAAAATAGTTTTCTAAACGATTTTCGATAATACTCATTTTATTTTTCCATTCTAAAAACACTAATTGTAATTTACATGTAATTTAATGAGTCTCGTTAAATTATTCGACATAAAGCCAAAATATTGATTAAAATTACTCACGTAGTAATTAACTATTCACGTATTAAGTACGTATGTACACGATGAGAACTCGATTTCGGGTGGAGGAGGGGGTTAAATCTTTAAGTTCGATGTATTTGCATCAATGGATATAATTCTATATGTGTAACGAGAATTACTTTTTCAAGATTTGTAAGTTATTTGCACGGAACACTTTCGAAAACTCCGCAAAAATTACGAAAAATAATAATATCTACCGTTCTAACCGTTTTGCTTTGAAACTTTTATTAAATAACAAAACGATTTTGCAAGACGAAATCCTATTTGGATGGCGAACATTTTGTAAATTATAAAATAAAAACAAAAAAACTCATAGCGAAAATGTCGAATATTCTATGCAATTGTATGCAGTGTTAAACTATTGACAGTGAAGTTACACGTACAATTATTTGAACGACTCCTGGAAAAAGTGAAAAAATAAAAAAAATATCATTGGACAGTTTTACTGTTACGATACAAAGGTACAGGACTTTCTGTTCGGTGGAAAAAAAAAAAATTTAATTTATTATCCGGCGAGGGGCGTGGATTTGATACCAAAAGTCCTATTTTTTTAATTAACGTCTTGTCAATAAAATATTCGTATAGAAATTTTTTTTTGGATACCACAGATAGAAATATGCTTCGAGTACATTTGCGTATATTTTTCCTAACTCTCGCTCGTTAATCTGCTCAAACTTTTCAGAGTTGATAACGTAAAACGTAGGAATCGTCAAGATCATCTAATTGTAGCTTATTGTTTTGAAAATAACCACTTTCGACGTAAAATACCAAACTCACTCGAGAAGTGTTCTGATTTCTTTTGTTTGAACCGTCCAAGTGCGGTATTTTCCGTGCAGTCGCTGTCTGAAATTGTTTTCGAACTTTGGTAATTATTTTTATTATTTTTTTTTTTTCCCCCCATTCTTTTTCGCACAATACGATAAATATTCCCGTACATTCATATTATAATACGCTCAATATAATACCACTCGATCGTCCTTATCAATATATGGTCGAACATCGTAGACCTTTTGGTCGAACATAGGTTTTAAAACAGCTGTTCAAACTCAATTGTAAATCGGATATCTCCGAATATGTGGAAATCCGATTGGTTTCGCCTCGAAATCGTGATTATTTATCAAAATCGAATCTAATTGTGTGCTCCGATCACATAGATTTCCCGTCCGAATACTTGATATTGTATTTTATTTCGAGAAAACGTGAAAAACGTCGACCCGCGATTATTCTCGCGAGTCGTGTACAAATCATGAATATTGTTCGCGAATCATGTATTAACCTACATTTTTAAGTTAATATTTCAACAGTGTTCTCTAAAAATACTTCGACTCCATTTGATTGTAATACGTAAAAATTAATTTTAGAAAATATTTCATTACACACGGGGTCAAACCGTCATTTTATGTATGTACGCGTGGTTTTCGTGGGTTATTTATTTTTTTTTTTGAATATTTTTTTTAACACTCGATCGGCCGTCTATTTCGACATTAAATTATAACTTCGCGGCATTTTGTATTGTTTCACATCAATTTAACTCCCAAAAGCATAAATAGTATTACTGCGGAATAATTGCGGTGTGTCGCGGCGAACACGCCCGACAACGGTTTTGTGTTATTTAATAAATTATACGTAATACGTTTAGCGCCAAGACGGATTGCGTGTTTCTGGATTTTGATAACCAGCATCAGCTATTTAGTTGTACTTTATAGAACAATACAGGCGCGTATTCAGATTCCGGAGATTTTTTTTTTTTTTTTGCAGCTTTCCCTTCAATTCCCATCCCGCCCCGAAATAATATAATACACGAGGATGGGCCGACGAGTAATGTCTCTTTTCGTATACATTTAAAACTAGCGATCGTACATTTACCATAAATAAAAACACACGTGTAAAAAATTAAATTATCTTTATTCGGGTGCTTATTATTATTTTTCGAGATAATTTCCCCGGAAGTCAAAAGTCATGTCCGCTATCGTTTAACAAGCATTGTAATGCCGTCCAAACGAAATCGTTCATCTCGAGCAGAACACAATCGTTTGACTTCAACGTTGAATTTCTCGATTCTGAAATCGTACTTTTGTACTTTTAAGATATTATTTGAGTTTGGAAAACAACAACATCAAAAAAAAAAAAAAAAACATCACACCGTGCTAACTCCGGACTGTAAGGATGACTTGAAATCCCGGCGATTGGCAAATGTCGACTTGGTTCTGTTACATTTCTTCTACCGGCATTTTCGGAACCCGTTTTTCGATACCCAACTTCAGATAGAAGGTTCTTTGGAGATTCCTAACAATGGAATGTTTTTTTTTTTTTTTTTACTTAATTTTCCGATTTGCTTGAACCAATTTAAATTTATAGTAACATTTTATACTTTGAAATCTTCTTCAGAAAAAAAAAATAATAATAATAACAATAAAACCTTTATTCAACGTGCGTTTTTTTCTGCTTCTTCACAACTTTTCTACCAGAAATCTCGTTCCAATCAATAACTTTATGGCGACTTTCTTGTAGCTTTATTATATTTTTTCGGTGTCAATGAAAAAGTTACTTTCCGATTTGCTTTGTACGGTTTTCTGAACTATATGGGTAAAACGCTATATTTGTTGCAGTTTCGTGTCGTAGTAATTATTTTAGCTGACGATTGTGACGTTTAACGTTTCGCTCGGTTTCCACCCCCGATACGAACGCAAGTTCAACTCTGTTTTTGATTAATTATTATTATTTCAAGTCTTCGGTACGTGTATTAGCGATAAGTGACGTTGTATAGAAATCTGATTTTGGCACATCTCGCGTTACTTTTCTTACTTGTATTATCGATTTCCGTATTCCGCCATCGCGAGTTCGTCAAGCGAAAACGGCGCGGGTAGATTTTGACCGCGGCGTACGGAGGCGCCGTTTTGCGTACCCTGTAGACCGGTGGTCTTCAACCGGTGCGTCGGGTGAGCTTTACAATTCAAATACGAATTTTATTTAGCGAACTAATTGAATAAACGGAATACAGTTTACAAAAAAAAAAAAAAAAATTGTTCGTGGCACAACGTCGGATATAATAATTTACGAGTAAACCGAGTAGGATGCGTTAATAAGAAATAGCACTCGAATCGAATATTGTTCGCGGATTGCGCTATTTAAAATCGAGGATATTATGCGAAAACAGTCAAATGCAACAGAACCGAGTCGACATTTGCCAATCGCTGGGATTTCAAGTCATCCTACAGTCCGGAGTTAGAATCACAGTATGATTTTTTTTTTTCCAAGTGGTCCTTAACCGGTGCGTCGGGCGAGTTTTAAAATTTTAATACGAATTATGATTATACATTTATAATAGGTATACGAATTTTATTTAGCGAACTAATTGAATAAACGGAATACAGTTTACAAAAAAAAAAAAAAAAATTGTATCGAACACTGTTCGCGGATTGCGCTGTTAAAAATCGAGTATAAGTGAAATTATTATTTTTTCTTTTGTATCATCACCAATAGTAATAATTTAATACTATATACGAAAATTGAAATTTGTATTTATTTAGTTTATTTATTAGTATTTCTACGCTAAGCGTAGGCGATTCGAGCGAATTTAGCATTATTATTATTATTATTATTTTAAAATGTTATTTTCCACGGCTAATAAACCGAACACCGGGGGCGGCCGAGTCAAAAAAGGTCGGAGGCCCGCCTCGTCATCGCGAGTAGACGGACTACTCGGATTTCGCGGTCTGCACACGTGGTCTACGGTGTGTCCTTATTAGATTCGCGTATACCAACCGTAATATAATTAATTTCGATTCTATAGGACCGCGTTAATTGCCGCCGTGCGTCCCGCTTCAGGGCGGTCGATATTATTCGAATATCGCGGTTCGACGGCACGGGACCGCCCCCGCGGTTTACGCGCGAAACCGACTCGCCCTAACCTTGCACGGTTAGTTGTTGTTGGGTATTTTTTTTTTTCTCTCTCTATATATTTTTTTTTTTTTTTTTCTCCCGTACGGGGCCGGTCATTTATGTTAAACCGTCACGTACGCGTAACGGCGGACTTACCAGAGTTACCGTGTTAAGCCATTCGGCGCCCCCCGGGGGTAAATATCCGCAAAAGCGCCCACCCGCCCGGCCGTTCGTCTAGGCGAGACTGCGCGCTGGTCAAACCCGCCCCGCCGGCAATACCGATTCTGTATGGTGCGAGCGTACACTTGAAGAAACACAATTTATATAATTACCGCCAGAAACTATTTTTTTTCTTTTACACCCCCCCCTAACCGCGGTGCTTATGCCACTACCTTAGACCTCTACTCATAAATTCAATATTGTACGTACCGAATGTTAAACGCATCCTATCACGAGATTTTAGATAGAACTTTGAACCGCGCCGACCGCGATTTAGTTCTCGTAACGATTACGTCAAATTGTCCATTTGTCTAGTTCCATCGACTTATCATAATAATAACCGAAATCAATATTTGGGCACTCCGTGATTTTACCAAGATGAGACACCCTTTGGGGATCAAAGTGCACGATTGCCCCGTCCCCTTAACTTTCGCAGTAATGCGAATTATACGATTACACTTATCTATGGTATTCGGAATAAAAATCACAGGTAAAAAAAAAAATATATAATAATAATCCCGACACATATTTTTTTTCGTCGTTCCATCAGCTATCGACTTGGCCGACGCGACGTTAAGATTAAAAAAAAAAAAAAAAAAAAAAACAGTCCGTCGGTCCGGCCCGACTCGGATAAGTTTATCGGGTGACGTCATATTTTCCCTGTCGTTAATTAAACAAAATGTTATTAAAAAAAAAAAAAAAAAAAGTGATTAAAATGATAAAACAATAAGAGTTATTTAACTATAGAAAGCTGATTGGGAAAAAGTTTTTCAATAAACGACAATAAGTGTTGTTCGATTATGTAGTTTTCATCAGTAATGTTTAGTAGTAGTTTCAAGGATTTTTCTTTTTCCCGCGGATTATTGTTCCGGGATTCCTTAATATCAGGTACCCATAGAAAACGGGTAAATATTTGCCCGTGGCTTTCTTTTTAAGATTCGACTCACGTCGTCGTCGTCGTAAACAATTTCTTACGGTTTCGGGTTAAAATTTGTTAGGTAAGTGACGGCCGTCGACTGATAGTATACTCATTTGCGAAAATTTACCTCGCCCGTATATTTTAACACGTGCAAAATAACTATACGCGGTTAAACGTGTTTCGGTCAATTAAAATTTATAATTCACAACTGCAAAATAAATTACAATTGTTCGTGTTTTGACCGAATTGCAACATAATTCCAAACATAAAACTGCGATAAAAATAAATTGCACCGTTTGTATCCAAAATAAAACAACAAACATTAGTGAATGGTTACAATTTCAAACAGCTCTACCTAAATAAATTTTTAAATGTCGAAATACTTTAAAATCGAATCGCGTCTGTGTATGTGTGCTAAATAATACTTATTTTTGCGTATTCATTTTTTTTTAAGTATACGGTGGAAATCGCAGGTTTCTACGAATATTTTCCACCGAATTCCAACAATACAAAAAAAAAAAAAAAAAAAAATTGAACAACAACTATTGTGTAGATATTCACGTCGTTTTTCGGTTTTTTCAGATTATTAAGAAGACTGTAAGAGAATTAAAAAAAAAAAAAAACGACCGCCTCAACGCACCAACAAGATAAAAGTTCCTATCAGAAATTTCTTATAAAATTTTCGTATATATAGGAATACTTTTGGTCGTAATGTTGTTTACAATCACAACAAAAGTCACACATCGTTTTGATATCAATACATTCCTCGCTACACTCTAAATTTAAATTCATTTAATTATTTTCCATAATATAACAATACGAATACAGTTGACAAATGTTTTCTCTATAATTTCTCATGTATTTTATTTGCATGCGTTGTACAGGGAAAATAAGATATTATAAGATTATAATTATAATTATCATAATTTAGTTTGATTCAGTAGTATAAAAAAAAAAACATTGACGAGACTGGATGTTTATTTCACATCACAGAGATAATTTTACTATTATCGTATTTTAATTATAATTTTTACCTTGAACGTGACAATTGTGTATTAAAAAAAAGAAAAGAATATGACTATTCCGTGTGAAGCTTATTATATTTTTAGTCGAAAAAATCAAAAAAATAAAAAGTGCCCCCTTTTTGTTTAAAAAAAAAAAAAAAAAAAAATTTGATTAAATTTCACCACAATTGAAAAATTAGAAAATTTCTGCCATTGAAGAACTTTATAGAAAAACTTTAAACTATATTAAAAAAATATTAACTTAATCAAAAAAACACAAACAAATTTTAAAACTCCTGAAAATCAAAAAAATAAGAAGTGCCTCTTTTTAGTTTATTTCACATCACAGAGATAATTTTACTATTATCGTATTTTAATTATAATTTTTACCTTGAACGTGACAATTGCGTATTAAAAAAAAAAAAAAAAAAAGAAAAAGACTATTCCGTGTGAAGCTTATTATATTTTTAGTCGCGGGTATTATACCCGTGTTCTATCTTCGGTCGATATTTAGGTAGAAAATTCGACCTTTACGGTTATAGGGAAAAGAGGAAAACGTTTGATGAAATATTTCATAGAGCATTTATGTTTTAGATTTAAACAGTTTGTCGTAGGGGAACTTCAAATCGAATTAGGTTTTTAAAACGCGGCACGGTCGTACCGAATTGAAATTTCGTAAATTCGGATGCATTAAAAATTACATCGAATTAAAAGAGTGGGTGAGGAGGTTACTAACCATCGACGCTGATTTAATAAAAAAAAATAAAAACACGTTTCTAATATCAATAAATAAATTTGCCCGGTTTTCAATATAGTGTTGAAATTTTACTAATAAAATACTTCCCGAAAACGCGAAAATCTACGACGTCGAATATTCGGGTAACTAATATCCCGTAAGGCTCTTTTCGAAATTATAATATGCGAATAAAACACGGAAAAAATTGTGTGGTGTAAGGGGGTTTTTTATTATTATTATTGATTGTAATTCATAATTAATTTTCGATAAATGTTTCCGGTAAAAGTAGTTCGGTGGTAAATAACTTTGCCGATGATAATAATACTATATACGAGGTGCGACAATATAATAACGAGACTTTTTGAATAAAACCTAAACTATTAACGTTATCTATAAAACGATTATTGAAATATGATTAGAAAACACTTATCTAAAAGTACTATGAACACTGATGGCATCGATTCATTTTCTTATACGTTAGTAGCCTTGTTATTAGGGCGAGTTCGACTATACTGCCGAAAAATGTTAGATATAAAAATCGAACAACATGTGTTAACATTAAATTTCTTGTTAAATTAAAAAAAACTGCCGCGGAATCGTTTCGTATGTTATGTGAAGTTTATGGTGAAGAATGTTTATCAAGAGCTCGTGTTTTTGAATGGCACAAACGGTTTTGTAGTGGAACGAAGGAGGACGTCGAAGACGATGATCGTTCTGGACGTCCAACCACGTCTTTAACAAACGAAAACGTTGAAAAAATCGACAAAATGAATTAATCAATATTATTATAAAGAGGTATTAATTAAATTAAGAGAAAGAAGCGACCAGATCTATGGAAAAATGGCTGGGTTCTTCACCAAGACAATGATCCAGCTCACAGTGCATTTTCAATTGAACGTTTTTTAACTGAAAAAAAAAAAATTCTGTACTTCAACATCCCCCGTACTCGCCAGACCTTGCCCCTTGTGACTTCTTCTTATTTCCTTCTTATTTCTTTTCCCATTTTCAAACAGTTGATGACGTAAAAATGAAAACGGCAGAACTTCTAAAAGGGCTGAATGAAAGCAATTGGCAACACTGTTTTCAAGAATGGCAGCGACGTATGCAACAGTGTATTGATGCTGAGGGAAGGTACTTTGAAGGTGACAATCATTAAATTATAACATTTTTAAAATAAACAACTTTTATTCAAAAAGTCTCGTTATTTTATTGTCGCACCTCGTATATACGTTAGTTTGTCGTACACCGTGTAATTACGGAGTATATAGCGGTATTACATTTACAAGGAATCGATCGGCATTCGAGCAATACGCCGGTAGATTCGAGTTGAGATTAATAAAGTGAAAAACAAAAACCGAAAAAAAAAAAAGCACACGACGGAAAAACATTTTATTCTTTTTTTTTCCAAGAGTGAATATCGCGTAACACAAAGGGGCCAAATGAGAGTTCTTATAAAATAACGCGATAATAAACAAACGGGGCGCCGGAGTATTATAACACACAATTCAAATATAATATAATCGTTAATGGACGTTAGTGGTTGGGTAAGGTTAGGTTAGGAGTATCGATAGAGACTGTAAAAAAAAAAAAAAAAATTAAAATTAAAATATTAATAACTGCCGGGCGTTTGTTCAGAGCCCGCAACAGTGGGTCTTGAAAGAGAAGAAGATTAATTAATGCGGCGGCGGTGTAATGGAGGGTAACGCGAAATTATTAATAGTAGTAGTCAGTAAGGTTTTTTATAAAAAATAAAAAAAATAAATAATAAATAATTATTATTTTTTTCGAACATTAAAAATAATACGAAATAAATCGTTCGTCCGAATGGGAATTACGTAATTTAACCTGGCGGCGAACCGTGACAAAACGTCCGCGGTACGAACGAAATAGTCGTCGACACGCCCGTGACAGTTTGCCTAATAATATTTCCCCGTGTGCGCCCGCCGATTTTAACACTACAAACTATACGTAATACCGTAAATCAACGGTTCCCAAACTGTGCACCACAGTGCCCTAAGGGCACCATGAACCCATTACAAGGGTGCACCGTGGTACATATGAAAAAAAAAAAAAAATGAATAATCATATATATTTACAATGACCTAACATAACCTGAGCGAAGAACGTATTGGTTTTATTATGATGTGTACTTTTTTTTTTCTGTCCGTCTGTAAATAACTTGTTGACCAGAAATCTTGCCCATCAATCATCAACACCATCTCATAGGTGGTTTCCAGTGAACATTTTGTCTAGTTGGTGTATTTTTTATTTCATACGCATTTCTTTAAAATCGGAGAAAAAAAAAACCCAACGCAAAATGTAACGGTTTATGTTGATTTCGATTCGGTATTTTTTTTTTTTTTTTTTAATTCAGCACTTTCTGGGTTATTTTTGGGTTTTATGTACCCCGTAAAAATGCACAAAAATGTTGGACGAGGTTTATTATTCCGGACGTTGTACCGGACGGTATAAATAATTTTTTTTTTTTTTTTTTATTTCATAAGCGTTTTAAGTTTAAATTTCTTCGTGTTTTTAACAGGAGGGCACCGCCGTCTAAAAAGGTTGGGAACTACTGCCGTAAATATAATTATTATTTTATGTGTCGACGATTATTATTATTATTCGTCCGACGCCTGCCAATAAGAGTACCGCAATTAGCAGAAAGTCACGGCGAGAGGGATGGCGATCGTTCATAATACACAAAAAATCGAAGGAAAAAAAAAACAATGCCGGTACCCGTTTTGAGCACAATACACGTACAAAGTATTCATGTCACATAAAACTCGTTACAATAAACTCGATTTTCTTGGTTTTAGAGCCAAGTTTCGTCCAATACATCTGCTGGGCCATATATCTATATTTTCGTGAACACCGACAATCCGTTTAATCGATTCTAAAAAATAACATTTTTAGTTACTAGTACCGACAGAGGACTAGAGAGTAGAGGTCGCGTATTTGTTTAACACAATCGAAAACAAACACACACACACACACACAAAAAAAAAAAAATAACAGAGTAAGAAACAAAGCTAGATTTAAAAGTTTATTTTGCATGTAACCGCATATTTTGAGTTTTATTTTTTTTTTTTGGAAATAGTTAATACAATTAACAATTTTCACCATAGACTCAGATTACACTCATTAAATAATACAACCAGAAATGTTGAATTACGTAATTTTTAATTTTTATTATATAATATGGTTGTTCGCGGACGGACGTTTTTTTCTACTAGAAACGCTTGATGATAGTCGATTAGATTTAATTCGCCGGTTATTAATTTCATTTATAAACGGCAATCGCGTGAGTCTGTTAAAGTCCTATACTGTAAGTATTGTGACGTTAAAGTAGGACGTGAAAACCGAATTAATGTCGATCATTTTTTTATTTTTATTAAATCGCTAGGAAAAAAAAAAATAACATGGGTCGGTATAGGAACGATGAGAACGAGACAACGGCCGTCAGTATCCGCAACTTTACCAAACAAAATCATACGATACATATAATCATTATGGTCAAAAATATTTCGACATTCTATTGTTCTTTTTTAATACTTGTCGGTTGTCCGGAGTCCATAATTGCATTATTTTTGTTATCGGTACTTGCAATTGAACACGACCAGCCCGGAGAAATCGATAACGAAAAAGTCATTGAATCATTTGCAAACAAAAAAAAAAAAATCTCCTTTAAAGTTTTACAACTATACGGTTATATTTACACGATATATTACGCAATATTGTTATTATTTTTTTATTTTTTTTTTATGGTTTTCGACAATTTTATTTTATATACATTTGGAGTAAACGAATTGTTTTTTTTTTTAAGATTTGTTAAAATTTTTATCATATAAAAGTAAAACATTTAGATTTGATTTTTTTTTTATTTTTATTTTAAAGGCTTAACACTGAGATTTCAACACTTTCTGTCCCGAACAGAAGGTTTATTAACCATTTAAATACTGGACACTGCAGAGGGCTTCATTGGCGCATAGGCACTGTGCCTAAGCTCTACGATGATGTCAATCCGTTCCTGTGTACGAGTACCTTGAGAGTAATAAAGTATTAAATTTATGAACATTTTAAATTTGTTCAGACATTTTTAAGAAATATTTAATGCAATTGATAATGTACTCAATATTTTCTCCATCGACGTTTTAATTTCATTTAATAATACAACGAGAATTGTTGAATTAATATTTAATTTTCATCATATAATAACTATGACATGTTGTACACTGTTCGCGGACGCACGGTTTTTTCTATAAACGCTTGATGATCGCCGATTGGATTTAAATCGCCGGTTATTAATTTTATTTATAAACAGCAATCGCGTGGGTCTGTTAAAGTCCTATACTGTAAGTATTGTGACATTAAAGTAGGACGTGAAAACCGATTTAATGTCGATAAGTTTTATTTTTTTTTATTAAATCGCAAGAAAAAAAAATTCTTGACCATATTTTTATTGCGTACTACGGGGCATTTAAGTGATCGGATATTAAGTTTTTTTTTTTTAGAGCTACAAGTCTTTTGCTCTAGTTATACGACAAATGTAATGTTTGCCGTCTACGAATTGTATTAATTCGTGCAATAATACGTACATCGCTAAATGACATACAAAAAAAAAAAAAAAAAAAACCAGCGGAAATTCCATGTGAAATGAGAAACCCGTGTATTATAACAGTCACGGGACAAACACGGAAAACTGATACTGACGGCGAGTTTCGGCAGCGGTGTTGTCGTCTTCGAAAACGTTAATAAATGTATAAATACTTGTCGTGTACAGGGTAACGGAAATCGTCAAAAGTTAAAACAATTACGAAGTTTACGTTTGGAAATTGTAAAAGTACTAAAACAGAATATAAAAAAAGCCGAAGGGGGTGGGTGGCGAAGATTGTGGACACCCTAATCCACCTTGATGATTACGCCCCTGGCTCGTAAGTCAATCAGTCAGTCAGTCACCTATGGTCTTATTGTTTCACAAAAAACGATTCGAAATTCGGCGGTTTGACCGGCGAACACAGTCCGACGACGACGTTTCACGATTACACCCGAGGACTGATATTTTACTACTCGGACGAAGACGAATCAAACGCATTTCCGTGCGCAAGCCGGAGGATCTACAAAAGCCGCTACACATTATCAATCTCCCGAAAGGGGTTTTCTTTAATTATAATATTATATTATACCCGATCCCGAACGATATGGAAAAATCCACCTTAGGCCGAAAAAATCAAAAATATGCTTTAAAACCCGCCCGTGATCATTACATATCGTAATTGCCCGCGTATCGAACGATGATGAAAATAACGTTTAACCGACTCGTTCAATTTTTGTACTTTTTTTTTTTTTTTAATAACCAATACGGGGTTTTTAAAATATAGTAGAAGCCGCGTATCAGGAACGCCGGACTATTGAAACAACACGTCGATTATTCGAAACAATTAGCTCCGAAAAACCAAAGAGATGGATGGCTCGGTTAATTGAAACATTTCACATTGGTCCAATAGTGTTCCTAATAAGCGGCTTCTACTGTATATATCTATTCCTCGGGAATATATTCCGAGAAAATATAAAATAAAATATTGTCTTGTAAAAAAATTAAACGTCTAAATCGATTAAAAATTAACGATACGCGGATGGTAATGAATTAAATACAATTTTGTATAGGAATAAAAATTAATTATTTCAACATTACCCAAATAATAATACAAAACATCGAAGCTTAAATCTTTTGTATAACTGACACGAAACACACATGAAGTACATACGAGTAAGTGTATAGGGACTTTTTAAAGTTTTTCAATATCTTATTCAAATATGCTTTTTTTATTAGTGTTTTTTATTTTTATTATTTTTTTTTTATCGCTACAAGTGGTCTGCCCTAGACTGATAACATATACGATCGTATGACCCCACCCGTTTTAAAATAATGCCTTTGGTTATTATTCTACTCGTGTGTTTAGATTGTATGCCAATCGAGGAACGTATTGGTTTTAATATGATTTTTCTTGATTTTTCTTCTTGGATAAAATCGAGTTTGGCGACAGATTGCATATTTAATATAATATGACGGAATCAACACTGCTGTCGCGGCATTAAATTCTAAATCATTGTTTTTTTTTTTTCCGTAGGCGGTTGCGACAATTAAAATAAAAAAAAAAAAAAACATTAAAATTGGATTTATCTGGCAAAACACCAAATGTTTAAACGTGTCCCGTCACTCGGAATCGTATTCGTTTGCCCACTTACGAATTTAATTACCCTTGGGGCGTGTTTCGGACAAACGAACACAACCGTCCGACGGCGAGTCAACTCCAATGTCGACCCCGTCGGACGTGATAACATATGGGAAATTAATTATCACTAAAAACGACCATTACAGGAAATTATTTTTTATCATACGGAGCACACACCGTAAAATTACCGTTCGTCTGGCCGTTCTGGAACCTAGTCGGTTATCATTAGGGCCCGGAACTCGGGGCATTCGCATTATTTTTCGTCTTAAAATTTGCTCGGATAACGTCGCGCATATTCGTAGAAATTTGTATCGTAGTACGTAGAAGCTGGGGCGGTACCGTTTTTATTTCGTATTTTTTTGGCATTTTTAGAGAATTTTGGATCATACGGTAATTTTTTCTTGATCATTTAATGCATTTCGTATACTTCCGGAGGGAATACATTGCATTGTCGATATACATTTAAAAACTATTTAGTAAGTAAAATCCAAAATATTTTTATATTTTTTTTTATCATCTAAACGTACGTAATATTTATTGTCAAATATTATATTACGGGCATTATGGCCATGTACGCTTTATTACTGTTTATTAGATAATCGATTGTTTCATTTCTTATCGAGGTAATGGAAATCTAAGAAGACTATGGCAAACTAATGGAATTAAACACAAAATTCAACTAAAGAGGAAATTATACTAAACGAAATAATAAGTTTATCGAGTACCCGTGCAATATATTTGTTTTAAATTTTAAATGTCCGCTAATTTATTTGAATAATCATTAAAATAAGAAATTTCAATATCATTCTTTAACGTTTTTATGTCATTTCATGCATTTTTTTTTTCAATGTTTTTAGACCTTCGAGTTCCTCCGGGCCCTAGTTATCAATAATTATTGACATTTTTTTTTGTCAAAGATGTGTTTTTTTTTTTAAAATTTTATTTTAATGCCTAACGCTAAAATATCGTATTTTAAATTTTCGACAGACTTTCGATGTAACGTTGACATAATATCGTGCACATTTGACCTTATAGTTGTTTTCAAATTATTTTTTTTTTTTTACCCGACGAATAATATCCGTATATAATAATAATTCGATATAAGGGTTCCATACGATTTAATAACAAATATTTAGAGTAGAAAAATATTGATTACTCGCAGCTACACCGCGTAATATATTAATGATAAATTAAAAAAAAAAAAAAAAAAATTGTTTATAACTAAATCACCACTGGACTGTATTAATATCCAATGGGGTCGTTGAGGCGTAATCGACCGGAATATTTAAAAAAAAAAAACCTATATTTTCTCTTAAACTTAATTACTTACATAATAAAAATCTTTTCGTTATAAACGTAATAAATAATTTAATTTAATTTACATAATATTTTTAGGGTTTTCGTTTTAACCTAACCTAACCCACCACCACCACCACCGCCACTCCCTGTCGTCCCACTAATACTTTGCGAACAAACAACTACTCTTAATAAATAATATCCAATAACAAACCGCTATTGTCCCGGCGTACATAAAATAATCCTTTATTTTATCAAAATAAGAAATAAATACACGACCGGATACGCTTCGCACCGCGGGCAGCCCGCTGTTGTCGGTAGGGATGTCCGGATGGTATAGGGCCCCCGTATACCCACCAAAATCATCGGTAGACCGTTGCAATCAAAAAAACGATTATGTTCCAGAGTGAAACGTCCCCGGAATCGACGTTGAAAAAATATTATAGATTCGCTTACGATTTGTCAATAAAAATTATGCCAAAACAAAAAAAAAAAATAGAAGAAAAAAATTGTAAATTTTTCGTATCACTTTCTTTACACGAGCGGGTGCTCTCAGTCGAATTTTCGACAATTTTTATGGGTACACGGATTTATTTCATTCAATTTGTTTGTTTTAAATGTTATAATATTCAAAATGTATAAATCATGTAAACATTTGTTCAAATATTTCACAGACTATGATGATTATCTTATCTCGTATATAGATTAAAAAAATGTATAATATCTTTGTATCTTACGTAGATAAATAAAACTGTTATCTCATTATATGCATGAATATACTAAGATAAGTAATTTCGCCTAATTTTTATTTTTCATTTTTCTATCACAGTTAATAGTAGATTTTTTTTTTTTTACGTGATATATACAATCTGTGCCCTAGAGCACAATAAGAATATGTGATAAAAGAATATACATAACACGATAAAGCTTGAAGAAAGAAGCCACCCAGTGATGACACTACCCGACGAATGATTTAATTAAATATTTGTTTTTTTATTAACTACTAAGGAGGTCTCTAGACCACTTTCTTTTTAGCCGCCTCGGTGGGTTGCCAGGAATCGGTAGTGTGCCTAGATCAGATATAAGAGGATTGGGATGATAAAGGAGTTTTGAACAACGGTATGTTTTATAGAACGTGCTGGCTCCTTCAGAAACGGTCTTGATTTTTAAATCCGAATGGAGCGAGAAGTTGGTAGACACATACGGCGGGGCGTTGGAGATTTCGCGTAGACTAATATTTTCGAGAGTTTGGATTCCATAAATGTTTGACTTGTTTGCATTACCCCCGGTGTTGGAGGCCATAGGTCCACATTGGCCTGATCAAAGATTTGTAAACTTGAGGTTTCCGTGTTTAGTGCGGTGAACAGTCGCTATATTATCAAATCGTCGCGTATTTTGTTTTTTACATTTTTTTTTTTTTAATGATATCTGTTATCTTGTCTAGATACGTTTTAAAGTTATCTGTACACGACGCTGTATACAAGACACGCGATTATTTACCAACAATACTAATTATTGTACGGGGACTTCAATAGATGTACTTGTGAATCCCGCACAACAGCAACGTTATTATAACAATATAGTTTTTCGATGTTTGCGAACAATGCATTTTACAAGTCGGAATACACGCGCCCGGTACTGTGGTGTAATATAATTTTATCGTAACAACGTAATTGTATTGCAACGGTTATTATTATGTATAGTTTGCGCAACAACTTTAATAACAAGTCGTAGTGTAAATGTTAATATTTACTTTTAGTAGATTATAATAATATGAAATATCATTATCACCAGTCTAGCCGGGCGAATACAGGTGCGGGAATACAGGGCATACAGGGCGATTCGTTTGTTGCGACCCGGGTGTATACCGTACAGATTACGAATAAATTTTGATTTTTCCGACCTGAACGGTTTTAAAATCGTATTGTTTTAACTATTTTCAACATGTTTTTTTTTCCTCCCCCAGAAAGGCCTGCGTTTAAAGAGCTGTTGGATATCTGACCGGAATGGGAATCAGCATATGACAGAATCCGGCGGAAGGGAGTAGTTTTGGAATGGCACGTAAATGTTAAAAATAAAAAAAATAAAAAAAAGTGAACTCTAATAAACGTAATTATGTCATTTTTTTTTCATTTTTTTTTCATTTTTTTTTTTTAAATATATATAATAATATAATAATTAATCGCCCAAATTTTTGTCCATTGTTGTGTTCGCGACACAATATAATAATTATAAACTCTTTATTAGTGGCAATACATTTTGTGCTCCAGTTAGTTGATTACACGCTGCTCTTGTATTTTTATCATTGAAACGTTCAAGATTTATAGGAAGATACGCAATATGATTTTAAGTGACCCTTGACTGATTTGACGGTACACGGAATTTTTTGTTGGAAATATTAT
The DNA here is from genome assembly GCA_956483605.1 of Tuberolachnus salignus. Classification (NCBI taxonomy): domain Eukaryota; kingdom Metazoa; phylum Arthropoda; class Insecta; order Hemiptera; family Aphididae; genus Tuberolachnus; species Tuberolachnus salignus. The sequence goes on from OY101429.1 coordinate 21,635,129, forward strand.
TATTTGCAAATAGAGGCGTACCGTTCCGATAGAAATAATAACAATAGGAGGTAGGGACGTAAAAAAAAAAAAAAAAAATAAACATCTAGTAGAAGAGCTCTTATGGTCCCCTAGCAATTTGAAAACTGTCGACTGAGCTGAGCAGATTGATACGAGCTTAGGAACACTTTGATTATTGCGCTGGAACGATTTGGCTTATACCACGGATAATATTTTAATCGTATCGTTTTTCCATTAAATCAATATATTTTCCACACACTTTTCCTTTGAAGATCAAGCCGAAACATAAGAGAAATAAGAGGGCCCGGAAGATTTTGAAGAGTTTCAGTGTTAAGTATGTTAGGTAATACCGTGTTAAGTGCAAATAAAATACTATTGATTATTATAAAACATGTTGATAAGCGATTTTCCATATTAGTTAATAGGACTGGTTGTGGTTTGTCTTAAACTGATAATAATTATTACACTATATTATTGCAACTGATGTATTGGAACAAAAAAGACAAATACGTAATATACTTTTGATGTGCCAATACTTGCCAATATATGCCATTCCCGGTCATAACGCAAATGTTGAAAGCAAATTTTCACTGATGGTATCCCTCCACCCACCACAGATGGACCGAAGGACGTAATCGTCTTCAAGTAGAGACTGTGAAAAGTATCATTCAATGCAAATGTAATTTAATTTCAAAAAAGACTTGTTCGGAATTTCATACCGGGACGCCATAAGACAACCAGAGCTACTAAAACAGACCGAACAGTTTGAAAATCATATAAATTCTGTACTTTCTATACTCCATTCAGAATAAGAACAGACCGCCTTCGCGCATCGCAATTGAGCTCTTAGCTCTTAGCTGCCCTAGACCACCTGGTGGCGGATTTATTAATTAATCGGCAATCATCTACGGCCGTAGTGGGGATGGATGCGCTAACAACGACGCCACCTGGTCTGTTCTTATTCTGAATAGAGTGTATATTGCTATTATTTTATTCAATAGATATATATATACATCCTAAAATTCAAAATAATAAATAATTTACGAAAAAAAAAAAAAAAGTTGTTAAAATTATTTTGGTAAACGTCCCGATCAGTACTTTAAATTTTATGGCGACCATAACGAAGACACCAATTTTGGTGCAACTTACAGGCTGCTTTATAAAAAAAAACTACCAAAATAGCAAAATTGAAAAGACATGAGACACGGAGGATTGCGGCTAAATAAATCGAAACATCAGAAAATAGATATCCGACTATAGAAGTACGGTGTCAAACGACCGCCATTATTCGTATAATATTATTTCCGTATTTCTTCCCGAGGCGAAAACCTCTTATACATATTGTTTTGAAATCTCGCGTTAACCAAAATCGAATTTTGATATACCAACCTAGCGGCATATTTGAATAAGATATTGAAAAACTTTAAAAAGTCCCTATACATTTACTCGTATGTACTTCATGTGTGTTTCGCGTCGGTCATTCAAAAGATTTAAGCTTCAATGTTTTGTGTTATTATTTGGGTAATGTTGAAATAATTAATTTTTATTCCTATACAAAATTGTATTTAATTCATTACCATCCGCGTATCGTTAATTTTTAATCGATTTAGACGTTTATTTTTTTTACAAGACAATATTTTATTTTATTTTTTCTCGGAGTATATATTCCCGAGGAATATATATATACAGTAGAAGCCGCTTATTAGGAACACTCTTGGACCAATGTGAAATGTTTCAATTAACCGATCCATCCATCCCTTTGGTTTTTCGGAGCTAATTGTTTCGAATAATCGACGTGTTGTTTCAATAGTCCGGCGTTCCTGAAACGCGGCTTCTACTATATTTTAAAAACCCCGTATTGGTTATTAAAAAAAAAAAAAAAAAAAGTACAAAAATTGAACGAGTCGGTTAAACGTTATTTTCATCATCGTTCGATACGCGGGCAATTACGTTATGTAATGTTCACGGGCGGGTTTTAAAGCATATTTTTGATTTTTTCGGCCTAAGGTGGATTTTTCCATATCGTTCGGGATCGGGTATAATATAATATTATAATTAAAGAAAACCCCTTTCGGGAGATCGACAATGTGTAGCGGCTTTCGTAGATCCTCCGGCTTGCGCACGGAAATGCGTTTGATTCGTCTTCGTCCGAGTAGTAAAATATCAGTCCCCGGGTGAAATCGTAAAACGTCGTCGTCGGACTGTGTTCGCCGGTCAAACCACCGAATTTCGAATCGTTTTTTGTGAAACAATAAGACCATAGGTGACTGACTGACTGATTGACTTACGAGCCAGGGGCGTAATCATCAAGGTGGATTAGGGTGTCCACTATCCTCGCCACCCACCCCCTTCGGCTTTTTTTATATTCTGTTTTAGTACTTTTACAATTTCCAAACGTAAACTTCGTAATTGTTTTAACTTTTGACGATTTCCGTTACCCTGTACACGACAAGTATTTATACATTTATTAACGTTTTCGAAGACGACAACATCGCTGCCGAAACTCGCCGTCAGTATCAGTTTTCCGTGTTTGTCCCGTGACTGTTATAATACACGGGTTTCTCATTTCACATGGAATTTTTGCTGGTTTTTTTTTTTTTTTTTTTTTGTATGTCATTTAGCGATGTACATATTACTGCACGAATTAATACAATTCGTAGACGGCAAACATTACATTTGTCGAATAACTAAAGCAGAAGACTTGTAACTCTAAAAAAAAAAAACACTTAATATCCGATCACTTAAATGCCCCGTAGTACGCAATAAAAATATGGTCGAGAATTGCTGTTTATAAATAAAATTAATAACCGGCGATTTAAATCCAATCGGCGATCATCAAGCGTTTATAGAAAAAACCGTGCGTCCGCGAACAGTGTACAACATGTCATAGTTATTATATGATGAAAATTAAATATTAATTCAACAATTCTCGTTGTATTATTAAATGAAATTAAAACGTCGATGGAGAAAATATTGAGTACATTATCAATTGCATTAAATATTTCTTAAAAATGTCTGAACAAATTTAAAATGTTCCTAAATTTAATACTTTATTACTCTCAAGGTACTCGTACACAGGAACGGATTGACACCATCGTAGAGCTTAGGCACGGTGCCTATGCGCCAATGAAGCCCTCTGCAGTGTCCAGTATTTAAATGGTTAATAAACCTTCTGTTCGGGACAGAAAGTGTTGAAATCTTTGTGTTAAGCCTTTAAAATAAAAATAAAAAAAAAATCAAATCTAAATGTTTTACTTTTATATGATAAAAATTTTAACAAATCTTAAAAAAAAAAACAATTCGTTTACTCCAAATGTATATAAAATAAAATTGTCGAAAACCATAAAAAAAAAAATAAAAAAATAATAACAATATTGCGTAATATATCGTGTAAATATAACCGTATAGTTGTAAAACTTTAAAGGAGATTTTTTTTTTTTTTGTTTGCAAATGATTCAATGACTTTTTCGTTATCGATTTCTCCGGGCAGGTCGTGTTCAATTGCAAGTACCGATAACGAAAATAATGCAATTAAGGACTCCGGACAACTGACAAGGATTATAAAAGAACAATAGAATGTTAAATGTCGAAATATTTTTGACTATAAAGATTATATATATCGTATGATTTTGTTTGGTAAAGTTGCGGATACTGACGGCCGTTGTCTCGTTCTCATCGTACCGATACTGACCCATAATATTCAGCATCTAATTCCTATACTTATATGTGTTGCTAACGTTTTTTCTATTATTTCCATTAAATACTGTTATTTTTTTATTTTTAAAACTTCATTTTAGAAACAAACAATCTGTAATTCATTTATTACAATAAGCTCGTATTCGGATATAGTTTACGGCATGAGACACGTGAGAAAAGTAGCCACCCCCAATGGCGGCACTTTGTATCTGAATTTGTTGTTTAATTTAGATTAAAAGTTTTTTTTTATTGATTTAAGTCACGACACCTACACCATTTCCTCTTTGGCCTGCGAGGATGATGTTGTCTGAATTGAGAGCTGATATTAAGGGATTCGGATGGTTTGTTAGACGGGAGCGGAATAGTTTGTACGGAACTTTTGCAGTTTTTTCAACGGTGTTAATTTGTAAGTCGATATGAAGGGTGAGATTTGAAATAAAGATTGGAGCATTTGTGACTATACGAAAAGTTTGAATTTGATATATATATTTGTTTTTTTTTGGCTGCCCCCCAAAGTTGGACGTGGTATGTCCAAATGGGCATCAGTAGGGTTTTGTAAAGGAGTAGTTTCATTATTATGTTGAGTTTATAATGTTTACCGATTAAGTAACGAAGGGATTTTTGCCGAGATTTGAGAAGGAGTCGTTTACTTTTGACATGGTCTGCCCGTGTTAGACGTTGGTCTAATATTTAGCTTAGGTAACGGGAGCTTGTGGATTTTGGGACATTGTAATTGTTTATGGTGATAGGTGGTAAAATTCCTTGCTTTAAGTTGAAAGTCAAATGTAAAAAAGATTTTACGTGATGAATTTTTATTTTCCATTTAGTGTACCAACCACTGTGGGCATGGGGTCTAAATGATTTTTTAGCTTGTAACCAGCAGTCATATTGGGTCTTTTTCGTTTGAGGAATAGATTATTTTATCGTCGGCAGAATCCGCAACGGAAGCGTGAAGGGTCACCGGTTGATCTGCCGAGTATATATCAAAAATAATATGAGAAGATACGGCACCTTGGGGGGAGACCTGCTGCTATTGTGGGCACAGACAAAATTGCATACCCTACTTTTGTTACAAAGTAACATAAAATACTCTAAACAGTAATCGGGGTTTCATTTATCGTACGCCCGTATGCGAGCGACATTGGTGTTTGGTTTGGCCAAAAATCTGATTTCTATAGGTAATTACGAATTACGGTAACGAAAACTCAACGTAAATATACGCGTAATATCATTGTTTTTTTTTTTTTTTTGTCTGTGAATTCTTACACGCATAACTGGCTGCCCCGCACGGCGTTTCCCGTTGTTTTATCCACCTAACCTCCGCCCAACTTTATCGGCCCTACCGCGGTTTTTACGCGGTTAGATTTCCTTCGCGGCGTTTTACTACAAATGGAAATTAACGCCTATCGTTTGTCACTCTTAGGCTGTTGGGCACCTCGTACGCCACCATACGTTATATACCACCAGAATTTCATATCTCTAGGTCCAGCGGATTGGTCTGGGCGTTGTGTTGAGCCGGACTGGGTAGTGCGACTCAAAACTATATAAAGGCCAAGTCACCGCTGACTGACGGCTGCTCAGCGGATGTTGAATGGAAAAAAGGTTTGACGACAATAAAGAACACTTATAAAAACAATAATGTTACTCTATTGACCGAGACTGGGCAACCCGTGGTTCACACAAATGTAAGGTACGATACCAACGGTCTGCCCATACATCGAGTCGACACTAAGTCTAAACTAAGTCTAAACATTTATGGAAACCCATATCCGTATAATATACAGCCAACTTACTGGAATCGCTTACTTGAAGCACTTAAAACTACTCTCTAAATAATTAAATAAGTAATTCTTAATCATAAACAATTTATATATTTAAGCATGTAGTAACCATAAAAAGAATTACTCGATATACTATGCACACGCTGTGTACAAAGTAGTGGTCACGGTTTAACCAGATTACTACAGCGTTGATCAGTGTGTCACTCGCTCGTGACATTTGAATTTTTTTATCTATAAAATAACGAAAAAATTAATACGTTTTTTCGGTAACTACGCAACGATAGTTTCCCTAGTAACGTATTATTTATTGATTTGCGTATACATCAGTATATATATATATATATATTATACAATCATTTTCCTATAAAAAAATCTTCAAATTGGCAATAAAAAAATATCGATGGTCGTCATTTATCGAGATAAAAACTATCCTATATTTTAAGTTTGACCAAATCACACGCGCGAGCATATAATCTTATCAAAATCGGTTGTATAGTTTTAGAGCTCGTTGCACGCTTAATTTTTATATATACATAATATTTTACTTGTTGTGCTAAACGTGTACATTAACATATAATAATAATAATAATAAAAAACCATAAAATATTAAAAAAAAACGTAGCGCGCAGTTACCTATTGGTGCCTTACCCTGCTCATACATATATATATAATAATCTATTTTTTATTTTTGTTTTTCGTAAATCTCGCGGGAAACACCGAAATAACTATTATATCTGAAGGTCGGATTAATTTCTTTGTACAATTTTTTCTGATATTTCGCGGGGGTGGGGTGCGGGGGAGGCAATTGATCCCCGAAATATCTCCCCGCGTTCACCCGTTGAATTAGACAAAATGTTCGAGTTTTCTAAAAAAAAACCGAAAAACCGAAAAAAATGAAACGGGTTAGAAGCAAGCTGAATAATATGCGATTCGGACCACTGCGTGCGGCCACGGCACGAGTAGTAGGTACCACACCGTTTACACACTGATCCTACGTAATAAAAAAAAAAATACATCCAAAAATTATTATTATTTCACTTGGGGGTAAAAAATATTATAAATCTCGGCGGTATACGCGGCAAACCCCGAAGAATTTATTACCTATATAATATAATGTAATATATATATATACACATCGCGTATCCGCCGGTCTGCGACTGGACCAACTTGCCCGCACCTACACACCCGCGAATACATTAAAACTTTCTGGAGATCTGCTTAAAATTTGTTCGAACGTATCTTGATTTAAACCCCGACGGTTTCGAGACCGTGCGATTAATAATGCATGTAAATATATATATAATGCATACAGGGTGCGTCGGAAAAACCTCCCTGATTTGTGAAACTTATAAATGCCAAACCAAGTCGAATATCGAAAAAAGTACGTTTTATTTATAAATTGTACATATAACGCCAATTTAAAAAAAAAAAAATTATATCACTCGAGTGGGGGGAGGGCTCTCGTTTTCATTACACCGATCGAGCCTTTTTCGGTGGTCATCTATGAGTCTACGGGTCATTCCGGGCGGGACGGCAGCGATTTCCTGAGCCATGACCTCTTTCGGGGCTTCAAACAGTCCGGGGACGGTGTTGGCGCACTTGGATTTTGAGATTGTCCCAGAGAAAAGAAAAAAAAAAAACGCATGGGCTCGGCACGTGGTGAACCCGATGTCACCACGTAAAGAGACACTATGCCCGGGAAACATTTCTCGCAAAATCCTGAGTGACCGATGAGCTGTGTGGCACCGTCTTGTTGAAACCACACATTATCTCGTCCGTAATCATTAAAAAAAAAAAAAAAAAAAATCGTTCAATTTCGGCCGAAGAAAGTATTCAAGCCGTCACACAACAATCGTTATTAAAGGTCACCGTTGCCGTATTTTTCAAAGAAGTACACATTTTCCAGTCCAGTTACGGTTCTCAGGCTGATCCACTGGGGTGGGCTTTTTTTTTTCTTACAGTGCCGGACCCGTTTGTCTGAAATTTGAAACCCGATTTTGAATGGTTTTGCGGTCGGGGACGGGATGGTCGCGCCGACCAAGCGCGAACCCAACGGTAAACGCCCGCCGGAGTCGATATCAGCGGGCCGGCTTTTTTTTTTTTAATAAATTCCTCGGCAACAAACGCACGACGTTCTCCCGACCAAGCCGTGGTAATGAGTACTGATAACGGCACAAACAAAGACTTCTACCCGAGCACATTCCGAATTAGTTTATCTCGGATCCGAACCCAGATTACAACTAGGGAGTTATTTCTGACGCACCCTGTATATATATAAAAAAAACCCCTATATACCGGAATGTAAGTCGGACGGCGACCGCGAACACGAGCTACGGCGCGCCCAGCAAAAAACGGATCCGAGTTTTAAACACGATATTACCCCCGGCACATTATTTATTTGTTTATTTATATTGATTTATTGGGATAAGGATAGATTTTAGCTAGTGGGTTTCCGATTCGTACGCGACAATATATCAGTGACGATTATCTTCGTTAGATTTAAAGTCCGTTCGCCCGACAGTGGCGGCTTACAAAGTGGGCGTATGGCCGCACTCCCGAGAGACACGCGGAAATAGAAATAGACGATTCATTTGCTGGGTATGGATTTTGAGGTCTAGTTTGCCTAGCGTTCGGAGTTTGGGGGGAAAAAAATCAAAAAAAAAATCGACATAAAAACGTCTATAACCGAGCGAACTTAGCGAACAACGGAGATGTCTGAATAAGTTCAGTATTGAATATGACGAAATATACACAGTAAAACCTCATTATAACGGAACCGCTTGTGGACCAAACACATTTTTCCGTTACGAAGAGTTTTCGTTGTAGAGAAGATGAAAAAGAAAAACATTCAAGTATCTAGAATCTATTATATGCGTATTGAATAATGAAAATATGATGTTTTAGGCATGTAAATATTTCGTATTTTTATGATTATAACGTATGGAATTTATAATTTTAAATGTGTTTTGTGTGTAATATTAAAAAATTAAAATTAAGTACTAAAAGAAAACGAAAACATACTGCGTATTACCTTTTGTATAATTAAGAACAATAATTTGGAATATTCGACCGCTTTCTGTGACAAAGGGCCAACATTTTCAACACGTTCTCGTGCTTTTGCCTTAAATTCTAATAGCTTTTAGAATTTGACATTGTAGCTGAAAACATTTGTAATTTGTCCAAATATGAGCGAACGATAGAGATTCAGATTACGTTATTTCCAATACATTATGTATAATATTCGTGTTTAAATAGTTTATTTTTTTATTTTTCGTCGTTTTTACTAGTTAAACTACGAAAATTTGTCCGTTTCCGTTGAGTAGAGGTATACCGGCCCAGAGAAGTCAATTTCACTACTATTTCAACCGGGGCTATTGTAATTTTCCGCCATCAGGAGGATTCCGTCTTGTAGATGGCCCGTTATAAGAGAAATTTTACCGCATATAGAATGATAATGAGTACGAATTACCGTCGATTTTTTTTTGTAGGTTTCGCTAAACGCCGTGCACCTATTTCGTTGGGATTAACGACATCGATTTCGTCCGAGTTGTCTTTTAGCTAAGAATTTGTACAATAATATAAATTATAATAACGAAATGGTCCGCGTCCAATGGGAGGAATTTCTACTAAATAAACAAAAATAAACATGTCTACTAGCAATTTTTACGTTTTATGATAGTACACGTATACGTTAAATACAATTTTTGCAAAACAAATTATGGTATTTTTTTTTTTTTTTGTCTCCAAAAAATAACGTTTTCCCGAAAAATCGTTTTCGAAACGTGTTTCGAGAAAAACTAAATCAGACACAAACCAAAAACGCAACGGTTATTCTCGCGGGTTTTTCGTCCCTGTCGAGAAGACGAAGAGGATCGTGACCGAATGCAATTTTAATTATTTTATGTTTCGATAAAAATTAAGAGGGATCAGCCGTGGGGGTGGGGTGGAGGGAGAGGATTACGAATATAAAAAATAACGACGACCTAGTAGCGCACCTGTTGTAAAATTTGTGCGATTATCTAACTTTTCGTTGCGAAAATACGAATACACGCCGGGCAATAGAATTTAATTAAAATCGGTTCGAAACAATAAGTTAACGACGGCGTCGGCCCGTTTAGACGATTATATCGGGCACCGTGTGAGCACAGGATTACGATTTGTTTTTTTTTTTTTTTTTTACAATAGAATTATTAAATCGCCGGCAACGGTACCCTACGCGTACGCATTCGTATAAGTTAGGTTAGGTTGTTATTATCATAATTAAAACACGGCGGAAACGATAACGAAAAATCTATACTGTGTACACTACACGCTCAAGAGAGTATTTTTTTTTTTTTTTTTTTTAACGATTATAATATGGCAAACAACGCGGGCGGATGTAAAGAAACGCCGTTATTAAAATCGACGGTTTCTCGTCGATATTATAACGATAACAACGGCTAGAGATATAAACGGAAGAACAAAAGAAAAACCGTGTTTGTTTGTGTATTTTTTTTTAAATATTTTTTCGAAAAAATAACCGATCGCACGCGTACAGTGTTGCTACGTTTTGCTGTTCGAGTTTTATGTTACAATCGCGACGGTTCAAATCTCTAACGATTACAAACGATCAGTTTGCAGTATTTTTCTCTGCGTTTCGTCAGTCATTTTTCTCGTGTCTCCGAGGCAACCGAAAGTTGATAGTTTAATATATCTATTTTTTTTTAACTATTGATTTATCTGTATTGACTGAATATCGCTTAATTGCCCGCTGTATACCCACGCGACAGTTCTCGTCTGAAAAAAATACAAAGTGCTAAAAACCAGGCGGCCGGACCGGGAGTCGACCGCCAGTCACTCGTTTGTCGGACGATTTCGTCTCCATTTCCTTTCGGTCTGACTTCCTTTCAGGAGCCGTGTCTATGCAAAAATAGTTCTTCGTAATCTTGTCTATTCCATTAGTACTCGCGGTTTCGGATTCTGAGATAAATGCGCATAAGTCCTATAATTCGCTTGGCTTTTTCGACCAGAGTTCAAAATAAGGGCCTGGGCCAAGTCTTAAAAATCACGACTCAAGCCCTTATATTTCGACCGATTCCACCACATTGGCTTACTACACAGTAATTCAAATATAGTTGTGTTAACGTAGATGGATTTTACAATACGAAATAATCAAACGATTACAGTTCATTACCGTACCGGTAATACAGGTAAATAGTAGGGCTCGGATTTAAATGCCCTTTCAAAAAATACATTATATTTATTATTTATTTGTTAACGTTTTAAAATTGTGTGGGGCGCGTTTATAATTTATAATTTTATAAATATAAAAAAAAAAAAATTAAATTAAATTAATCTAATTTAAAACCACAACATTGCCAGATGTTATAAAATTCAAAATGAAAATGATTTATATTACGTAGTCCAAGAATGTTTTATATCAATTTGTTTAGTCATAATACGAGAAAAAGGTTAATAAAATTACTCGAAACACATTGATAACGTGGAAAGCGTCAAAAAAATAAAAAAAATACGCAAATACATTGGAATCCGAGCGCTAGTAATTAGATATTTTTCAATATTGTTTTTAGAGTACATACGGTTTTATTGGTTTTTTTTATTTTATTTTTTGTAGATTGCGCGGGTCGATCGTGGCAATTATCGCGGTTTTAATATGCAATACGTTATCGGATAATATCGAATTGGTCGGGTCGATATAAAAAACCTACACGCGGTTCGAGAATAAAAACCCGCGGAAAACTGACAATATTGTCGTCGATTGTGTCGCCCGCCACTCGGTTTAACCGAAATATTTCCGGCGCCTGTTTTTACGGTGCCGACCCGCAAAAGTACACCTTAATTGTTTAAATTTATTTTTTTTTTTTCTGTTTTTACGGCCGTCCCGCGCGAAGATTTAAAACACAATCTCATATATATATATAGTATTATTTTAGTGCGGGCTGAATGCTGTTCTTATTATGCTCGTATCGCTACCTATTGACAAATGGACCGTTAAAACCTTTGCCGGAACTGCTGCAGAGAACTCCCCGAACAAAACAAATACAGACACCGTTTTCTCTTTTCTTTTTTTCCCTCGTTTTTTCCTTTTTTTTTTTTTTTTTTTGACTTTTCATTTCCTCTTTATACGCATATATATATATATATATATATATATATATAAAATACACGCACGCGTTTCTTATATCTTACACCCAAAAAAAACGTTGGTTTTTTTTTTTTTTTCCAAGATGAACATTCTGCAACCCTTGTTGTATATTATGTAGAGAGAGATAGAGAGAGAAAATATCATGTAAATTATGTTTATTGCCTGTGAAAACGGGGGTGCATGACTAAAACGAAAAAAATAAAATAAATAAACTGGGATTTATTTATTTGTTTTTTTTTTTTTTTTTTTTTGTTCACCGCCCTCGTCCCGCTACGTCTTCCACTATGAAAATATGCGAAACGGTTTTTCAACGAACGTTTTTCTTTTTTCGCCATCTACACTGCGCCGGTCGACAAGAGCATTTCGAAATCGTATTATCCATTATTATCATCGCGGATACCGCTGCTCGCGTGGGTTTTTCGTTTGTCTTCCCGGGAAACCATTTTGTTCGGATATCGCGATTATTGCCGATGTTTTATGACCCCCCCCCCCGTACGCTTTATAATATGCACGAAAACACCGGCAGGAAAACTGTGTTCTGCCGCTGACAGCGGAATATTGTAGAGTAGAGAGGAAAGGTGTGTACGCGCCGAGACAATTCGCACGGAAAATCAAGTCTATCGATATATACAAATACAATAATAATTCACCGCGCGAATACCGTATGGAAAATTAATTTTTAACCGAATTTCCCGTGTGAAACCTGTACAAGTCCACCGTTACAAATACACAACAAAAATGAGATAATTTCTAATATTATGTCTAGATTCGATTTCAATATTTCGCGAAACACTCGTCATAATAACAATAATAATACTACGTGCAAATACCGGCTGCCCGTCATCGGTCGGGTCGATTTTTTCGTCTTTTCTGCCTAAATCGAATTCAATTTCTTTTTTAAATCTTTGCTCGATATTTAAATTTTAATTTTCAATCGGCCTGACGCGTTAAATATACCCGGGGCCAGCACGAATAGATTTCGTTCGCGTACGCGACAGATTTTTCACGGGGAAATTATCGGATAGTCAGGTCTAAACCCGCAACGTGTATTGTTTGGCCGTGTGCCTTATTTACGGGCACCGAAATGCATAATTTTACGGGAAATCGGAACCGTCTAAATTTGAATGGTTATCGGATGTCCGGTCCTGGGAGTTTTCTCGTCAAACGTCTAGCGAAATGTCTAGAGGTGAGTTTTTATTTTATTTTATACCACCCGGGTAGGGAGATATTTAGGATAGATTTACGCCGTTTTCATATCGCAACATAATGAAATTAAAGTCGATTACTACCGCGCGGCCGTATCATATATAAACGCCGCCGATTGTAGCGGATCTGAAAAGTAATTCAAAGCGGTTGTCGGTGTACAGTAGTAGTTCGGAGTACAGTCAGACCGTACTCATAGGTTCGACACGGGGAAGTTTTTATGACGTCTTGTGAAATGTCTAGAAGTCAGTTGTTTTTTTTTTTTTTTTTTTGTTGCTAAATCATTCATACAGTCTGCCTCAGGTGGTTGGAGTTGAACGGAATTCGACCCGAACTCGATTTGTATTACTCGTAAAAACCGTCTCTGTTTAGTTAACGGATTATATGATATTTAACGGTTCCGCTAAGCGCGATAATCACCGCGATCTTGTTACCCGATCGCGTCTTGTGGGCAGTTTTATAAAACGGTTTGTCATAGCGGGCAGGTGGGTAGTCTCATAACAAGAGGGAGTTAAAAAAAAGACCATATATCGCGCCTTTACAACATTTTTTTTTTTTTTGTTTTTTTATCTTCGGTAGGTACCGGAGACCAAACTAAGGGGGCCAAGGGGGTTATACAACCCCGCCACATCGACCGTTTTTTATTTAGCCAAAATCCGTTAACACTTATAATATATTATAACATTATTGTATTGTTCACGGATTTAGGAGGGAGTTGACCCGCACTTGTAGTACTTAATAATTTTAAAATTTTTGAAATATCGTGTAGTTAAAACTTATCATTAATCCTCGTTGAATCTTTAATTGCCAATGGTTTTTTCAAAAAAAAGTTAACCGCACAAACCGGCGGTACGATACTTTTTCGGTTACGCGTGCTCATCTTATGACAATGAGTACCGTGTCCCTATAAAATATGAAGCAACACACACGTCCACGTGATTATATCGTTAAGAAAACTGTTTACCGGTATAATATTCGTGATTAGACTGGTACGTAAACTTTGGTAGTTCGGCACTTAGCTGCATTCCAAAGTAGGTTAGTGTCTAATGAGTATAATGATTAGAGTAAGTTCGCGTTACTCGTTACTCGCTTTTTTTTTTTTTTTTTTTTTTTTTTTATCGGGTCAAAGCCTTCCCCACCACATATAAAATTCTTGGCCGAGTACCACTGGTAGGTTAGGTGGTGTTCTTGTCATCTCCCGGATTCCATTGTTTTTTCCTGCTACGCCGGCATCCTCGGTTCGCCGTCGTCATCGTGGACCACCGGTAATTGTCAGTATTCTTTTTTTTTATTTTCGAACGACGTAATTGTCTTTTCCCGTATTCTTTATTCGGTTTTCTCCTAATGAATTTAAAACTTAAACGATCGTTGCTGAGCCCGAACCCCAGACCGATTTGGGATCGATTATGTGTATTAATGTAGGACTCGGATTTTGTAGCAAAATAAATCATTTTAAAAAAGCATTTCTTAAATTTATTTCCAAAAAATAACAACATTAAATTAAAAAAGGATTTCCCGACTAGTTATATTTGGTCAAGTTGCATTTGTTAAAACTCATCCTATTTGGTGTTAATATATTTTTATACATAGAAAATGACCTTCCATATCGACTGAAGTAATCGATTAATTTTATTTTCATAAAAATAACTAAATCGTTTCACATTAATGTTTGGCGCAGTGCCATTATGAATGCTATTGGACTTTTTGATTTTTGAAATCCTACCCGTCCACGATTAAATTTTATCGAACATGTTATAGTTCACGGATTGATATTTACCGATCGACTAAAGTGTTTGAACGCGCTAGAAAAATACACAGGTATAAATTCAGATAATTTTTAAGTTTCCTCCAGTCGTGAATAAAACTGTTGAATTGCGGTTGTTTTTTTCGATGAAACTACAATTTCGGCACAATAACGATAGTTGTATTGTCCGTCGTCCGTTTATTACCGGGGTGTCCGCCGGATTTATAATTTCTGGCAATAATAATAATATATACAGTCGAAGTTTATAATATGTAAAATTATGTAAAAATTTCGAAACAAAAAAAAGATTTAAATGGGGGAAAAAAGTAACAAAAAAAAAAAAAAAAAAAGAAAAACCCCAAGTTTTGTGGAAATAAGCAAAATAAAGTTTACTTCATTGAAATGGGATCTAAACAAAAAAAACGTATTTATAAAAGAATCGTCTTTCTGGCCACACTTTCCGCCATCGACAGGGGAACATTTGTTACAATATCCGGCCCGTAGTCATTAACAAACGCTGTCCGGTAATAATTACCGACAATAGATCCGTCGTAACAGGTTAACGTTGCCCGCGGTCTCCGGAGAGCTTATTTTTTTTATTTTTTTTTTTTACAATACTCAAATATACGCGTGTACACGGCGGGCGAAAAAGACGATTTTTAATCACTTGTCGTTCTCCGATAAACATATAATATCCCGCGACTCTAGAGCAATTTAACGAGCGCCCGAACGAAAAATAACGACAATAGCTTAATTCCGTAAAAAAAAAAAAAAAAATAAAAAAATAAAAATCGGACACAATTAAAACGAAATCTGTTTTTTCAGCGTTTTTTTGTCCTCCTCTCACCCACCGCCGCCGTTCCGTTTACAGTGAAATATTATATTACTCTATTTAACATCTCCGGTCCGCTAGTATATATTAACTAAACCCACTGTTCTGCTACTCCTACGGCCCGGTTTCCCGGTGATAAATTCATCCGTCGCATAATACAGTATTATTATTTTTTTTTTTTTTATCATTTTTTATCGTTATAACGGCGCGTCGCAGTGCGAACCTACTGTCGACTTTTATTGTCGCGACCCCTCCCAGCCGCCATTAAAAACCCGGCATATTTTTTTTTTTTTTGTTAAACACTAGCTGACTCGGTAAATACAGTTCTATTGCTAGATATAAGTAAACAGTTAATTAACGGTTACTAAATATTTATTTATTTTTTATTTTTTTTTTTTAATGCGCACTTGCTCTTTTCTCTAGTCGACTTCGCATTAATAAATCCAAATGTCTTTCGCTCACTCACAATTTGTGATCGAATTGCGCGCAGACGAAAAAAAAGGAAGAAACAAAAAAAAAAAATACCCGAACTCGGATACGGTTAGAACGAAACGCCAGAACACACATACACACAGTAATCTTCTTTTTCTTATATTTAATTTAGATTCTGAGCGGAGCGTGGGGGTCTCGTGGGTTTATAATAATGTTTAGTATTGGCATTTGGTAACTTTTGTTAGCTATGTACAATAGTTTTTTTTTATCGGTACGGCTATGGTAACCACAATCAACAACATAATATTTAAATATACCGAAATCCCCGTGTCAGCCAACCTTTAGGGCCTGAATTTCGGGATAAAATATAGTCCACGTTCTTACCCTCCCCCGGAACGCAATATATCTCCTTGTTAAATTTTATCGAAATTTGGTCGGTGGTTGTGGAGTCCGTAAGTCGCCAACAGCCAAACATACAATCGTCATTTTACATTCTGAGCGGAGCGAGAGGTCTTGTGCTGTTACACTGACGTTTTATTATTTTTAATTTTGTAATTTTTTTTCCTAGTCGGTACTGTAAAGAGGTCATTTGTCCGTGTACCAATTAGGTTTTTAACGTGGCACAAAAAAACAGCAATAAAAACGATTTCGTTAAACTCGAGTTTAATTATTTTGCTTTGTAATTCCGAAAATAATTGTTTCAGAGACCCGAAATGTTCGCATAAAATGTTACTTTGTCATAGAATGATGGGTAAAACGTTTCAAAAAACGTATTACAATTTTATAGAAATTTTGATTTTTTTTCTTTCGAGGTTTTAAGCGTTAAAGTGGGAAATTTTCGATCTTGAAACCGGACAATTATTTTTAAGGTTTAATTTCCCTTATTATAGATAAATTCAAAAAAATCTCCAATATCGATAGTAACAATTTTTAAAATTTTTTTTTTTTTTTATAGCCGTTTTGTTTTTAAACAACATTGTCGAAATTGTACGTCATAATTCATTAAAATACATAATATTACATTTTTCATAATTTCATTGTATTTTTTTCGTAGGCACAATGTAAAACACACTCTATATGAAATCGATAATTATAGTCTTATGTATTACACATTTTGAGCTCTGCTCAAAATCGTTTTATTTAATTGAAGCGATTTATCAATTTTTTTTTTCTTTTTTAAATTCAACACATCCGACGTGCGAAGTGCGCTATTTTTTTTTTTTTCTCTCTCTCTCTCATTTCTTCATTCGCTCGTATCGTCTCCGACAAATATCATGTCGCCAGTCGATTAAAACACTAAAGTTGCAATAAATTTTGCGTAAATAAATACGCGTGCGCGGCGAATTCTGAATTTAACGGCTATAAAAATATCACGAACACGTAGCCGAGAAAATGGCAAAACCGGGTCGACCCCGGGGCGAAAGTTTATCCGCGTTCCGGATTCGTCTGTAGCCGAACAAATTCGAGAAATTAAGATTAATCAATACGATTAATAATATTTTTGTAGAGACCTAGAGCCGCGATATGTACGCGTATTGAAAAAAATAATAACAAAAAAAAAAAACAAAGGCGGTTTATTGCCGAAAAATTAATTTCGGTTATGCGTTTGAAGCGTAAAACAAAATCAAATATGCCACGTTAATAATAACAATACGAACGCGAAACAAATTTTGACGAAAAATCCTATTTATAATTTATCGTTATGGATGATAAAAAAAAAAAAAAAAATTATTATTTAATAACGCTAATATCGTGGAATTGAAAAACTAATTTCGAGACGGATAGTAAATTATTATTTTATCGCGTTTGTACGCCGACGGGTTATTTTAATGGCGAGCTTTACACATTTGTAGCAAATTTTTATTTTTTTCGAAGTGCACAGTCGGTATCCGGACCATATATTTTAAACATTTACGATCGTTTTATAGGTTTTAATGTATTTTATATTAGTGTAATTATTTGTGCAGTGATGACACACGCGCACATGCGTATATATTTTTATAATACGATTACGCTGTTATACGGCGCGCAGTTATTTTAATCGTCCGGACCAAACCCACGACGATTTAATGACGCGATCGACAAAAATAAGGGATCGGCATTTGGATTATATATATAAAAAAAAAAGACCGACACACTTGGCGCGGTGGGCGAGCTGCTGAATTTAGTCTATGCAACGATAAATCGTCGAGATTCCGACCGAGGTTCTGAACGGAGTCCCCCGTCGAAATACGTTTCGATAGATTTTAATTTAAAACTGTACAAACACGACACAAAAAATATTACGACTTTCTGTGTATTTCCGTCTTTTTATTTTCGATAATTTTTTTCCAGAGCTAAACATTTATTTACACGAATCGGAAAATAGTACTCGGTTTTCTTCAAAATTTGAATTTTAAACGATTTCAAGTAGCATAGATACATAGATCGTACGACGCTAGAATAAAAATTGTATACATTTCATTTTAAAACGTGACCGCGCCCAGATAGTAATAATATAAGTAGAGAAATGTCTCGAATAAAGTGCAATTAGGATAATAGATTTTTCAAGGTATGCTATCTGATAAATCGGGGAGCATTTTTCCTAGCAGAAAAAGTATTATCCGAGAGAAAACACGTCTCTATAAAACTGGCGTGGTTCCTTCGCTACACTTAGGGGTCGAATATAATAGCTATAGGCACAGAAAGAATGAAAAAAACAACAAAAAATGAACAAGTCTGTATCCGCGCAATACAAACGAGGTTTCGTTATATTAATTAATTATTTTTAACGAAACAGCCTTGCATGGCTAAAGATACAATGTCAAAAAATACAGCGATAATTCGATCTATAAATACGAATAAAAATCCAATCGATTAAAAAACAAAAAAAAAAAAATAAAAAAATGACGGAGGAGTGGTCCCCGTCGACAAAACCATTACTCTAGCTAAGGGCCCATTAGCAAGGTAGTTAGAGGACGGACCAGTGAACTATAAAAGGAGCAACGGACAGGACGCGAAGAAACGCACAATTTAACAAGTCCGAGAATGGAGTTCGGGTTTATGGAAGGAGGTCGGTTCGGATTATTAATCGAGTCATTTGATTCGTCCATCGAGTGTATCGACGGACGAGATTGTATGTTGGCCAGTTTATACCGTGCCGACGATACAATTGTCAATCTGTATATATATATATGAGGTTTGATCAAAAAATTTCCGGATTTTTCAAATAAATTTTTTCTTAACGCAATATTATTCTAAATACACATTATCACCTTAAAAACAATCTCCCTGGGAAGCGATACACCGCTGCAATCTCCATTAACACTTATGGAAACATTCCTCTGAAAGGCACTTATTGGAATGTGCCCTTAAGAATCGATTTCCGTATTTCGTTTAATGTCATCAATCGTTTGAAAACGCCGTCATTTGAGCGTAGATTTTAACTACGGAACTACTGGAGAATGATTTTTCGCTAAGAACTGACGAACGAGCAATGAGCTGTGAGCCGGGGGGGGGAGGGGCGTTATCGCGATGCAACATCCAAGAACCACTTTTCCAACTCTCTGGCCTTTTTTTCCTGACCATTTTCACGTAAACTTTTCATGACTTCCAAATAAAAATGCTGATTTACGGTTTGTCCTCGTGGCACCCATTCACGATGAACTATACCACGACAATAAAAAAAATGTGATTAACAGGGATTTCACATTTGATCTCACCCGCTTTGCTTTTATCGGTCTAGGAGAATTTGCTGATTTCCATTGTGTTGATTGACGCTTGGTTTCAACGTCATACCCGTAAATCCAAGTTTCATCACCTGTTATAATATTTTTTTTAAAAGTCTAGGTCAGTTTCTGCTCTTTCAAAAAGTTCTTGAGAGATGGTCTTTCGGTTTTGTTCATCGGTTAAGAGACGAGGAACAAATTTGGCTGCGATTCGGCTCATGCCCCCAATTCTTTGGTTAATATTTCTTGGCCAGAACCATAAGATATTCCTAAGTCGTCTGCAACTTCTCTGATAGTTAATCGACGATGATTTTGAATAATTTCACGAACACGAGCAACAGTTTCATTTGTCTTACTAGTCGAGGGTCTACCAGGTCGGTCGTTATCCTTAACGGATGTTCTACCTTCCTTAGACCGTTTAAACCACTCGAAACGCGTTGTCCGAGACAGAACATCATCTCCAGAAGCTTTTTGCAATAGTTCAATAGTTTCACTAGAACTATTAAAACAAAATGTTACGCACACACGTTGTTCTTCTATTGCTGCTTCCGTTGCGAGGTATCGCCGCATGACTGAAACATGTTTTCGTAAAAATGCTATAAAATAAAAATAAATATTGTTATCGATTTCAAACTGACGCTCAAATTGTCGGTATAATTTTCTTTATCGAATGACATTATCGGGGTTTCGTTATGTCAATTTATATAAATATTATTAAGATAATAAAGTGCGTCTCGGCCTCTAAGAGACCGGCACTTATTGGACCGCCACTTAATATCTGTCAATATATCCGGCAGTCGAATGAAATTCCTCAGCCTTTCATTATGTATCTTTCTCCATTTCCCCATTTCGGGGTCGGTACGGTCCGTAAATTACCCCGAGGATTTTTCGCCTTAAACACCGCAAGTCTCGTTGCAGACTTTGGTAAATTACCGCAAAGGAGATCAATAACTCGCACGTTCGATTTCGTATTTATAACTACGGATTGACCGATAGACGTTAACAATGTTATTGCCGAAATTTCTGATGATAATGTGTTTTTTTTTTTTTTTTTAATTTTATTTAAAAGAGCGCCGACGCTCTGCTTAATCGTAATGGATTCGTTGTCATCCGGGATAAATTTAATCCGCTCACAGAGTGTATAGTGGCGACTGCGATGCAGATTTTTAACAACGACACGGGTGTTTCTAATTAAATTAAAAAAAAAAAAAAATGTTTAAAAAGGAAACCTATGGACGTGTACGAACTGCGATGAAAACACTAAATGGCTATTTTTTTTTTGACACAGTTTTATCAGTTATCATTGTTCGGCGTTGTTATCACACAAACGCAGTTCAAATTTCTCCGGTAACCGCGGTTTACGTAAAATTACAATTTGCGAACTCTTTTTATTCAACACCGTTACGTGTTCCGGGTCCTATTGTAACATAATTTTTTCAAATATTTTTATAGATTGGTTTATGTGCAACCCTACACGTGGTTGTTTTTTATCATTATTATTATTACCTAACCTATCTAGACGTACGTAAAAAATAAACTTTAGTTTAGAACATGAGTGGTCACCAACTAGCGGACCGTGAACGCTATTTTTACGGACCCTTATCCGGTGTAGTTTTCGACATTTTTTATATTATAAATATAAAAACTATAAATGTGTGTCATATAAAATATTACGACAAAAAATGTATTGAAGTAACTGAAAGTAATCTGTATTTCTATAATCATAAACGGGAGAAATATGCCAATACGGTGGTCGGTCAATTATAGTTCGAGTAAAATATCCAGTGCTAAAAGGCCCGGTAACAAAACTGTGTACGATGTTCGGTTCGCAATATGTTCGTGAAGCCGATTTTCCTATGATGGACATAATCAAAGACAATTTCAGATTTCGGTTAACGGATGATCGTTTTAACGAGTCAACGCACCAACATACCGTCGAACATTAAGGAGCTCGTAGAAAGTAAAATAAAAAAAAAAAATGTAATTTTTTCTCGTCTTTTGTTTTTTCTTCAATTACCATTGTAATAAATACGAATAGAAATTAAAAAAAAAAATGCGTTTAACTGCGTGGGGGCCGCGGAAAGTTTGGTAAGTTTCACAACGGCACCTCGATAAAAATTAGTTGGTATAGAAGATAACTCTATTGTCGTTGCATTACTTATAGTAAGTATCCACCGATAGTGTTTCGATTGTTGCCCGAAGTCGTCATGTAACAGTACGCACAGATTATACTGGCTGTATAGTAAAAAAAAAAAAAAAAAAAAAACTGTTAGAGCCCTGAAATCTATTAACAAAAGTTGTTCGCCGGCGAAGAAATGTTTTACGATCATCTTTGTTTCGCATTTCCAGTCTAATTTATTTTATCCACGGGCTATCTATACGATGGGATTTGGATTTTGGCTTTTTTTTTTTTTTGCAGACGTATTACTAGAACCGTAATATTTTCAACACTTCACCCTCGGGTACTCCGCGCACCACAGGCCCTAACGCTGAATTCAAACCCATTAACGATTTTGTACACAAAATTTTGTTTTGCATATTTTGGAATTTTCGCATTATTTTTGGATTTCGTTGAACTTTTATGACATTTCAAATACACGGAATAACCCGTTTAAAAGGTTTATGAATAGCGGGCGAGCTGACATGCTATGGGTACCCGCGTTATAGATAAAATATTATTAATTCGCTTCGATCAAATAAGTTGTTATCGGTTCAATTTGTCGACAAATCGGCAAGGTTAAATTACCATTCGATAGTGTTTTTTTTTTTTTTTTAGAGCATACCCGCATTCATATTTAATATGGTATATCGGGGCATTTTTCGGCCGTAGTCGTTGCGGTTTTAAAATTTAGAAGGTACCATACAAGGTTAAGGATGTGGTTCTATATATCTTAACATAGATTCGAATTTCACTGTCATTCCCTACATCTAAATTTCAAGCTGTTAAAATTACTCGCAAACGAGTAAATCTGTATAAATCCCGGCGATTCTCTATGGATACGATTGATTTTAGAAATATATAGTCTCGTGTGTGTGGGTAATATGTGTACAAAGTAAGTAATGAGTATGTAATTGTACAACCGTAATGAGGTTAAGTCGAGGTGATGGCCAATTGTAACAAATATAACGATAAAATTGTATTTTCTCGGATTCCGGACCGGAGTCGGGAAGCCATTCGATTTACAGCGCAAGTTGTTTCGTTGAAAATGCGATGCTATATTATTGAAAGGGAAATAAAAAAAAAAAAAAAAAAAAAAAAACGTTCTAATCTTTTCAATCTCGCCCGTTTTCCGATCACGAATTCCGCGTTTAAACCTACCTAATTTATAAAGTCGTCATTTTTCGTTGTTCGCCATTAATCGAACACTATCGAGTAAATCGCAATTTACGAACCGCCCGTTTTATCGGACCCGGTGTGATTTTGATGTATTTATCGAAATTATAATCTCGGCGAATTTATTACAAATTTTAAACGATAGTTTTCTATTCGTGTTGTTTAGACGCGTAATTTCTGGACTAAATTCAATTTGAAATTCCTATACACCTATATATATATATATATATATATATAAAAAATATATATTAAATACTATTTTAATCATATTTTTAAATATCAAAATCACAACTGATATTTTTTCTTAACCGTTTAACAATTGTAAATATTTTACCATTTGTAAAGAACTGGTCATTGCGTTCATTGTTATTCATTATATGTCTTTTTTTTCTTTTTATCCAACACTGCGGCTTTAATCTTTTGTTAATACACCTAGGTGTCATACCGGCAGCGTTTTCCCTGAGATAAATATTAAAATCAATTCGGAATTAAAAGCGAAAAATACAACAAAAAAAACCAATAGGATATTTCGAATTTAAAGTTCCTCTCGGATTTGCATTTTTAATTTAATTTCTTTCTTCGATATTTATTTGATTATCAATAAAATAGATATCATCGTAAAACGATATATCGTTGCCGTGCAGGCGGTATAGAATAGACAACGTCATTTATATTCTATCTATATAATATTAGGTAAAAATAAGGCAAAAAGTATAGAGCATCGATAAAAAACAATCTATATGAGTTATGTAGAATTTTTTTTTTCTTTTAAGACCGTGCAATTCTAATGTAAATAAATATATCGGACGATTATTTTTTATTTAAAAGACAATCATTTTTTTTTTCTTTCTTTCTCTTAGCGATCTGATTAAAACTAGACAATTGAATATCGGCCTTTGCACGTAAGGCTGGCCGTCCGGTATTTCGTTTAAAACAATAAATAGGAGCGAATAGGTGTTGTACGGCAATGGCCGTCGCGAATTTTCTACAGATAAATTATTACGGTATTTAAATCACCCGGAAGAACATCCTGCGAGAAGTTTTAATCGTTTACGGTCAATTGAATTGAACGGCGAACGCCATTTTTCGAGTCTTATCATCTGCACCAGGCAGTGTACGAGTGCCGTACCCGAAATTCCGGTCTGAATACTAATGTTATTACAACCCGAGCAATTATTATGTCGGCCCGGCATTCTCTTCGTACGTATTATTTTACGTGGACCACTTTTTATCTACCATTTTCTCGACCTACCGCGATATCGTGCGATTTGCCTTTTAATGAGACGCTGCGGTTAGTATGAAAAAAAAATGAATAAATATTTTATATCACGAAACGTGCGCGTGTATTACTTGTTGACCTCTATTATTACATTGTATATCGTTACCATTGCCCGACCCGTAAAACTAATGAAATCGGCTCGTATACATCTTTTTCTTTTTTTTTTTTGAACAATTTAGTTCAAATTTCTAGGTTTTTTTTTTTTCTTATAAGGAATAGTTAGGTTAGGTTATCTTATTATATTACAATGGTAACTCCTTGGCCGTACCCTATTTGAAAACAGCAGTAGAGTTATTGTACAGTGAGTTTAAAAACGATTCGTCCGATTTCAACAAATTATATTTATTTCAACAAAAAAGATTACATTTAGTTTTTGGTATAATATTTACAAATGTTCAATGCGACATCCACTTAATTGCACGACGCACACCTAAGCGATATTCAAATTCCTCATAAACCCGTCGAAACATGGCATCTGTAATCAAGTTGACGGCGTCTGTAATGCGAATTTTAAATTCATCGAGATCTTTTGGATGGCCCGGGTACAAAAACAAAAGGTTTAACCAAATGAAAAAAATAAAAAAATTCCCAGACTGTAAAGACCGGCGAACGGGTCAGGCCAAGAACAAAATGCACCGTCGTCGTTAGCACTACAGCGACCGATCCATCGCCGTGGTAGCTGATCGTTAAGGAATTCGCGGACTTCTAGGGACCAATGTGGTGGTGGCACCCCATATTTTCGTAAGACGAAATCATCCCCATCGGCTTGTAGTTGTGAGATTAGCCAATATTCAATCATTTGTAGGTATGAAATGCTTGTTATTTGTTCAACATTTCTATTCGAAGTTCTTGGTCGACCTGATGACTTCCCTTTACACAAGCCGTCGGTTTTTTTTGGAATGTTTTACGCCATCCTCCAATACTTTGTGCCGTTGGAGGATCAGTGTTAAACTTTCGTCGAAAATCACGCTGCACAGTAATAACAGATTCGCACCTTTCCCTCTCGGCGAATAACATTTCCGATCGCAGCTTTACCAGTCCGATGAAAAGACGAATCGATTGAACGGAAAACGGATTCTTCAATTGAGGCAGCACTTGAAAATAAATCCCCCATCACTTTCCGGGTTCGCGTGAAAGGAGAATATCCTGAGCTTTCATACAAAGCATTCAAAGATCTACTACCGTACACGAGCACTGTATTGGCGGAGAGGGGTATGCACGTTCATTAAAAATAAATGTCGTAATAGACTCTCTGTAAGTTCAGACTTACGGATTTACTTATCATCGGTGATTCCTGGTTTGTAAAAATTGTAATAATGTGCAACCAGACAACCTCGGGGATGGCATTAAAATTATTATTTTTTTTTATTTTTTATACATATTGTACGACGTATGGCAATTAAAATAAATAAATATTTCCGAATTTTCCATTACATAAACGTGCGTTGTGCGTATTAATTTTCGTTATTAGTGAAATGCCGCGATAGGACCGATAAAGTTTGTCGAGAGGGGGCTAAATCCACGGGTAATTCCAATTTTTCACGGGACAGCTCGTTCAAATACGAAAACTAAATAAGAATATAACATATTTAATCGTGTGAATATTAAATATAGATTCGTTATTTTCGTTAAGCAACTTGTAATATAACTCAGTGGCGTAGTCATGCATTCCCCCACCCCCTCCGCCCATTGACGGAATCAACGTATTTACGTAGTTAATTTTACTACGGGTTAGTGTTCTTAATTCTTATAAATTTGTTTGATAGTAACATTTTTTTTTTTTTTATCAGTTTTTATCAAAACGGTCGATGGTTTATGGTTACCCCGTTGAACCTGGTTTATGTTGTAGATATCAGCAGCAGCCCATTCTGTGGTAACTATACTATTGTAATTGGTGCATATAGGGCCGACCGGGTTGGCAATATGTGTTTACAGTGATGCCATAAGAAGACTATTGATAAGCTAGTGTTATCACTTATCATGCCGAGATGCCTCCCTGATTCGTGTTTTATTAATTCGTATTTATCAGTAATAACTAATAGTTATTACTTCTCGAGGTGTTATTTTCTATTATTGTGGTCTCGGTAGTTTTCGTACACATAAGTCATTATGACGTCCGAAAACATTTGTTAGCTTTTCCCTGCCCCTCTCATTTCAAAATTAGTGGATACACCTCTGATATGACTAATATACTATAATACTATAATTAGTTACTAAAAAAAAAAAAAGAGGATAAAATAACTGTGTTGGGTGACTAAAATGAAGTAACTTGATCGCCTGCGATTATTATACTTGATCACCTGCCCGTTCGTTTAATTTTTATTTTGTTATAATTAGAACTATGAACTTATGGGAGTTTCCTAGTTTGTCAATAACCGTTCAAAACGTAGCTCATTTTGACATTTATTTCATAATATACTAGCAGTCTGCGTTCACTTTTATTTAACGTTGACATCGTGTTTTGCTTATTCGACTCTTTTTCGCGTGTTGGTGCGTATTTTCTTATATGATATAGTTATTGAATTAAGCATTTTAAATTGTTTTGAAAAAAAAAACAATCACTTTTAACGATATTTGAGTAATTTTGTGTACACACGTACACTCCTCAGTTGCTTAAAATATAATTCCAAAGGAAAACAATTCGGCTAAAATCTTTACAATACCTACAGTAATTCAACATTACAATATTTACTCATACGTACCTAATGTTAATTTGATTTTATACAATTTAAATGTCTCGAATACAAATAAATAAATTACAACGAATATGTTTTACAGCTGTCCCGCGCAGCCGTTGCCCGCGTGTAAAATTAAACGCCCGTGGATTTAACCCCACATCCCAAGTCGCCCCAACTCTATCGCGGTATTTCATTCGTTCTACGCGGTCGGTAATCTCATTGAGAAGACGACTTTCTCGCCCGACAACGCGAGTTTATATCGAAATTCTTTTCCATATTTGAAATTGATGCGCATCGCATTATTACACAATGTTGAAAGTCAAATAGTTTCAAAATTTCAACTTAAACCGGCATTGGACCAGTACTAAAAAAAAAAAAAGCAAACATACTTCGTACCATGTCACTGTTTTGGGCGGGAAATTTGAAAGGTAGTATGTATATATATATAGGAATTTAATTGATATCTGTATGCAACGATAAATCGCAAACGAAAAACGATTCTGAGCGAAGTAGTAGTAGTCGTGTGTTTTCATTATGGCCATGGTAACCCAGTAATCAACATAAATAAAACAAATTCGTGTTGGACGAAATCGTGTTTTTGCCGTTTTTTCATAATTTTATATTTTTTTTTATCTGCTACGTTAAAAAAACTATTAGGTATATCGAAAAATGACTCTTTTAAAGTACCAAATAGACGAAATTTACTACCGGATACAGCGTAGGAGTGTATAGATCGGATGAAGTCTTCTGGTTGAAAAAGTATTTACAGAAAAATAAACATCATTGCAAAACCACAAGACCCCCTAGCTCCGCTCAGAATCTAAAAAAAAAAAAAAACTCTATGTGCGAGATAATATGTAATAATAAATGTATTTGGAAGTATTTTCAAACACTTTTCAAAAATATCCGTAATTGTACTCAAAATCTGAATGTGTCTGTTAACCGTAACTTTTTGCAAGAAATTTTGCTCCGATCGTCAACATAAAGGCGTTTGTTTTTGGTAGAAAATTATGTTTAGTTTAGATTTTGCTTTATTTATTAATATTAAACTCGAACATAAAAATATATCTACACGTGTAGCTCATCTCTGAAAATCGAAATTTTCCAGCGAACACAAAAAACAAAAACCGATTACCGATAGTAAAGACTAACGAACCAATTATTTATCAAAACCTAATTTTAGGGGGGTATCCGTCACTATTGAAACCAGACGCGGGGAACAAGGTCTGACAAAAAAAAAAAAAAAACAATTTTGTACAAATCCGAGACGAGCCCTATTGGAAATTTGCAATTCGAATGTATTTGTTTCTTTATGATCGCACACGTATACGCGTTCTACGATTACGTCACGGAGGCTATCCCGCATCGCCGCCGGTCGGCAATCCGATAATAAATTCACAGAGTGTCGTCCGGCCGGTCGAGCTTATGCGTACTTCGGGGACCCGTCCGTATCGTTTGGTATTTATAAATATTATCGCGGTGTATCGCCCGGGAGTTTCGTGCCGCAGACTCGTAAATAGCGTCTGCCACTCATTCCGGGCGACCGTGGCGATTGCCGATAAAACACGTTAAACGTACCCGGGGCCCCGATTCCCGCCCGGAAGACGATTGCATTGAACTCGGCGCGATTAATACGATTGTTTCGGTGGTGTTCGGTGCGTGTTTTGGCATCGGCCGGCGCTGAAAGAAATCCGACATTGGCGTACATTTCGCGTACATTCCCTTGTCGTCTCTCCGGCGGCCCGTTCCCGCCAACGCAAATAAAAGGCGTTTATCCGGTTTTTAAACTGAGTTTATGGGGCCCATTGCCGACCACGATTTCGATCGGTTATCTTTTTAACTCCGTATAAAAAAAAAAAAAAAAATCATCGTTTACGACGGCCAAACCGGGGACCTTATAACGATTTCCGTCTTCCGTCGCGAGTTTATCATCAGATCAATGAATACCGTAGACGGCCGGCATCGTTTTTTACCCTGTACAGTTCGACGGTAGTCCAACTTTTCGCGTACCCTTCAGCGACGTCTCATCGCTGTTTTACGTACACCCCTACTGTTAATTCGTTCATCTTCACATAGTACAGCCCACAGATGAATGAAAAAAAAAAAAAAAAAATCAATCGAATTATGTCACAAACTCTTTGGCTGTTAGGAACCTGCACCCGTACCGTACGATATATACCACGGACATTTCAAGACTCTAGGTCCAGCGGATCGTAATCTGGACGTTGATCGGTGAACGAGCGAGTAACGTTTGGCTTTTATATCAAGAGAATTAACGGAAAAAAAAAAATCTATGTTTTTTTAGTTACTAAGCAACGCGAGATTCCCCAGTAACGTATTAATTATTGATGTGTGTGTGTGTGTGTGTGTGTAGTTGCGTATACATACAACTGTTTTCCTATTAAAAATGTGTCAAAAACAAACTGACTGAATTTAACCACGTGTAATATTAAATCGGGATAAAATAGCGACTTCGGGTTTTGTTTAAAATATTCATTAATACGCTGGGAATAAATCTGTATATATATATATATATATATAATTTAAAACGACATTTGTCCTTGTACTTTTTGAACAGACCCCGTATACGTAAGACGGAAAGGTTTCGACGTCCACGGATATTATTAGCTTATGCAATACACCACACACGTGCGTGTCGCAATATTTAAAGGCTGGACAAAAAAAAAAACAAACCAATCGAATTATGTCACAAACTCTTTGGCTGTTAGGAACCTGCACCCGCACCGTACGATATATACCACGGACATTTCGCGACTCTAGGTCCAGCGGATCGTAATCTGGACGTTGATCGGTGAACGAGCGAGTAACGTTTGGCTTTTATATCAAGAGAATTAACGGAAAAAATAAAAATCTATGTTTTTTAGTTACTAAGCAACGCGAGATTCCCCAGTAACGTATTAATTATTGATGTGTGTGTGTGTAGTTGCGTATACATACAACTGTTTTCCTATTAAAAATGTGTCAAAAACAAACTGACTGAATTTAATCACGTGTAATATTAAATCGGGATAAGATAGCGACTTCGGGTTTCGTTTAAAATATTCACTAATACGCTGGGAAAAAAATCTGTATGATGCACGTAATTCAAAACGACATTTGTCCTTGTACTTTTTGAACAGACCTCGTATACGTAAGACGGAAAGGTTTCGACGTCCACGGATATTATTAGCTTATGCAATACACCGCACACGTCCGTGTCGGAATATTTAAAGGCTGGACAAAAAAAAAAAAAAAAAAAAAAAAACAAACAAACGAACCGAACGACTAAGGGGTTTTCTGTGCTATTTACAATGTTTTTCATTCGGTACGAACGGCTATGGTTTTCGGCGCTATTGTCTTTATCCGTCGTCGTCCTTATTCCGAATTTGTGGTTTATTAGATAGACCGTTTATTATTATTATTACACGGTTAATACGCGTACACCTACTATACGAATACCGCACTTTATCCTATTGATAACATTTTGATAAGATAGATATAATCCGTTCTATTATTATGAATGTATAATGAATTGTATGCATAATTTTGTAATTCGTACGAAACGTTTTACCGATATTAGACGCGATTACGAATATTATACGAAATATATTATTATTATTATTATTATTGTTATTCCAGTACCCGCACGGTAAACTCTAATGGTTTAACAGTGTAGTGTTGTACACACGATTAGTTTTTTTTTTATAGAGTACAAATATACGTTTTGATTGTCCATTTTGAGCGCGGAGAAAAAACTCATTTTTTACTACATACAAATACGATCGGCGCCCATAATGCAACGTACAAAATACACGCCAGTGTTTTTTTTTTTTTTTTTTTTTTTTTTTTTTTGTCGCGGTATTTCGAATATACATTACAGTACATGTACACCTAGACTTTTTATATTTTGACTTTTTATATTTTTTCCAATAAACCCAAACAGTTTAAATAGGTCTTCCGCGGTCATATTTGAATAATTTCGGAGCGTATATTGTACGTTTTTGTCTACGAACTATATTTTAATACGTCGATTTGTTCATTTTGAAAAAAAAAAAAATGAATAACATTTATATTGTAAATATTATATTTCCAACAGTCGTCGCGATACGAACTAAACGAATAAAAATTATGTATATTTTTTTATTTTATTTTTTTTTTTTTTTGTCTTTTTATAATGGCTTTTTTATTTTTGGAAAATAATTTTCTTTTAATATCGCTCGGAATTTATTTCGACTTATTGCCGGAGAATCGCCGGCAATAAGCGGTCGCGCTAATGACAGATCCGATTTCTAACCCTAACCGTTGCGGCGACGACTTTTACGAGTCGTTTCTTTAGCCGGCGTCTCTCAACCGTACAGTTTCTAATCGCCCAACAGAAATAATTATCGATTTAACCAATAAATACGATTTGTACTGATACTGTATAATAAATGTAATTGATTTCCCCCCCGCGAAGTTTAATTGTGAAAAACGCGTGGTTCGTTTGCGTACAATTGGGGACAATTGAAGAAAACCGTCGCCATTGTCGCGGCCACACTTTTCAACATTGCCCGCCGATATTAGATTCCATCGACAATTTCGTAATTCGCGGTAACACGTTATATTATAACCCTTAAAAAATCGACAGTGGACATTTTCGAATCTTGTTGCGCGCACACTTTACTGCAGGGCGTTATAAATTTTCCATAAAAGTCAGTTTGTTTTACAAAAAAAAAAAAAAAAAACCCGGAAGTTTGGCACGCCGAAATTTTCGTTATAAGAAAATAATACACTATCTGGAATAGGTTAGTTCTGATAAAGAGCTAACAACTGTACACAAATTTGAGGGAACAGTGATCTCACCTTCCAATGAAGGGAAATTTCCGTCTCCCATTTTAATTTAACATCTCAGCGAAAATCCCAGCAGATGTGTCACCTTTCACATGAACCCTCATATTTTTATGAAGTGCAACTTTCTGGATATTTGGCCACAAATACGAAGCATTTAGGCATGACTTTACTTCATCAGCCCTTGTACCCCTAGGTATAACTAACCCTTTAAAATGCAAATTTCGCAAAATCCTTTCTTAGTGCGCCTATACATAGTAATAAGTACATTTACTGAAAATTTCATATCCATAGCTTCAGCAGTTCCGGCTAGGCGATGATGAATCACCCAGGACAAGTCTTTTTATATATATAGATATACAAGAGCTTTAGACGTACGGTAAGTCCAATAAAAAACACCGTTAAAAAGCCAATTGACCTTCCGATCGCTCCACAAAGGTTTATATTATAGCCACGGTTATGCCCGATCATTTCTAAAACCATTGCGATAAAAATATTTAATATTCCACACTATTATAATATTGTTACGTTCGAAGCGTTCACCACAATAATTACGATAAACAGCATAGGGGTTATTTTTTAACATTATAATAATAGTCATTAAAAAAAAAATATATATGTTTTCCCACTTTACAGGCTTTATTGTAAGGTGTAACAAGACGGTACATGTGCAGTAGGAAATAATAATAAAATAGAAAAACAAAATGGTTTTAAAAATATAATCTAAACAAATTATTCAAATTGCTGTTTTGGCAATAATCCATGGTAAAAAAAAAAAAAAAAAAAAAATTACTAAAAATGGCGTACATACTTCGGACCATGGGTGGGTCACTGTTGTACGTGGGAAGTTTGGAATGTATAGATAGGAATTTAATTTGTATTTGTATGCAACGATAAACGATTCTGAAGCAGAATAGTGTTAGTCGTGTTTTTTCATTTTTACCACGGTTACCCGGAAATCAACATAAATAAAATACTCGAGTTTGACGAAATCGTGTTTTTGGTAAATTTTTCTGCCGCGTTAGAAAACTAATAGGTATAACGAGATATGATAATAATACACGGCTGATGATTTTCGCGAGATCATAACAATACAAACACCTCGTGTTTAAATGAGTGTATTTATCGTGCAGATAAGTCGAATGTTACTGAATCAAAATCGAATGTAACTGCTCTCGTATCTGCCCGGAAATAACTTTCGCAATATTAAACTCACCGAAGGAAAGTTTTATAATACGTGATTTTCGGTTGTATTATATTATAAATTGTTCGTTATAATCCTATGATTAATATTCAAAGTTCATATTTTATGTAATTCGGACAATTTCATTACTCGCGGTAACACATTATATTATAACATTTAAAATATCGACAGTGGACATTTTCGAATATTGTTGCGCGCACACTTTACAGCAGGGCGTTTTAAATTTTGCATAAAATTCAGTTTGTATTACAAAAAAAAAAAACCGGAAGTTTGGCACGCCGAAATTTTCGTAATAAGAAAATAATACACGGCTGAAGATTTTCGCGAGATCATAATAATACAAACAACTCGTGTTTAAATGAGTGTATTTATCGTGCAGATAAGTCGAATGTTACTGAATCAAAATCGAATGTAACTGCTCTCGTATCTGCCCGGAAATAACTTTCGCAATATTAAACTCACCGAACAAACGTTTAATAATACGTGATTTTCGGTTGTATTATATTTTGAATTGTTCGTTATAATCCTATATATATATATAAAAAAAAAAAAAATCCTACTAATAATCAAAGTGCGTATTTTACGTAATCCCGACGGACATTTTTGTTCGCCAATTATTCGCGATACACGTGCGGTCATAAAGTCATTAGAGTCTGTACGGTCAAACAGTGGCAATTCGATAGGTTCGGTAAAGGGTCTCGCATACGGGTTTTTAGCGTTCCAGTACGCGAAATTGCAAAATTTTATTTTCAATTCGTTAATTTGTTCGAGCAATACAAATGAAATTTTTTTTAAAAAAAAAAAGTTACAATTAATATTGTTAATTTAGTTTCGATTTAGTTATTGGAGTTATTAATTTGCAATTAATAGAAATTATTGGGGGGCGGGGGAGGGGGGCTGGACCGCTTAAGTCACACCAAAACCATTACTGCGTTTACGACATTTTTCTTCTGCTTTAGCCCTTCTATAGTTGTGCCTAGGCAATTCAATATAATAATAATAATATAATATAATATAATAATGGAATTTAATATTATTATAATATATATTTTTACGAGGCCAGTTCAAAAATTTCCCGAATTTTTCAATATTTTATTTATAGTGCTTACCTACAAGCTATTGAGACTTATCACCCTCGAAGTGTTCTCATCCTTCTTGGTTTATACACTTTTGCCAACCACGTTTCCATTGTTGAAAGCAATCCCGGAACGTAGTTTCCGGAATCGCTCGTAGCTCCGTTAGCGAATTTTCTTTTATTTCGTCTATCGTAGAAAATCTTTGTCCTTTTAACAGAGATTTTAGTTTTGGAATTTAAAAAAAAAAAAAAAAATTCTACTGGTGCCAAGACGGGGGAATACGGTGGACGAGGAACCGCGGTCATGTGATTTTTCACGCAAAAATCTCGAATTAACAGGGATGTGTGTGCCGGAGTATTGTCGCGACGGAGAAACCATGTGACTTGCGACATCGACCGAGAGATAAATTTTGCTGCAACGCGGTGCATTCCAAATTTTTCTACTAAGATTTCATGACATGAACCAACCGATATGTTACAATCTTCCGCAATTTCTCGAACAGTTAAACGTCTATAAGACCGCACAATTCCGTTGAATTTTGTCACTCGTCTGTCGATGTCCACGGACGTCCTGAACGCGGGTCGTCATCAACTGATTGCCGACCGTCTTCTCAATACGTTTAAACCAGTCGTAACACTGAGTACGTCCTAAACAATGATCACCATAAGCATTTTGTAACATTTTATGAGTCCCAGTAAATGATTTACAATGTTTACAACACAAAATTTAATATTAATACGCTCTTGGTGAATGTTATTCATCTTAAAAATCGCACAATACACAAGGACTCGTCTACTTTGTACGCGCACAGTTAATGGTTAGATAGCAATACATATTTGAGATTTAATCGAAAAGATAGCCGCTTATATCTATTTTATTTTAATCTAATAACATTTACGATACTATAAATTTTCTATTTTTAGGAATTATAGTTCGGGAACTTTTTGAACAGACCTCGTATATTACGGTACGTAGGTATAACCGTAGTGAATAAAGTGCCAAATTTATTTTTCAATAACGGGGTGGGGTGGTGTGATACTTGACCCAGTGCTTCCCATCTTTCGATCCGCTCTTGGTTACAGGATATTTCAACATATTCACAAACGGTGTCAATATTCAACGATTCAAACGTTAGCTAATACGAAGTTAGACAAATTATCGTAATACGATTATTCGTATTATTTAGGTACCATCAACAAGTGGACAGTAGATTGGACTTGTGTTTTTTTTTTTTTTAACGTTTTAGTATTGAAAAATTAAATAAATATAAACAAAATAGCGTCACGCTGGGCAGCATTGAAAAACCACCACATCGCAATAAATGTATAATAATAGTTATTGTTTTTTTTCCCAAAAAAAATTTAAAAAAAAAACTATACTGTTGGAACTCAAATGTTAGACCCCTACAAAATTGTTATCTATGATTTTATCAAACCATATCGAGTTGGAGACGAACTAAATCAGCATTTTACACTCTTCATCCAACCCCCAACCCCATTGTATTCGGTCTTCGGGACGAATCTGCTCGTGATACTTTCCGCTTGTCCTGATAATATTTACGCCACCGTTGATACTGTCGATTGCTAATCGTTTTACATACACGGTCCCTACGAACATATTTTTTCAAGTGAAAAATATTATTTTCGGTTCGATAAATTGCTGAACAGGACGTCCGGAAATTGATATAAGCGTTTGCAGAGTGTTGTTTTTTTCGCATATTTTCGATTGAATTGAATTGTGTTAACAAAACACCGTACGTAAATAATTTTTTATATTGTTTTTAGACGCGTTTAGATTCCGAACGTAGCAACGTAGCAACGTTGGTCGTTTTCGTGTCGTTATTCGAACGCCGGGGGGGGGGGAATCGTAAAAAGAATACCGAGCTAGTTTAAATACATCTTGTTAACGGGGGTACAACAGGGACGGCGACGACGACGACGGCGACGACGACGACGGCGACGACGGTGCATTGTTTTTCTCCGGGATTAAGTTGAAAAACCGTGCCAAAAATACAAGTTTTCTTTTTTCCATACCGACGTCAGCGAATACCGCCTGCTATTGCACCCTTTACAGTCCGCGGCAATATAATATAACTCAGCCGGCAATCGAGACGCTGGATCTTGGCCCGGATCCCAACACACCCTTGTGCATTGCACGTACTATTACCTTCCTCCTGGGTCTCTTTCAAACTGAATTTGCGTGACATTTATCCCGAACAGATTACACGACTTTGGCCGCCACGCAAGCGTATAGAATTGGGTTTCCGCGGGTGAGCCGCGATATCTACGCAATTGTCGTTAATACGCCCGCGGGCAAATCAATTAATCACAATCATTATCCGACGGCCGTGCGTATTAATATTACGGTTACCGATTGTAAAAAAAAAAAAAAAAAAAAAACAAAAAAAATATATCGCCTCCCTAACGGACGAGGGCCGCGTCTGTGCGCGGTAATTATGGCGGTGCCGAGTATACCGATTTTCGTACCGACATTACCGTAGACTGTAACGGTTTTTTTTTTTCCCCTTCTGGTTAGGTCTGGCCGGCAGTGAGGAGTTTCGTTAGACGAACGTATTTACACTAAAGTATAAAAACCGTACGTGTCTAGGTTATTGTAATATCAATTCTATAGGTTTTCACACGTCGTGCGTAGCGATATTATTGCAAAACCGTAGAATATTCATTTCGTCGACCAATCAATCGCTTTGCTTCTCCCATCGTCGCGCAAAACAAATCTGTGTTACGTCAATGTTAAATCGTATCGGTTAAAACAAACAACAAAAAATAACCACCCCTGAGCTGCAGAGCTCCGGTACTAGAGTCGAATTTCCCCTTGGCTATTTTCTATTGTAGAAATATTCATCGGTATGACGATAAATAACCGAATACTGTAAAATTCCGATACAAGACTACTAAACTACTAAAAAAAAAAACAATGTAATAATAATAATGGAGGAGACTAGAAGTTAACACGCATAAAAAAGCGCAACCTTTTTACTAACGCTTTACATATATATCCGAATTGTCGTTCCTCTAGTTCCACTCGGAGGTTCTGCAGGAATGTTTAAAGCCAAAAAAAAAAAAAAAAAAAAAACACGGTATTCTATAAAAATGGTAAAAAAAATGTAACTAGCTTAGCTAGACATTATACCGGAGCTGGGAATACGTATGTATATATATATATATATAATAAACTAGTCAAGTCCCAACAACAAGATAGACTACACAGACTACGTGTAAATGTATATTTTATTTTTTTCCACTTCAGACATTGTTGCCTCTGACTTTTTTTTCCCGGGACATTTTCCCTTGGACATTATTTCCTAGATCCAAAAAACACGGTCATCCTCAACGTTATTTTTTTTTTTTTATCACTAATTCAATCCGCCTATAAAACAAATTAAATTCATGAGTTTCGGCCTGTTTGGTCCAGAAGAAGCCACTAAAAGTGCCCAAAAGTAACGGGGAAAAGGTAAATATATATATATATGGACCTTGAGTAAAGGAGGGTCTGTGGTTATTTTTTGATGGAAATGTGGTTTAGGCCTGACGTATGAAATTTGATGTATATTTTCTTGTGCTGGAACGGCGTATCCCCGGATCACTAAAATTAAAAGACATAGAAAATTATAGAAAAAAGACAAAGAAGAAAAAAAAAAAAAAGAGACCAATCGGACGAAAGTCTTAAGCCATTCATATGATTAGATATTTCGGGAAAATGAATTTGGCTCTTCTTGACCACGGGTACAGATAAATATATATATGTATACAACAGACACAATACAGGTCCACTTCGTTCTTTATTTTCCGGCAAAATTGTACAGAAACAGCAACAACGACACGCCGTGTTCAACTCTGTAGATATTACAAATTATATTTATTTATTTTTGTCATTTTTACAATAGCGGAACATTGGACAAATGCGATATTTGTCGAATCAATATTTCACAAACGGCCTGTCGGAATCTCGAACGCGAACGACGGTGTTTTTCGAAAGGCCGTTCAAAATTGAATTCGTGTTTTAGAAAAACGATATATATCAAATCACATTTCGTACGCGGTGACATTTCATCGTTTACAAAACTATTCGGACAATAAATTTCCGTGGGAGAACAGCAAAATACTATTTAAAACCGCTTATACATATCGAATTATACCAACAGTTATAATTACAATTGCAATAATTATAAAAAAAAAAAAAAAAAAAAATAACAAAGTTATTAAAAATGTAACGAGCACATAAATTGTTAATACATCCAATCACTACAATATATGAATTTCTTACTACTCTGATCGCGGAACAATTCACGTAACACGGTTGTTTTTTTTTTTATTTTTCAAAGATTTATTGTCAAAGAACAAAGGATTTATTGTTCGGCGAGTATTGAAACAATGGTGGACGAAAATGAATTTAAATTTTCATATTCTAGAGAAATTAACCTTCTGAACCGTTGTGCGCAAACGCCCTGTATATAAATTATTTTTTTATGGGTACACACGTTAGATCG
The DNA here is from genome assembly GCA_956483605.1 of Tuberolachnus salignus. Taxonomy (NCBI): domain Eukaryota; kingdom Metazoa; phylum Arthropoda; class Insecta; order Hemiptera; family Aphididae; genus Tuberolachnus; species Tuberolachnus salignus. The sequence goes on from OY101429.1 coordinate 21,673,574, forward strand.
ATTTAAAATAATTATTGTTCTTATAATGCGATATTATGATTTCAATAATCACTTTAAAACGGTACATTACTACGAGTTAACAATTTCAAACGACTGACCCAAAAACCGCGATGCACTTTATGTTAAAAGTTTATACATCAAGTTAATATCATTCCTACGTATATAGAAAAAAAAAAAAAAAATAATAATATATATATATTTTATACGTTCATGCGTTTAAGACAACTTTTATTACACATGTAAGAAAATAATAATTTACGAGGGGTTTTTTTCTTTCTTTTAATGAGCTATTCCGCAGTTAAAGTGTTAAAGACTTTAATTGCGTGCGAAAAGCCGAAAAGGAAAGTGAAAAATTCAATTTAAGTAAAAACGAACGTTGGAACGGTGCCAAAAACCGTTTGCTAATCGACAAGGCGTTCCTTGTATGCATAATGGTTGTTTTTTGTTTTGTATGAATTTAAAACTATTCACCTTATAAAAAAAAAAAATAATAATACCTATTTATTTACTGTAAACGTTTTTCGTAAATTCGTAACGTCCGTAATTTTACATTTGTTCGATAAAATCAATAAAGAACAACTATTTTGTTTGAGTGTAAAAACGATATTATATACTATAAACGGGTACAATATTATGATTAATATGACAAAAAAAAAAGAAAAAAACTGTATATTATAAATCTCTTAAAAATGAAAAAAAAAACATTGTTTTCCGATCGGAGCAACATTTGCTTGCTATTCGTTCAGGATGTCAAGACGATGATAATGTTTGATTGTGTAGGTACGTTTTCATATTGAAATTGATACGTTACTGATTTTTCGTGCAATTATTCAGTCCGTACGATTCGAATTTTTTAAAATGTAATAAAACGTATTGCGTCGACGGCGGTAATTTATGTAGGTATTCCGTGTGTATACGTTATTCGAATAACCTTCACCCGAAATTGCGCAATGGTTCGTACAAAATAAAAAAAAAAAAAAACCAAATAAAAAAAAAAAATACTAGTCATGCGTTTTTTTTTTGATATTTAATAGTCACAAACATCAAACGTATTTTTATTAAAAACACAAAGCGACCGGTAATTTCGCAATTATTATACAGTTAAACGTATGACCGTAATATACGAGGCACATCCAGAGAGTAAGTGTACTGAGGCTCTCACGGCCGTAGGGAATTTTTTTCTTTTTCTTTTTACCTCGTTGGTCACACTACCGTGCCGAATGACTCTTCAGCTTTATGACAAGACAAGTACGAGTTCAGTACGTTGAAAACTGTCGTAAACAGTAATTTTCCTCGGGAAACATGTCGATCGATTCTGCCGCCAAGTGCGAAATCCGCGGCCATCATGCCTCGTTGCCTCGTTGCGAAGGATAAATCTCCACTCGAGATTTATTTTTAATGAGGCAAGAACGGTTTATGGCGAAGAACCTATGAACCGTACGAATGTGTACAGGTGGTGTGGGCAGTTTAAAAATGGCCGTACGATTTTCACTGACGAACCTGTGGAAAAAATCGAGAATCTTGACTCTCTGGATGAACTTTCTGCGATGTTTCCGCAACCCTCCGGATATCTGCGGCACGGAACAATCGCAGAAACCCTCGGGTTCCATAAACTGTGCGCAAGACGGGTCCCAAAACAGCTTATTGAACAACACAAGTTGAATCTGACACGGTCAAACGTCACGAAGCGACTGTTCGACTCTTTTGGATACGATTTTTCGATCCGCGCCTCGCATTCCCCCGACCTGGCGCCTTCAGATCACCACTTGTTCACTTCCCCGAAGATGCACATGGTGCGGAAAAAAGCGTTCGCAACTGACGAGGAGGTGAAGAGTGAAAGACAGTGGACAAGTGGACGATGGAGATGGCGGTAGAGTTCTACGAGGCAGGCGTCAAAAAATTAATCTCCCGCCTCGTCGCCTGCACCGACAGGGACGGCGACTATATGCAAATATAACTTACATGTAAACTAATGTAAATTTTTTTTTTTTTTTTTTCTTTTGAAGCCTACGAAAATCGAGCGCACTCGCTTTCTGGACGGGCCTCGTATTATCGGAACCGTTATCAACATCCGAATTTCGGTCGTTAAATACAAAATACACGGTCCACTCTGGCCGTCTATAGGACGTACGGCGAACAAAACTCACCGGACCCCGGGTAACAACGGCAGACGTCTCTTCCACCATCTCCCGCCCTCTCATGCTGCGGGCGCGCTCGTATCATATGATATTTATACGTATATAATGCCACTAGGTCTTTTATATACCCTTTACGCGAACATTATTTATTTCGAATCGACCTACCCCTTTAGAGGAAGTGAATACGTATTATACACAGAGGAAAGCGAACCCGGGACACTAAATCAACCATAACCTTATCACTGACGCCACTGGCTATACATATATTTATATATATATATATATATATATATATATATATATATATATATATATATATATGTACAAGAGCTTTAGACGGACGATAAGTCCAATAAACAACACCATTACAAAGCCAATGACCTTCCGATCGTTTCACAAAGGGTTATATTATAGCCACGGTTATGCCCGATCGTTTGTAAAACCAGTGCGATAAAAATATTTAATATTCCACACACTATTATAATATTGTTGCGTACGAAGCGTTCACCACACTAATTCCGATAAACAGCATAGGGGTTATATTTTAAACATTATAATAATAGTCATTAAAAAAAAAAAAAAAAAAAAAATATATAAATAAATAAATATTTTCACACTTTATCGTAGGGTGCAACAAGACGGTAATTGTGCAATAGGAAATAATAATAAAGTAGAAAGAAAAAAAAATGGTTAGAAAAATATAATGTAAACAAATTATTCGAATTGCTGTTTTGGCAATAATCCATGGTAAAAAAAAAAAAAAAAAAAAATACTAAAAACCACGTACGTGCTTCGGGCCATGGGTGGGTCACTGTTGTAGATAGGAAGTTTGAGATGTATAGATAGGAATTTAATTTTTATCTGTATGCAACGATAAACGATTCTGAAGCAAAATAGTGTTAGTCGTGTTTTTTCATTTTCACCACGGTCACCCGGAAATCAACATAAATAACAAATAATTAATAAAACTCGAGTTTGACGAAATCGTGTTTTTGGTAAATTTTTCTGCCGCGTTAGAACACTAATAGGTATATCGAGAAATGACCGCCCTAAAGTACCGAATAGACAAAATTTACTACCGGATACAGTACAGGAGCGTATAGATCGGATGAAGTCTTCTGGTAGAAGAAGTATTTACAGAAAAATAAAAAACGTCATTGCAAGACCACAAGACCTCTCGTTTGCGGTCAGAATCTAAAATCTGGAACGTACATATAGGTAGATAATAATCGAAAAAGTACTAAATAAAACGTTTTCGTCGCGGCTAAAAGTCAACAGACAGGTCAAAAAACCGATTTCTTATGACCGTAAGTGCGGACGGCGCGGCATGTAAATGGATATCAGATTCTGTGCGAACGTTTTGGCAATAGTAAGATGTGAGTTAGTCGGTTAGTCTGTCGGTTTAAAATAATCATTATTCGGTATGAGATAATTCCGATGTACATATGTTCGATGTAATAACGGGATCATAGACAATCTCTTGGAAATCATGACATAGTATGGAATCTATTATAAATTATACATAATATGCTACGATATATTTTGATTACTAACTCGTACTAAGAGTTCGTGTAAGGCATAATATTAATATATTAATAAATCGTTTTACTCGAGGAACACGCAATAAGACACCTTAAACCGTACCGTATAAATCGCGAGATAAACTGTAAGACTATTATGGTAATTTCAAAAATGCTTTGGTATGATCATAAAATCTCGGTAATAGAAATCTAGTGTACAACGTATGGGGGTTGCCGTCATAATTCGTCATTTATACGAATCGGGCCAACGGGCGAGGGCGTCGTGGGTAATCTTATACGGTTAACACATAGCCCAATGGTAAAAATTGAAATTTTTAACTATCCAATTGTTGGACAAACGAACAAAATACCTTGGGATATCTTGGGATGCGATAAGATAAAACCTAAAACCTAGAGCGGTCGATATTATACCACTATTGTGGGTGGATATAAATTCGGCGACTGGACTTGGTTTTTTTTCCGTTGACCAACTGGTAAATCTTATCTAGAAATACTTCAAACCCGGGCCTACAAAAAAAATGGTGACCGTATTTTCCGACTAGACGGGTTTAAATGTACACGGCAACCTAACCGTCGGTGTGGTCGTAAATGGATCCGATTGCGACAAAACGCTTTGCAGCCGGCCTCCCGGGTGACCGGGATCTCACGCCGGGCGGTCATTCCATTTGGGGATTTGTTAAAGACACCGTGTACACATTACACACGTGCGTGCCACTCATTGCCATCGGTCTCGGATTAGCTGTAAAATCAAATTACCAGCCGTTATAACAGCGGCGAAGTCAATCGCGAACAGCATGTGCTGCGTCATGTACGGAATCGATTCGGACTATCAAACTAGAACCGATGTTTCGTTCTGGAGACCAAGGGAAGCCGCATAGAACATTTTTTTTTAGACGTAACCGTTGAATATTGGAACCGGACCCGAAAGACAATTCGAGAACCGGAATCTCTATAGGTTACCCGTATTTATCGATTTAATAAACCGGGACCCGAATCGGAGCCTTTTAAATGAAATACAAATATTTCCGATTCTTTAAGGTTCTAAGTGAACGTTTTATCGAAATTAGATTTTGTTTTAATCGAATAAAACACAAGTGCCTGTTCTCTTTAATATTTATAATTTATTTATCTACTAACCGGTCTTGTTCGGGTCAAGTTTGTTGGTTGGTTATCCACAATCGTCTAGTTTTCCCGAACATAATCTTTTTCAAATTCAGAACGAAGTGTGGAAATATATTGGTTCTATTGTGATTTGTGCTTTTTTTTTCATTTTTTTTCTTTTTTTTTTTTTTTTTTTGTCTTAATCGAATTAAATATATATACTTTTTTAAATTCCGCATTACTTTTAAATTTTAAATCAAATGTTTAAATTTCAATTTTCAATTGGCCTTGACGCATTAAATATGTCTGGAACCAGCACGAATATATTTTGTTCGCACGAGACACGTGACACAGAGCCACGTATATTTGACCATGGGGAAAAACATTAGACGGTTAGGTGTAAACTCGCCATGTTTAATGTTTGACCCGGTCCATTATTTATGGTCAAAGGAAAGCATAATTTTACGGGAAACCGGAGCCGTCTCAACTGGAATGGTGGATTGGTTGATATCATATGGTATTCTAGAGATCAAGACCGTCTCCGCAGTTCTTGGCTGCCAGTTAGGAGAAGACTAGAGACGACAGTTATTTAACGGTTTTATTCCCACGAATAACATAATTCGCCCCGAAAAACACGCGATTGTATTTCTACTACTTTTGCCACTCCTGAACGGACCAAGTCACCTATGAAATGACATTAATTTTACCGTTCCTTGTACGTCGACCGAACACTATAGGCAGTCATCTCGAAAAACGGCTAACCATGATAAATGAGCAGTATATTTTTCTTCCTGCCAAATCATAAATATTTTCCAATCCTTTAGGATGCTGTCTGATAACGAAACACATACATAAAACGGTCTTTTATTTATTTTTATTTTTCCTCTTCATATTGCGCATGAAATATTGATGAATCCCGCGGTGGTGGGTGTACGATCGGTGACTAAAGTCACTATAGCCCGGCCATTTCCCGTTTCCCCTCGCCAAACATCGGAAAATATGTCAAAAATGATTTCCAAATACGTAAGTTTCGGCTTTGCCAATGGCCGTGTTTGTAGGAGTGTGTTTTGCGACTCGATCCCTGTATAATTTTATTGTGCTTTATTTATTAGTAAATAAATAAATAAATTTGTTTTATTTTTTTTTTCTGAATTCGATAATATTTAAATTTTTATTTTGTATTCTAATAAATAACGTTGTGGGTTATTATTATTTCTTTTTTTTTTTTTTTTTTCAAAAAAAAAAAGCTTGTTCCGTACATTTTCGCTACACTCCTTGTAAATCAGAAAACGATTTGGAGCGATATTGCCACTTAAATGTTTAAAAAAAAAAAAAAAAATACATTACAATATCAAGCTCAAATATTTTCTTTAAATCGATTAAGAGCATCAACTTCTAATGGACCTTATGTCGAATTTTTGAGATGCCAATTAATGTAATCCACATCAAAAACAAAACAAAAAAAAACTAAGAAAACTCGAAAATTCAAAACAGCTAAATATAATTAAAATATATATATATTATAACTCGTAAAACGCTCGGAGTCAAAGAACATTATTTCCATTGCCGCATAAAGCGAACAAATTCACATTCACTGTTTCATATAAATTAAAGGAATTGCATTTACTAATGTACACTTTCAAACACTGGAAATTAGGTATCTACGTTAGCAAATACATATTAAATTCTAACGGTTACATACCTACGTTATTAAAAAAAATATTAATATAATAGATTTATTAGATTTTTTTTTTTGTTGTTGTTGTTTGTATTTAAGTGTTTAATAGTGTACATTTATAGAAAATCGTAAAAATAACAACGATTCGCGCGTACTGTTTTTCGATTTATGCGCGTAAAACTTTTCTGGCCCATTAAAAATATGCTCGACAATTTAAAACGAAATAACACGGAAAAACGTTTTATAAATAATTTTGAAGTCACAAAATTAGTAACATTGGCGATTTAAATTTGTCGAAACCGGGTTAGTCGAGCTCCGCTCGGAGTCTTTGTTTATCGTCGCGTACAGATATCAACTGAACTCGTCTAAAACTTTATCGCCACGTTTCAAAAAAATAATAATGCAGTTTAGAAATTAACCTTTTAGTTACGAAATAATAATAATAGTTTTTTTTTTTTTTTTTTTTTTTTTTAACATCTAAAAACTTTCGCAATGGTTTTCTTTTTCCCGGATCACAATTATTTTCTTATCCTAAACAAATTCTATACACGTCCGCGTGAATATTAAATTCTAACCTAAATCCAAGTTTTCATTCCCGCGCTTGCAATAATTAAATTCCATCGGGTGCAATCATAAATGCAGTCTCGCTAGTTCAAATTTTCCGCGAGATATTCCCAACTTTTCCTTTAAAGATATATGTCACGTACTCGGAAATATTTTTGACGATTTTTCTATCTTCGCGGCGTCGTCTCTATAATTTATGAACGTACACTACTTTATTCTGGTATGTTATTTTTGGATTTGAGTGTGCCGAGAAATGTATTTAGTTTCACTATAATGTGTACGTTTCTTTAAACTTTTTTTTTGTTTTGTTTTTTCCGTGTCTGTAAAACAGACTTTTCTAGCAGAAATCCTTATAGCACATTTAGTTAAGTTGGTGCATTGAGGAATTCAATTTTGAATTTTGAATTTTCTTTGTAGTTGTCGTAATAATTTGGAACGGCCGTGGCGATGAGGGGGTTGGGGAAACTTCAGAAATATTTACGCAAAAACGGTTATTGTAAATTTAGAACTAAGCGAAAACCAATCGTAGACCTGAAACTTTACACCGAACATTAGCACTTTCTAGGCTTGATGCTCAAATCTGAATTACATATTTTGAAATGGTCGAGTTTTTTACGCGGCGTAAAAACGTCGTTGTTTATTTTAAATCCGCGTATTCAGTTGAAATATATGTTAAAATTCGTTAAAAATACGAACAGCCGTAATTTGTTTCGTAGTCGCGAAATACTACAAATACTTCAAATAAAATATTTCAAAAAGCGTTTACCCGAACTTGGCTCAGAATCGTTTTTCATTCGCAATCATTAATGGTCGCATACAGATACTAAACAAATTTACATTGGCCTATATTTCATCTGTATTTCTGTTGGATTCATCACACGGGTGTATGTTTGGCTGTATTTACTACTATAGGTATTAAAAGTGTAACGCTCTTTCAATTAAAATATATTAAGCGAGTTAAGAACGATTTATTTATATTACGAGCACTTAATACAATATACAATTCCTTCTACAACTCTAATTTAATAAAATAGTTTTTTTTTTTTTTTTATCTATTCTAATAGTAAAGGTTGCGATATTCCCATGGATATTTATAGTGTTCGCGGATTAATGGTTTGATTTTTTTTTTTTTTTCGCTTTTAAATTACATACTTTTGAAAACTAAAATAATATAATATTTTATAAATAATAAACGCCTCAATGATAATATTATTACGATCATTACCGTTTTAATGAAAAAGGACTTATAGTTAATATCATTAACTATTTTGTAATATTTTTTTTTTTTTTTTTAAACAATTTTATTATGTTTAATGTTCGTGACACACAAACTTTTCCCGGTCGCGTGGCCGCAAGGGAGAAAACACATTTTTAAATTTTTTTTTTTTATTATTTTTTTCTATCCATATACTATACGGTACTGCTGTAAATGACATGACGTTAATTAATTATTATAATAGAGTTGAAAAAAAAATTAGTTTTAATTAATTCGTATAACACTACGTGTGGTTATATCTGTTGTTATTAGTGTTAAATAAATATACGCGCCGAATATTCGGCACAGAGAATATTTTTCTAAACACTTCGGTATACAATTCCAGAGTGGATTTGCACAAATGGGTTGAGTAAATCCTGCTCGATCGGACTTGTATAACGTTTAAGCGAAACTAATAGAATACAAATACGTTTTAAAGTATGACAACACAGAGTACGAGTAATTATTACCATGTTGTTTATCGTATTAGAATATTTGTGTCCGAAAACAAAAAAAAAAAAAAATATATGTTCCGGTGTTGACTATGAACAGCCAAACAGTCGTCAGAATACGTGTGCCAACATAATATTGACTATGCCCAGAAACGGTCACTATCGATATATTCTGTGAACATTTCACATCTCCGCGATTATTTTTTTAACTGAACTACAACATCGAAAAAAAAAAATAATCGACAATAATATATACAGTAAGTTTACAAAATGACGTTCTTTTTGAATTGGCCGTCATTTTTTTGTAGTTCAGTTGGTAACACTCTTGTTATGATATCTGTTATCTAGTATCACTCCGGTTTATTCTTCCGTGCTTAGTTTTTTTTGATCGATCACCATGAATCACCATTGATCCCCATGTCACAGTGCTGCAGAGACCTTAACACTGTTGCATGAAAGGTTTCCATTTGATTTCATTTCGAGGAGATCAAAATTGGCCGGCAAGGTTATGCGACCTTACTCCCTGCGACTTTTTCTTGTGGGGTTTTGTGAAGTCTCAAGTGTACGAGAGGAAACCTCACACGATCACGGATTTGAAGGAAGAAATTCAGAGAGTCATCCGGAATTTCACCAAGGAGAACTGTAGGGCAGTAATCGCCAACTTCCTTAACCGTGTGACAGTGTACCAACAGGCCAGGGGGTCACATGAACGATATAATATTTCATACCTAAACCGGAGGTTCTCTTGATTCCAATGATGTCATTTTTTTTTGTTTTTTGATTAAATTAAAGTGTTATTTTGGTATATATATATACACCGTTAATGTCGTACATTTCCCAATTTTTGTTCTCCAACTTCATTCACTAATCTACAACGTAAAGCAATAAAACGATCTCCCTCCTAATGTCCCGACTAGATACAAAAAGGAATTTAAAAATTCCCGAGTGTTTTTTTTTTTTTTACTTTTTATTTGATTTGATTTTATTCGCATTTGTCGTTCTATTATTACCATATTTGCCCACTTTAAAACCGATGATAATTAAATCGAAACCGTTTTTTGGTTTTTGTTATGTTTATACATTTTTTTTTATTTATTTATTTGTACTGTATATATAATATTTATATTCTATATTTTTTATCGAGTATATTGAATATCTAAAATAATTTCTGTTTTTTTTTTGCCCATATTAAAATATTAAATAAAACGTAATAAAATTTAAAAAAAAAAAACCTTAAATTGTTCATGTTGGTTGTTTTTACAGATTAGCTGAACTTAACTCGTATAAACTATGAATGTGTTCCGATTAAATGCTTCTGCACTACGGGCAATTGTAACTAAATGAATATAATAAAATCACTAAAAACAATAATAATAAATCAAATGGACAATAAGTTTTGTGTAAGAATTTATTTTATAATGATTATTATCATGGACAGAAGTGGTGATGAAGTATTTTGCTTCAGACGGCTAACATTCGGTTACGATGAGCGTCTGGGTTTGAGAAGTTTCAAAACCATTTAGTTTAATGCGTACATTATGCAATGAGTTCATGACATTGTCCTTATCGTTAGAATTGCTGTAACGCAAATACGCAAAACCTCTAGGGCCTCTCCAAGTGACATACCTAGCGGAAAATTAAATATTAAATAGCGTTCTAAACGGAATCAAATAGGGCAAATTCATATAACCAGTAGCGTACAGCGGTTTAACTCCGCGTTCCACTAGGGCGGCTTTTAAATCGCGTACTCTGACGTTATTTGCTATGTTCCCGACTTTGAGGAGAAATCCGGTGCCGGTGTCGTTGGGACGGTGTCTGGTCTCTCGTGCATGGCCGTTTCTCTACGATTTTGAAAATCGTTTTGTCGAAATTGTCAATAATACAAAAAAAAAATAACAATAATATGTTTTCACCCGGTCAACGGTTTTCGCTGTCGTTCCGTTACTATAACGCGGCGGTCGAACGACAGCCGTAGAATTCGCGGGACATTCTCGGCGAATCGATCCCAAGGCACGACGAACACCGTCGACAACTGTCCGTTGACACCGTCGAGACGTCGAAGCACAACAGCGACTGTTGCGACGAACAACATTGCGACTCGACGTTGGTGCGTTGGACCTATTGAAATACCCAGATTGACGGCCATCGGAAAATCCGTCTGAAAATCTGTTCCTTTGGCGTTGCGTTCGGTTGTCCCGTGACCTGTCACCGCGGAGCGGACCATCCGGCGAGCAGTTATGGCGACGATTTTGCGACGGCGGACGAGTCGGCGTGTCGCTATCGGCCGAACACACGGCGCACCGTCGATGGGGTTTTCGTTGCGATCGCCGTTTATTATCGGGTGCAGTGCGTAACGACGAACCGGCGAAATCGGCGTTTCCCGGACCGTCCGAATTCTCATTCATTAACAGTCGCCCGTGACGTTGTCGGTTCGGCAAAATCGGATGGTTGTACCGTTTTGATCGTTTCTCGGATTGCTAGGTGTAGTTGTTGGACTACCGCGGTCTTGCCGGCTTGCAGTTGATTCAGCACAGTCGTGGTTAGCCGGTTTAGCTGCTTTCCCGACGGATATTTTCGTACGACTTTTGAATGCACCCGTGTCGTTCACGGCCGAGTCGGTAATGAAATCGTCGGATCGGGTAGACCGCGCCTGCCACGATGTCTGCGCGCAAAACCAAAATTACAAAATAAACAAAACTATAGAAATTATAAATCGTTTTGAAAATATCGCGTTATGTGTAATGTCGACATTAAAATTTAAACACGCCGTACGTCACTTTGGACCTTTTGTAGGTATTAGACGGAGCAGGCGTTTCTTCCGGTTCACTGTCGGCTTCTTCTTTGAGGGTACAATCCATGCCGGTGTCATGTTCTTGTTGGGCTCGTAGCGAGCGCAACGACGGCAGTGCCGCCAACCTACGCCTAGAGATACAATTCCACAGCACATCTGCAGGACGATCGAGACGTTCCGCAACTCGAATTATTTCGGTAGGCGTAATAATGACGTCTACGGGCACGTCGTACGGCTTGAAAACGTCCGACGGAAGGGCGTTGTACACCTAAACGAGCGATACGACCGACAATTACATTTCTTCTGTCATATCGTTATTTTCATAAGTCGATTACCAACCCCAAGTACCGACATTGTAAATCAGTGAGGAACGATTACTTTACAAATCCCCGTGATTGCGAGGTGTACCGAGTAAACATCTACAAAGCCAGTTCGAATGTTTGAACCACCGGGGTTGTTAAAATGTCAATTTACCAATTATCATTACTCGATGTTGTACGTAATAAATTTTGAAACGTTGTCATATTGATTTTAAGTATACTGTAATTCAATATTGCATACCTGTGCATCGTGAACAATAGTGACTATTACTGTTTTGGCAGTCACCATATTCATAGAATTCAAAATAACATATTCTAAATCGCAAAATCCATTTCCAATACCAATTCTACGGCCTGATAATAAGACGGAATAAATATCAATCTGAGTTAATACAAAGACAAAGGGTATTTTTACCTTTTCGGTCAACGGCAACTGATCCCAGAATAATCATGTCTATATGACGCCCTTCATCGTTACGGTCCATTAGTTCGTTTCCCCATTTGCGAAGTCCTTTTTTAGTGATTGCTGATCTCAGCAATTGCGCTGATGGTTCAGCAAATGGTATAGATATATTTTGCACGAGTCTTTTATTTAAACGAATGAACGGAACTAATAATCGTTTACCCCACTAAAACAAAATAATATACGTGATAAATTAATCAGTCACCGGTGCACATAAATATTTAAACTAGTTATTTCAAAATATTAATATTTCTAATTGATCTCGGAAACATCCAAATTATTATTACTAGTTATTTACCTAAAAAAAAAAAAAAAATGAAATGACAACTTACTTTAAGAGTTATATAACGAGCTGTTTCGTGCGCTTTGTCCGGAGTAACTTGAACCGTCTTTGCTTTTTTAAACTCATCTAATTTCTCTAACGATTGAATAGCATTAGTATATCCCGTAAAACGTGGAATACAATTAAAGCAATTGTTTGAAAATACAACTAATGAGTTTTCTTCCAAAAATTCCCAAACTTTCTGACGAATATCTCTCTTAGACGTCAGTTCCGAAATGATACTATCATCAATGCGCAATGGTTTAATGAAATTGTGTAAGTCTTGAATTACTACACCTTCATTCCAATCAAATTTTGCATTTTCGTCTTTTTCCACTTCAATCTCGCTTGATTCCGCACGAATATCCCGGCTGTCCCCTGTACCCTCATTCTGTACACTTCTTTCGTTTTCCAGTTCAACCGAATCATTTTCATCGGACATTTGGGTTTTTTCTATTTTCATCTCTTCGGAAGAACTATTGCAACATTGGTCAATTGTCAATTCTTCTTTTTCTAGTTCTTTAGATACGCCAGGTTTAGAAGTAGCTACAAATGAACACAAAACAATATAATAAATGTCAAAAATAAAAAATAAAAAATATATAATTTTATTAAACTTAGTAGTAACTTATTGTGTTGGTAAGATTTGTCGGCGGTGAACACTTCCCTGCGGGATTAGATATACCTCCAGTTGATTGGCCAAGTCGTTCAGCGAGAGATCGAAGTGATCCGTCACTCCCTAGGCTTGAATGGGTCGTAAATGGCGAGCGTTCAGATTTCGACGAGTTTGAAGAAGAGCCATTAAATGTTGAACGGTCACCACAGCGCATTCTCGGGGTTTTCGGTGAGCCAGATGTAGTTTTCGATTGACTCATGCTGCCGGAGACTACACGTTTTGAATCGCGAGGGATATTGCTATTGAGATAAACGAGTACTTTATATTAATCTTAATAAGTATAGGTAATCCAAAACACTATTTTCACCGTATGCAGAAACGATAATGAAATAATAATATTTAATGTATAACTGACTACGATAGGCATACGTACAAACTATTGTTATATTTCGTTATCCATGCCAACGATAGTAAACGATAAACTAATATAATATATTCATTATTTTTTATTGTAGCCTTTAGGTATATATCTAACGTAACAATGGTAATGAAAACGAATAAAAGTATAATAATATTATGGAATGAAATATTAAAAACTTAAGAAGAAATTGCCCATATTTGTTTTATAAAAACTTTCTTTAATCTTTCGGTTCTTCTTCTTAAAATAAAAAAAAAAATTAAATAAAAATGCAAACACTAACGGGAAAGTAGGAAAGTCGCGTAATAATTATAGTTAAATGCATATTTTATGTTATTTAAAGTGAAAAATAAAACGGTCATACTTAAATTACAGTACTTGGGTCCATAATATTTTAGTGATTTAATGTTTTTTGTACCGTTCAGTTTAGATTTATTTTTCATATTTCGTGTTCAATAATTCTTATACACTTACACTTGTTTGTAGCAGTACATTTTGTTGGACGTTATTTTGCTTTAAATAGTATTTTATTGTTTTTAAAAGTATTTTTCAATTCGATTATTTGATTAAATATACTCGTCTAAACACAGTAGTCTAATTTCACTTCTTTCCCTAAGGCAGAGCAATTGTATTTTTTTAATAAATATTTCCTCATTACGTTCGCATTCGACTTCGTCTCTCACTTTTGAAATTTATAACTGTATTACACGAGATTACAGTGATATCTTTGAGTTTTAGCAACAGTAATTACAAGGCTATGTTTCTTTGTTGGAGTTTTGATGTTTCTGAAATTATTTCTCTCGTCGTTTTTGATCATGATTTACTAAACCGAAACTAAATCACTAACAGCGTAATCATAAATGATTACACGCAATAATCACGCCTCCCGACGCACAAAACCTTATCACATTTTATTCTTATATTTATCGTATTTAAAATATTTGACGTTACACAAAAAAATGTGCTGTGGTCCTCAGTAGTCCTCAACCCCCACGGCACTACGGACCACCAAGAGGCACTTTCAATAGGTTTGGTCCACCAAAAACTTTTGTTTTATTTTTTTTTTTTTTTTTAGGGAACGAGAAAAATAATTTCGCGGGCCATCGGTTGTCAAACACTGAGAAGTGTTTTACATATAATTGTGTTAAATAATAGTTTGGCAATATTATTTATCTATCATAAAATAGAGAATTAATTGTAATTTATCGAAATAAACGAATAATGTTATTTTTAAATTGTTTTATAATATTCGACGTTTTTTTTTTTTTTTTTTTTTTATAGTTTTGTTGCTATAAAACAATCGCGGGCAAAAATATGTTAAATATTTTGACATTTTATTTGCATTTTAATACTGAATAACATATAATGTCGCGTACTGTTTTAATGTAATTTTAAATGCTGAGCGTAGCGAGGACGGCATTTGTTTTACGGTGCATTTTTTCATTTTCTATCTGCGAACAACTCTATACCAGACGTATTTTCTCCGTTTATCAAAATCGGTGGTGGATTTGGGTTGCACATTTTATTTAGTTGATGCATTAAAAATGTTCGCATACAGTGTAACTTTGCAATATAATGACGCGAACAAAATTTCAAAAAAATTATTTTAATTGTTGGCTGTTTATTAGACATTTTGAATGTGTTTCCGAGGTTTTAAGTGTTAAAGTGGGAAATTTTGGATTTCCCTAACCTGGCGATTTTTTTTTTTAAGGTCTAACTTACGTTGTTCTAAATATGTACAAAAAAATCGTCACAGACTGTAGTGACATTTTTTTAATATTTTTTTTTTTTTTTATAGCTTAAATGTTTGATAATTCCATCGTATACTGCACAGTGTAAAACATACTCTAATATGCTATATTGTTCCTATTTATTACACCGAAGCTCTGCTCAGAACCGTTCAAAAAGTGCGACGTGCGCAACTATTGTTAAAAAAAAAAAAAACCAAGGAAATTTGTCGATATTCCGTAAAATCGTTATTGTTTTTGTTCGTACGCCCGACAATTGAAATTTCATAATAATTACACACATGTACAAAACGTTCGGTATTATTGTGATCCGCGTACCGTGTTACCGATGAATTTTTTTTTTGTTTCTTAAATCCACGCGAATCGTACGGAGTTAACGGAGTAATAGGGTCGCGGGTCGGAAGTCGGAATCGTTTTACCGAAACGTGTGAAATCTCCGACTCGAGGACCGTAATTTACGTCCGCGGGACGCCGGAGGACGGTCTCGGCGTAGTAGGAAAAAGCCAATCTCGGTTGCCGGTCTCGTCCGGATAATGTCGGCTAGTCGAGGTGTACACCCGAGTATCGGCAAAGACGTATTATTTTTTTTATTCTTTTTCCCCGTCCGCCCGGACGCGTCGTTACAAAGTGATATTTATGCGCCGAGCAAATCCGTCGGCGGTCGTTAGGTTACCGGACCCGGCGTGCCGTCGTTCGCGTCCGCGGCCGGCAAAACGGATCTGCCCCGGTCCGGCGGTAACGATCGCCTAAGATACGGCACGCGCGTGTCGTTTACGAACCGAAAAACCCGTCGCCGTTTGCTTGCATTTTCTTTTTGCGAATCCGTACACGCATTACATTTCGCGTCGGATAATCAATTGAACTGTATTCAACGTACGGGTTTGCCGACGACGAATATCGCCGCCAATTGAGATATTTCGTAATGACAACAATACCGACCAATATAATATTATACAAAGCGCGTTATCCGTCTGTGGTTACGTGCCAGTCAGGACACCGTCGAGGAACAGGTGGAAATACGCCAGCTATTTATTTTATATGGCGTGAAATCTAAAACATTGTGTAAATTGCCGGTGTACGAGCCATCAAACCCCCGGGCCAATTCGTTTATCTCGTAAAGAAATTCGAATGACACGACGGGTTGGCTCGACGCGAGAACGTCACTTCCGACTTCTGTAATCGCTCGCACTCCTCTCTCTTACTCCCGGGACTCCTACAACTCCGACTCGGGTCCGAATCCCCGTGGCCTTTTTCTCATGCATTTACCCGGCACTAGGCTTTATTTGGCCTCTCGCTCTTGTGCCGTGACGATGATTATTGTCGGCGATTTCGCCGTTCGTCCGGACGCACTCGTTGTACTTCAAGTCCCCGGTTAATCCACATCCGAGCACCGTTAAAATCGGTAAGACAATAATAAGTTGTATTGTTACGCAATATTAGGCAGTATTGCTATTGCTTGGCCATGGACACGTTAAAGGACAGAGTCCGTAACAATAGGTTACAATATCGTTACCGTCTCAGTATCTTCCCGAGGAGCCTCCCAAGACGTTCTTAATAAGTTTAATTTTGAATATTTTGAATATTATCATAGTTTTAAGTTTACGCATTCGTACAACGGTGTCGAGTGACGAAGGCGTTGTTTATTACTCGCGAGTGCAAACTTTTATCGTTTTACATTCACTTTAAAAGATAGAGAACATAAACCCACGATCACCTCCTAACCTAACCAACTCCGACTCGGGTCCGAATCCCCGTGGCCTTTTATACGCATTCGCCCGGCACTAGGCTTTATCGGCCTCTCGCTCACGTGGCCTGATGCCTAATCGGCGATTTCGCCGTTCGTCCGGACGCACTCGTTGTACGTCAAGTCCCGGGTTTAATCCGTATCATACATCATTTAAATCGGTAAAAAAAAAAAAAATAATAATAATAATAAGTTGTATAGTTACGCAATATTAATATTGGGCAGTACTTGGCCGTGGACACGTCAAAGGACAGAGTCCGTAACACTACTGAAATCACTTTCCTACAAGAGTTCTCGCTCCGATCGTCAACATCGGGGCTGCTTTTTGGCGGACAATTTTATACGGTCGGCGAATTACGGGCCGGGGAGGGGCACGCCGTCTTCTCGTTGGCCGTATTTATGTAAAAAAAAAAAAAAAATGCTTTAATTTTTAGTCATAACCGTATCATATTTATGTAATTTTTGTACCTAATGGGTACAGTCATTGATAATTTTGTTGCGATAACCATAGATATTAATAATAAACGCGGACTAAGATGTAACCGCATAACAATAACCCTGCGTGCATAATAAAGGAATAATTATCTATGGTGATAACGAATTATTTTTTTAATGTGTTAACAACAGCTATACGCGATAAATTGCGGTTACCATAGATAATAATGAATTAATATTAATGGCGGTTGCACGTGGTTGTAAACTTGTAACAATTACTTTATAAATATCATTTTTTTTTTCTACGAGTGTGACGTTATACGCGTTATCCTTGTTGATCGTTAATGTTAATTACTTTATTGACTTTTTTTTTTTTTTTGTTTTAAACCAGACACTAAAAATTGTCTAGAGTAGTATAATACCTAGTGCCTACAGTACATTATTTTCATGTTTCGTTGATGATTAAACGAATAATAAATTTTGTTTAATGCAATAAAGTTTATAAACGTTAATGGATAAACACGTGTTTTTTTTTCTGCTCCCCCCCCCCATTAAGGAACACTGCCTACGCCACTGGGAGGGTGGTCATTCATTGACTTTACTTCAATTTTTCTTAAAAATTGGAAAAAACCACGAAAAATGGGACAATTTGTTCAACGACGATTTCCGTTATTTTCGATTTTATTTTTATGTAATTTAGTCGAAAATGATCATCTCGTTCCGGACGTAGTCGAATTTGTTAAAACGTTCTGGCAATTGAAATGTTTAAAATTTTATTTGGTTTTATGCGAACACAATTGTTTTGGCCCGGGCAAAGCATTTTTTGAAAAATTGACACAATGTTCATCGGACAGTGCAATTAGTGGTAAAATAAAATAACAGTTGAGCGGAACGAAATTATTATTTGTTTTTTTTTTTTTTTTTTATATATATATATATATATATAAATGTTTAAAGTTCAAATTTTGACGAAAAACGTATAAATCACGTAATTGCGCGAATGAAACTTTTTTGGCTCCATAAAAATCCACGACAATTTATAAACGAAAGAAACCCGACGGGCAATTGTAATTTATATTGCCGTTGTACAAATTATTACAATTTTCAATTTTAATATATCAAAACGTTTTTACCGAACTTCGCTCGGAATGGTTTTTGTTTGTCAGAAATGGATACATCCGTTTCGTATTGATATGTACTCGAAAAATTATTAAATTCTCTTCTATGATTTTTACCTTCTCAAGTCCCCACGTCCAACAGTGGCCCGCCCGCGACGGCGGAAGTACGTCGGACTCTTTTTTTTTTTCGTTCGAGTCTATAATTATGTTTTAAAACGTCGTTAAAATTGCCTGTACGCGACCTAACCCAACTATTCGAAACGACGCGTATTATACGAGGGCGAGCTGATAAGTATTGCCTCTTATTAAAAATCGTTACGATAGAGTAATCTTTTTTTTTTAGTTTATTCGTACGTGATTTTTAATGACAACGGCCTGTCCAGACGTGCGGTTCAAAAATAGCGTGCCGTAATTGAACTTCTCGTCATAGAAAATCTTTAACCAACCGATATTCGTAGACGTTTGCTGTCGGGTTCGCAGTTACGAAACACTTGATAACAGTTTTTTTTTTTTCGTTGGGTATTCCGGATTAATGGTAGTAAAGTCGGGAAAGCCGTTCTTTCCGATCAGGATCGATGTGGACGGCTGGTGACGGACGATGTTCATAAATAAAAAGGTCGATGATTTGACATGTTCAAACAAATCGGAGAACTAATCAAAAAGATATTTTTTTTTTTGTATTTCATTGTTAGAAATCTCTATAAAAAAAAAAAAAACATGTTCAGCGCCTTCTCTCTTAACTTGGGTATCGAAAAATTAGCACAATAATGTTTTGCAAGAATGCCGACAGAAAAACCGAAACAGAACCGAGTCGACACCAACTGCTTACACGACAGAGGAAACTAAAATTGTTTTGAATGTTATTGACACTGAAGACGAATCCCAAACTTTAAGAACATCTTTACGGTGGTTTGCTGCTCAGAATTAACAACTGTGTTTGAACGGCGGTACAAAACTCGTTAAGTGTTGGCAGAAAAGTATTGACTTGAATGGAAGTTATGTTGGGAAATAATGACACGTAAATAAAGATAATTCAATTCACTACACGTGTGTTTTTATTTCATTAGTTCGTGTTCACTAGTTTCGGAGTTATACGTAAAGAGGCATTACTCTTATAAGTCCACCCTCGTATATATATATACAGTGTGATTCGAAATGATTCATCCGATTTCAGTAGACTATAAAAATTGTTCCTGTGGTTTGTGGTAAACGATACACCAACCGTCTGAACGGTAGCGGTTATCGGGTTGTTATCGATTACCGATAAGTTGCGACAAAGTGCAAACCTTCGTCGAGTGGCTTGATTTAATTGGTTGTCGTCGAAATGCAGACCGAGCAACAAAAAAGCGTTTTGCGTGTCCGTTTCGACAAGTGCGAATCTGTTATTACTGCGCGGCGTGACTTATGACGAAAGTTTAACATTGGACATCCGACAGCCCGAAGAATTGGATGATCACATAAAACCTGCCAAGAAATCGGATGCTTTCGTAAAGGGAAGTCAGTGGGTCGACCCAAGAACTTCGAATGTTGAAATGTTGAACAAATAACGAGCATTTCATACCTACAAGTGATTATGGATTGTGGCTATTCCCGCATCTACGAGCCAATGGCGACGATTTCATCTTACGACAAGACTGGGCACCACCAGATCGGTCCCTAGAAGTCCGCGAATTTCTTAACGATTAGCTACCGCGGCGATGAAACGGTCGCTGTACTGCTAATGACGCGGCATTTTGCTAATGGCCGGGGCCGGCCATTCTCCGGTTCGTACAATCTGTGATATTTTTTTTTCTTTGGGGTCACATAAAAAAAAAAAAAAATTGTTTTTGAACCCATCCCATCCAAAAGATCTCGATGAATTGAAAATTCGCATTACAGACGCCATGCGTCAACGTGTTTATGAGGAATACGCATATCGCTTAGATGTGTGCCGTAAAAGTAAGGGACGTCGCGTTCAACATTTGTAAATATTATATCTACAGATATTAGGATAACCTAAGCCGATTATTTAAATTTTACAATAAATACAATTTTTTCAAATCGGATGAATCATTTTGAAACACACTGTATATACGAGTAAATGTTCAAAAAGTACCAGGACAATTGTTATTACGGGACAATCTACACACAAAAATTGTTTTAAATTGTAAATATATATACTCCCCGCGAACAAGTGGATATTTCAAACAAAACCCGAAGTCGCTGCTGTCCTATCACAGTTTAGCAATACACGTGGTTAAATCCGGACAGTTTTTTTCGTTCATCGTTTTCGACATGTCCGAAATTCACGAACAACGCGCGTGCATCAAAATTTGCTGGAAACTTGGTAAAAATTATGCGACGGAAATGATTAAAACCTCTTTTGGGAATGATTTGTTGAGTGGTTCAGTGATATTCGAGTGTTTTTAACGATTCAAAGATAGTCGGCGGTCAATCGAAAACGATCCGCGTTCTGGAAGACCGTCTACATCATCCAGAAACGACGGTGTGGCGACAATTTGCGAAAAAAATGCGAAATGGTCGCCGATTAACCGTTCGTGAGTTAACAAGGCGAATCTCAATTGAGTCTTGTCATACAATTTTACAGGAAAATGTACAGATGAGAAGGGTAGCGCGGTGCCAAAATGCACCGGCACATTTAGCGCTGTCGATTCGTGTATTTTTGGTTGATAAAAAAATTACTGTTATCCCGCGGACTCTCCCTATTCTCCGGATCAGGCCCCGTGTGATTTTTATCCATTCCCAAGACTAGAATCTACGCTTAGAGGGCAACGATTTCAAGATGTGGAGTAAATTAAAGCGAACCCGGCAACATAACCATAGTTTTAATTTTAAAACCGTTCCAAAGGTCTTTTGAATAATGGAAAAGTCGCTGGGATCACTGCATATCGTCCGGAGGAGAGTATTTCAATAGGAAATTGTTTTTTTGTAATTATTAAATATAAAGTCCTGGTACTTTTCGAACAAACCTCGTATATTTCGTATAGCCGAAATTGATGTTGCTCATGATTACTGATTAGGATCAGTACAGCAGCCGTTGGTGGTATTTCTTATGCCTTGTAAGACGTCGCTCTGAGTACACTACGTGGATGCGAAATACCTTTTTACCTCTAAACAGTAATGATTATACAAGGTATTCCCTTAAGGATTCTACTCGTTAATTATTTCTTTGAGGAGAAAAAAAAAACAAATCGCGTCCAAGGTTCTCAAGTGATGATTGTTATTACATGTTATAACATTTCGAATTTTTATAATTTTTTTATTATAAAATATCATTTAACAACATATGCAATATGAATTCCGTGTTGTATACATTCTGCCGGGAAGGTAAGTAACGCTATTCATTCCGGGTCAGTCCCCGTGTGATTGTTTTTCTATTATAAAACCCGTGCTTAAAGGACGACGACAATTCAAGATGTAGAGGCGAATTAAAGCGAACCCGGCAACAGAACACATAACATTGATTGTGGAACCGTTCCAGACGACTTTTGAAAAACGGCAAGATCGCCGGGATCACTGCGTATTGTCCGGAGGAGAGTATTTTTTTTAAGGTTAGGTATCTTTAAATAGTACGTAACATTGTTTTTTTCTTTGTAATTATTCAATATAAAATCCCCAGGTACTTTTCGAACAGAGCTCGTATAAATATATATTTATATGTATTTCGGTACCCTAACCGTCCGTTTAGCACGACGGGCGCATATTTTCCCGAATAATATTTGCGCAAAGATAGTGTGTTTGTACGCTGCGCTGGTGTCCGGACACATCGGGCCGATGTTTTGTCAACGTATTCCGGTGGGGGGGGGGTGGCCGTGCGGGGCGGGTCGGCGGTCGTCCGGGCATATTACGCGGGACGACCCGTCGGTACGGCGCTATTAAATTTGAAATACTCGGCGAGTCCATTTCGGTTGTACCGGCGGCGGGGGGGGGGCTGTTGGTTTATCGCGCCGAAAACACTCGGGCGACCCGTACGCCGAATTATTATACCGGGGGAACAATCGAAACGGACGGTCCGCCGACCACCGACCGTATTCGCGCGAGCACGTGCGTACACGCCTTGCGTAACCGGGACCGGACAACGACGCGTCCGCCGCTATCCGTTTTGTGCGCGTTCCGTTTTATTCGGCCCGCCTTCCGCGGTACGCATATTTGCATTGCCCGGATTTTTCCGCTTTTTGGCGATTTTTCACCAAATACGTTTTGCACGCGTTTACCGGGGCCCGAACCGTACACAAACCACCGTCCGTATGGCGCGAGGCGTGCCCGCGACACGGTCCGCGCGATATCGCCGGCCCCGGTAGGACCGGTGTTTGTCGACCGCCGGTCCGCGGTCCGCCTACAATCGGCGGTCCCCTCGGTGCCGGATTCCGGGTGCCGGGCCGCCGCTCTTAAAAACGAACCGTTTGCATATATTACCGTACGACTATTATTCACAATTCTCCTATAGATAGCTGTAATGATTGAGACGAATAATAAAAAAAAAAAAATAACTTACCTGCGTGAAATCCCAATGTAAATTCCTTCGATAGCGTTACTTACCTTCCCGGCAGAATGTATACAACACGGAATTCATATTGCATATGTTGTTAAATGATATTTTATAATAAAAAAATTATAAAAATTCGAAATGTTATAACATGTAATAACAATCATCACTTGAGAACCTTGGACGCGATTTGTTTTTTTTTTCTCCTCAAAGAAATAATTAACGAGCAGAATCCTTAAGGGAATACCTTGTATAATCATTACTGTTTAGAGGTAAAAAGGTATTTCGCATCCACGTAGTGTACTCAGAGCGACGTCTTACAAGGCATAAGAAATACCACTAACGGCTGCTGTACTGATCCTAATCAGTAATCATGAGCAACATCAATTTCGGCTATACGAAATATACGAGGTTTGTTCGAAAAGTACCAGGACTTTATATTTAATAATTACAAAAAAACAATTTCCTATTGAAATACTCTCCTCCGGACGATATGCAGTGATCCCAGCGACTTTTCCATTATTCAAAAGACCTTTGGAACGGTTTTAAAGTTAAAACTATGGTTATGTTGCCGGGTTCGCTTTAATTTACTCCACATCTTGAAATCGTTGCCCTCTAAGCGTAGATTCTAGTCTTGGGAATGGATAAAAATCACACGGGGCCTGATCCGGAGAATAGGGAGAGTCCGCGGGATAACAGCAATTTTTTTATCAACCAAAAATACACGAATCGACAGCGCTAAATGTGCCGGTGCATTTTGGCACCGCGCTACCCTTCTCATCTGTACATTTTCCTGTAAAATTGTATGACAAGACTCAATTGAGATTCGCCTTGTTAACTCACGAACGGTTAATCGGCGGCTATTTCGCATTTTTTTCGCAAATTGTCGCCACACCGTCGTTTCTGGATGACGTCGACGGTCTTCCAGAACGTGAATCTTCTTCGGTTGACCGCCGACTGTCTTTGAAACGTTAAAAACACTCGAAATTCACGGAACCACTTAACGAATCATTCCCAAAAGAGATTTTAATCATTTCCGTCGCATAATTTTTACCAAGTTTCCAGCAAATTTTGATGCACGCGCGTTGTTCGTGAATTTCGGACATGTCGAAAACGATGAACGAAAAAAACTGTCCGGATTTAACCACGTGTATTGCTAAACTGTGATAGGACAGCGACTTCGGGGTTTGTTCAAAATATCTACTTGTTCGCGAGGAATACATTTATTTACAATTTGATACAATTTTCGTGTATAGATTGTCCCGTAATAACAATTGTCCTGGTACTTTTTGAACAGTTACTCGTATATATTCGTATATAAACTACTATAGTTTCAAACCTAAAAATCCATTTTATTCGTTGTTTTTTTTTTTTTTTTTTTTTCATTAAAAACGAAATATTCGAAATGAAAGTTTTATACTAATTTTCGAGCCCGACAATCTCGAGACCTTCGGGAGTATCTATAACGATAACCGTCAGTTCGCTACAATAACACCACCCTGTGGTTTTAATTGGTTTAATACCAAGTTTTTTTCTGTGTTTATTTTTGGTCGGTGTACTTATAATAGAGCGTGCGACGATGAATCGTATCGATTGATCGTTGTTTTTTGTCGACCGGATTGGATTGCCAACGAAACGAGGGTCGTAAATATTCGCGCGAACAACGGACGCACATAATATGATAATACTGCACAATAATATACGCGTCGATATCGGAGGCGTGATCGAAAACTTCGTACGGCGGCGGTTTGAAAATTAATAAAAAAAAAAATCTATAACCGTAATATATTTTATAGAATAAAAAACCGTATTGTGAGGTACGGTATTGATATACGTATATTGAATAATTTCGTTAATAAGTAAAAATTTCCGCGCCGGCGGACGACTTTTATTACGTTTACCGTAAAAGCGCATGAATATATTTATAAGTTGTTTAAAAAAAAAAAATGAACGAAATTTTATATTTCCTAATAAAAAAAAATGTATCGATGTGAACGTCCGCGTTAACAATTAGACTTATGTTTTAATCCGGAACGATTCTGCGAAATATAACTAATACTCTCGACGAATTTCTCTTGTATCGAATTCTCGAGTTTTTTTTGTATGTTGCCAAAAAAAATTTTATACACGTAGATTGACAAATAAAACTCGACAATTTTAAATCGTACCGCGTCCAGGGAACGCCGTACAGGTATGTAGTCAGTGTACATTTTTGTTCTTTGCGTATTATTATTTTCGTCACTTACAACAAATAAATAAAATCGATTTCGTCAAAACCCGGGTTGTTGACATTTTCCCGGATTTTCGTCGTTTTTTTTATATTTTTTTTTTTTTACTTTTTCCACACTATCAGGACGGGTATAAAACATCCTCAATACGCCAACTAGACGAAACTTATAACCAGAAACCGTTGCTGATCAAAGCCGGACATTAACAAGTTTAAAAGTTTACAAAAGTTCCACAAAGTTTGAATTTCTGCTATTCACTTTTGATTTCTTATGAACCAAACATATATTTTTATTTTTACATTACTAAAAGAACAAATAACGAATTAATTTTCGTATTGAATCGCGTTAGGTTAATTTCAATCTTGTTTTTAACACAATCTTAAGTTTACAATCTTCAGGTTAGGTTAGAATTGGAATAGACATTATCGTACGATTAATATTGGTCATATTTATAGACGAGGTGGTATGCTGTGTTTGGTTATTTTCACCACGACATAAGCAATTTTTACAAAAAATAAAACTTAATTTAATGCGTTTGTATTGATTATTAAAATTAACTTTCTACTAACGTTGGGCGAACTCGTTTGCTTCATTGTAAAAACGATTAAATCCGACTGGGAATTGGTATGATAATATTTCGTTAACTCGCATAGTCGCCGATGTTGATTATCGAAGCAAAATCTTGTTATTACTACGAATGTAGAAAAAAAAAAACAACTTATTGAATTGTAAATATAAAATAAAAAAAAATAAAAACTAGTACACTATGCTATATAATATAACGGCGGAACATTATTGATTTTCGATATTATATTTTTCGCAATTATTTTTTATTATTATTCTTTAATCCATACTATACGTATCGTTCGTTTTGTTTTTAAATCTCAACTCTTGTTGATCGATTCGGTCGAACAAAGTTGTGCTGTACCTACATCATTTTTGTCTTGTTTTTTTTTTTTTTTTATATTTTTTTTTTTTACTAAAATTTCTCGTGTATACTCGTGCAGTTGTGCGCTAAACTAGGTTTCCGCTGTCGCCGAGTGGCCCATTTGTATATCTACACGAATAAATCAGACAACACGTCTGTGTTGACGTTTTTAACAATATCGTTATACGGTCTCGTGTTTTTTTTTTTTTTTTTTGCTTCTATGTGCACGAGAAATTTTTTTTTCTTACAAATGGGGTAATATCGAAACCGGCGTTAAAAATTTACGCCAAAAGCTCCACTGCACTGTATACTATTTAATTCTATGAAAATCATCTATCCTTCGACGGGCCCGAGTCCGACGACTAAAATCCATTCAACTATAATACTAATAAACGGATAAAACGCGAAATTATTCTTATTTTGTCGAGATTTTTTTTGTTTTTTTTTTTTTAGATAGATACACGTAAAACGTTACGACGCCATTATTTATTTTTTACGCCCTTATATACGACGGTGAAATCGCTACTGTCAGTGTTCGGACCCCGCGCCAAAGTAATAAACTCGGTTATCAATTTGTACGTGTAATTGTCGTACTTTGTAGTAGTTTTAGTACTATTTTTTATCCTAACGAGTAAGACGGAAATTACGGGGGACTACGCGGTTTTTTTTTTTTTCATGTGACGCGCGCCCGCCTGGTTTTCGCTCGGTATTATTTGTTTTTTTATTTCGCCAACTTCGTATATCTACTGTAATATTGTAGTGTGCTTCAATTGAATTTTTTACACGGGTTTTATTTATTTTTTCAAAAAATGGAAACGCGCAGACTTTTTTAATCGACATCCGATAAAAATCAAAAAACGAATAGATAAAAAAAAAAAAAAAAAAAAAAAACCGACCCGTTCGTGTGTTCATATACCGGTACCGATAAAATATTTATTATTATAGGTTTGTAATCCCGATTCGGCGCCGCCGGAGTCTTCTCTGCCCACGTCGGTTTTAATATTTTTGTCTCAGATGGTGTGTGTAGGTTTAGCATACCATTTGAACGTTTCTAATTGGAACGTGCGACCGTTTTATTTTTTTTTTTTTTTTATTGGCATAACGATAACGATGATAATAATAATGGAAATAATAGTAACATATAATTATCGCGTGACCCGCAAAATAACAGTCCCCTTTCCATTGTCTTAAAATATATTATATCCGACGGGATCGACTAATATAATCGATATATTATTAGAGTTTATGCCGGATAAGCACTCAAAGTTAAAAAAAAAAAAAAAAAAAAAAAAAAACCGGAAAAACAAGAACGCCAGTAACGGTCTTTGTTAATTTCGAAATAGTTTTTGTTGTAATTTAGTGAAAAATCGATAGAGACCAGAAATGTTCACCGAATACTTATAACAGCGCGGCGGTTATTACTGCGGTTTTCAGAATATTTTGACGTTTTTTTTTTTTTTTTTTATTTTTTATTGCGTTTTTTAAATATTTATTATTATTTTTTTTCGATTTTATGCGGACGAAATTGTTTTGGATCCGTAAAAATGCACACAAATTTGACACGTGGTTCATCAATCATCTTAAGTTGTACTGAATGGGTTAAAAACAAAAGTTCAGCGGTATATCGGTTTTTTTTTTTTTATTTTTATACGCGTTTAAAGTTCAAATTTTCACTTTAGTGGGGTGGGATGGGGGTGGTACAGAAGGGCTGAATTCGAACTGAAATGGAGCACCGTCGGATGATAAAAATGTTCGAGGAAATACCGTTAAAACGAACAACATTTTACGTATTTGTATGAATAATTTTTTAAATGTCTAGCTGTACGGTTTTAAATACATTTGCTGTGTTTTATTAAATACTGATTATATTTATCATTGGAAACCTATCGATATTTTATTTTATTGTCCAACACACGCGAGACCATTTCTCTTCAATCGGATCAGTCCGATCGACACAGGGAAACGATAGGAATTCTGAAATCGGAGTTCATTTTTCGATTTTCGGGTAGGGCTCGGTTTTTAAATTTTTTTTTTTTATCGCAGATGACCAATCTCAATGAAAATAATTTACTTGATCGGGTAAAAACAATATAAAGTTTGAATAAAATATTGATAATGAATAAACCTACATACACATCATGTTATTTCATCAGTGGCGAGGGAACCCACTTACCACAGTGGCCCACCCAAAATTTATCTCTTATTTTTTTTGAGTTTTAAATTTAATACTAAGAACGGTGCAATTTTTTTTTTTTTAACAATATATTTTTAAGACTTTTACCTGGTAATACAATTACTATGATAATACACATTTATACTATATACTACAATTATATTTAAAAAAAATATTATCATGACTTTATCCCGGACGAAAAATTATTTCTCGCACTTTTGTTCTCTAGGGTACACCTTTCTATCTCTCTGTATCTTTCTCATTTTCTCTCTCTCACACTAAGAGATTCTCTGTCTCTCTCTTTCTCTATCACTCTCTTTCTCTTTCCGTGGCCCGATACATTACAATATTATAGCCTTATTCGATTACGATTTTTTTTTTTTTTTTTATTTATTATTCCTCCTCGTTGTCACACGCCGACGACGACGTTGACGTATAGTATTTTTTTTTTTTTTTTTTTTTTTTTTTTCATTCCCGAACGGTCGTACCAACGTCTCACCAACAAGTCACCGCCCAGCCGCGTCACCGCCCACGACCATCACGACACGGTGGCTGTCGTTTATTGTTTATCGGTCGACGTGTTTTAAACCGATCGACCACCGGGGTGGGCGAGTGGTTGAGGGGGGGGGGCAAATTCAGGTCCGCGAAATCTTCTCTGGTCGGTTCTCCCGTAGCTCTGATTGTACGGAGACGTACATTTTTTTTTTTTTTTTTTTTTTTTTTTTTGCCCCTTTTTTCAAAAAAGTCACGCGTAACCGTCCACGCGACGTAGACGACGGAACCGACGCGGTCTTGTCGCCGCGTGCCGCCCCGCCGTGCCGCCCGCACGGCCGAAGGGACTCGACGACGGCCGGCCGACAGACGTTCGGCTCTAGGCGGCGGCGGCGGCGACGGCGACGGCGGCGGCGGAACGTTTTGCGCGCATCAGTCGGACGACAATGTTTGGCCCCGGCGGTACTGTAATACATCTGTCGACGATCGCGATCGCGTCCGCGCCCGAGCGTAATATTAGCACGACCGCGCGGCGTTGCTATTCGGATCGTTGCCGTCACAATCAGTCGTCGCCGACCAGTGTCGTTCGCGTACCGTCCGCCCGGTACGTTACCGTCGCGTAGTGCGCGCCGCAGGAGGACGTCGTCGTCGTTCGCGCGTTCCGCGCCGCCGTCCCACCGCCTCACACCGTCGCCGCGGACAGCCCGTCCAGGCGGTCCGGTCAGCGTCCGATGGCGGCCACGTTCCGGTCACCGTCGTCGCCGCACGCCATATTCCTTTACCTGTTACTCGTCCGTAAGTCTAGCCACGCTATACGATTATATTTATCCCCCCCCCTCCGCCACCTATCATTACCCAGCGGTCACCAATTGAAATATCGTAACCGGAAATCGTAATAAAATCGTAACCTTGCACTACCGCACGGGCACCGTCCGAGTGTCGCGCGTTATACTCGTCGATAAATAAAACGTACCGTTTAAAAATAAACACTTTCGATTTCTAACCGGTACAATCGCAATATTTTATCGGTTTTTTGGCGTAACGCAACGACGAATATGCGATATCAACGATCGAAACGCGTAACCGAAAACCGTTCGCCGGACCGGTCCGTCGGTATTTCCGCGCTCGACAGTTGACCGTTAGTAGGCGGGCGTGAGCGCGGCGGTACCGGCGGTCACCGTCGCGGCAAAACATAACCGCGGTCACTACGGCCTGTAAACCGTGGGCGCGGGCCCGAAATTACGGAGGGAATACCTCAACGGTTCCGTGTAGTCGTCGTGGGTAGTTTTCAACGGGCCGACACATGTATGGGAATTCGTAAATTAAGATTGGCTTAGCCAACCGGAATCGGAACGTCCGGTATGATTTTATAATGGGAGCTGGCGGTATCCCGGAATCTGCGGGCGTACGCGATATAAGCTCCGATCGCCGTGCCTCGCCGAGGGGCGGCCAGGTGAAGGTCGCGACAGTATACGGCGATAATACGGGTAATGTTGATTATTTACCTGAATCGAACGTCTCGGCAAGATAGGTACCCGCCGTTATATAATAACGAGAAAAAAAAAAAAAAAACATCATAATCGCGTCCTTGGGCGTCGCGAGTAATGGACTTTTGTCGGTCCCGAACCCGAGGAAGACGAGCCAAAACCGAGCAGAATATACTTAACCCGCGAAATACCTTTTCGCACCCACTTCGCCTCGCGATTTCCTCATCAGTTTATCCGAATCGCAGCCGGTACAATATACTTATAAAATATATAAAAATTCTTGTAGAATAATATGGTAAATTCCGCGCCGTCGTCTCAATGTAATCCGATAACAGCAATCCAAAAACTGTCGTAGGCGGGAAGTTTGAGTGGGACGGTCCGGACAGTTGGGATAGACGGGAAGGTGGGGAATTCGATTTATATCTGTTCGCAGCGATCGTTATTGTAGCTAAACGTTCGGTTAAACACGTTTTGAAATGCCGTGATTTTTGTCGAAATTTCTATTTAAAACGTTTGTAAAAAAAAAAAAAAAATACAAATATATACATAACTAACTATTACGTTACGCTCGACATTTTTTTTTATTATTGTATCGATCGCCAAGTACAACTTGCGATGAACCTCGTGTAAAATTCCCAGGCATTACGCAATTTTATCCGCGTACAACCAAATTTATAAACTCTGACGAAAAAAACTCGAAAATATAAAATGCCTACGAACAACCGAAAAATCGCCGGAATGTTTTGAACGTTTTCCAACGCCTGGAAAGGGGCTAAAGTTAATGTTCTGTTGTCTTTACGATTTTTTTTTGATTTTTTTTTACTTACTTATAACAAAATGAAAAAAAAAAAAAAACGGAACGAGTAAAAAACCAACGATAACCGTAATAAAAATCTACAAGGGAAATCGGAATAACGACTTCGGCAATCCATCGACTAGATCCAAAACGCGTTTATTTAAAAAAAAAAAAAAAAAAAAGGAAAATTTCACGGGTCGTGCGCAAGCCTATCGGTCGGAATCTAAAAAATAAAAAATAAAACAAAATTCTCGCATATTAGATTATTTTCGCAAACGCGCGTTAAAACAGCAAGACAATAATAATAATAATAATAATAATAATACTAATAATATTATAATATTATTATTATCATCATCTCCGAAACGAAATAACGTTTTTTTTTTTTTTTTTGCGTCTCCGTTTGTCGTTTGCGGAATACCGTCTTATTTCTTTCTTTTTTTTTTTTTTCTTTCTTTCTTCCTTTCGATTATAATATTCGGGAGAAACAAACCGCATTATATTAAACGAGTCCGCCGGTGGATGTCCCACACGCGTTTATTGGACGGCCAAAAACTTTCGGTCTCGAAACTATATTATACACTACTCGAACCGCCTGCCCGTCTATTGTTTAATCTCATTTAAACCGCGCGACGTCATAATTTGTAACGTTACCGAGACGTTTCCGTCGTCCGCTCGGCACTCCCCCCAGCGTACGCGCACTATCGCATTCGGACGGGTGTACACGTAATCCGATAATAATTTTCAATAATTAATTTCCTATCGGCACATATTTTTTTTTTTTTTTTTTTTTTTTTTTTGACGGGGAGCGACGTAAATAACGCGCGAGTACACGGGCCGTCCGGGGACGGCGTCGAGCCAGGTGGCCCAGCCTCCCGTCCTCGCCCATCCGCCGGATGGTTTCACCGGGACGAAAAATATTTTTTACGCTTGACCCCCGCGTGCGAGCCGGATAAAGGGCGAATAATTCATTTTTGAAAACTCCCCTAAAGGCGCTAATGGCCGTCGACGCAAAACCCACATTGCGTTTTATTAAATAATTGTACATAACACACACACACACACACACACAAAAAACAATACTCAGTTCGATATAATAATAATAATAATCGAGCAATGATTTTATTCAATTACGAAATACACGTTTCTCCGTTTCGTCCGTTGCAAACCGTTCTACGATTCCGGCCGGTAGGCGTAGACCGATTCCCCCGTGCACGCGCGACCAACCCAAGCCGATTTTTAATCTATCTCGACCCGTTTTCAAACTAAGTCGTCGTGTCACTGTTAATCAACAAATACGAACGAGTCGTGTTTCCGGAGAGTCTATCAAACTACGATACACGCCGATTATCAAATATTCACGGCAAATTCAATTAGCCATTCATTATTTAATGTTTCTTATTCAAATTTATTTTATTTTTTTTTTTTTTTTCGTGAGGGGAGGGGTCCAAACATAATAAGTATTGTGACCCGTCAAGATAAATCCGGATAATTCGTCTATATAATAATTTGTTGTTTTATCGTATAACTTGTCCGGATAGAAATTCCGTAAGTTTATCTTTCTAGATAAAATGCGAATTGTTTAGGAAAAATTAAAAACTAAATGTTCTACTCATTGTAAAAAAAAACAAAAAAAAAAAACCGAATCGTATTGTTCTACTTTTAGTTCAAAATTTAAAGTTACTACTACCTAGTGATTTACACCCTCGGATTTATTTTAAAAGTTTACATTTTTTTATTTCCCTGTCGAAATGTTCCCAATAATAGACATTGTTCTATATCCGGATAAATTCCACATATCGATTATCTTGTCTTGGATAAATTAAGTATTTGATATCTGTGTCTAGATGATTTTGGAGTAATTATCTTGTATTTCTATCAAGATATTAATGCATATGTATTATTATTACAATCTTAAATACAGATATTTAATAGAAAATAGAAATTAAATCGATTATTAACAAATCGTGCTGTGTAGCGAAACTATATATATATATATGATATAGTTATGATATGTAGGGCTAGGACAATATATTTGGAATTTTAAAAAATATTAAAATTTCGCGTTCTAAAAAGTGTACGGTGAACAAAAAAAAAAAAAAAAAAAAAAAATGATTGCTACTAAATGAGTTTTGGCATTCGATTTTTTTTTTGTTTTCGCCTACTAAAGCTCACACTAAGGCTTAGTTCTATTAATAACCAACGACACGACTACGAATAACTCTTTAGTGTCCGTCTACTATGCTTCAGTCGAAGCTAACGTGAAAATAACCAGAAATTATTTAATTGATATCAGGTTACCGATTATTCGATATTATCGCGATTATCGTAGGTTTGATTATTATCGTTTTGTATACAACGATATTGTCTATAGACTTATAGTCTTCGCCGAGGGCCTAGTGCCCGTAGTACACCTGCCGAGTGGATAACTCTAAAAATGATAATACGACGACGAAAATTGCCGTGGGGAACCCGAGAAGTTTGGAATCGAATCGAATCGCAAGACTAAAATACAGTATAAATTATTGTATGTACTCAAATATACGTATATATTTTTTTTTATCCCGTCAAAACGCAAGAACCCGTACTTGTTGTGTATTTTACGCTTTAACCGACACGATTGAAATCAAACTAAAATACAATTAACACGTAGTCGAGTTAAACGTTAAAAACCCGGTTACTCTAAATGTTAGTTTGACATCAGGGTAAATTTAAACGTTACCTAGCCGTCAGGACGGGCCGGCGACTTACGGTTTTCAATTTGAAATGATTAAAACTATTCAGTTTTACGAACCCGAACAAATCGAACCGTTCAGTATAATATAAATAAATAATTCAGACTTGATAAACGCGATTAAATTCAATTAATACGCGCGCTAATGATATTAGCCGATTCCAAATTCCAATGTCACCTCCTAGCCATAAGCGTACCGAACAATTTAGGCGACTGTTTTAAAAGTAGCCATTAAATAAAATATACGAGGTGCGACAATAAAATAACGAGACTTTTTGAATAAAACCTAAACTATTAACGTTATCTATAAAACGATTATTGAAATATGATTAGAAAACACTTATCTAAAAGTACTATGAACACTGATGGCATCGATTCATTTTCTTATACGTTAGTAGCCTTGTTATTAGTGCGAGTTCGACTATACTGCCGAAAAATGTTAGATATAAAAATCGAACAACATGTGTTAACATTAAATTTCTTGTTAAATTAAAAAAAAACTGCCGCGGAATCGTTTCGTATGTTATGTGAAGTTTATGGTGAAGAATGTTTATCAAGAGCTCGTGTTTTTGAATGGCACAAACGGTTTTGTAGTAGAAGGGAGGACGTCGAAGACGATAATCGTTCTGGACGTCCTACCACGTCTTCAACAAACGAAAACGTTGAAAAAATCGACAAAATTAATTAATCAATATTATTATAAAGAGGTATTAATTAAATTAAGAGGACGTGTCAGAAAGAAGCGACCAGATCTATGGAAAAATGGCTGGGTTCTTCACCAAGACAATGCTCCAGCTCACAGTGCATTTTCAATTCGACGTTTTTTAACTGAAAAAAAAATTTCTGTACTTCAACATCCCCCGTACTCGCCAGACCTTGCTCCTTGTGACTTCTTCTTATTTCCTCTTATTTCTTTTCCCATTTTCAAACAGTTGATGACGTAAAAATGAAAACGGCAGAACTTCTAAAAGGGCTGAATGAAAGCAATTGGCAACACTGTTTTCAAGAATGGCAGCGACGTATGCAACAGTGTATTATAGATGCTGAGGGAAGGTACTTTGAAGGTGATAATCATTAAATTATAACATTTTTAAAATAAACAATTTTTATTCAAAAAGTCTCGTTATTTTATTGTCGCACCTCGTACGTATCGTTACCACTGTGTAATTATTTCGACCTTCGAAACCATTCTAATATTTCAATCGTTTTAAACGCGATAATATTATTATTATTTTTTTTTTTATTTTATAATTTTTAACGAAGGCCGGACGTTTTATTCCCCCCTTTTGATTCGCGTGGGCGTAATTGAAATTACAGCGTACGAATCGGATTGTTTTACACAATCCCGGTGGTACCTTAATTATTAAATTTATTTAATTTATAACCGCACTCAAAATCTACTCACACTACATTCACAAATCGAATTCCTCCTTGCCCTGCAATATTTTTAGATAATATACAAATTCCTTCCGCACACTCAGTAAAATATTTAGGTCTAATCATCATTGATCGCCGCCTTACTTGGGCGAATCGTATTAGGGTCAAAATACTAGCCTTAAATGCACGCCTTCGTATGCTG
This sequence comes from Tuberolachnus salignus, assembly GCA_956483605.1. Classification (NCBI taxonomy): domain Eukaryota; kingdom Metazoa; phylum Arthropoda; class Insecta; order Hemiptera; family Aphididae; genus Tuberolachnus; species Tuberolachnus salignus. Next base: position 21,709,181 of record OY101429.1, read on the forward strand.
AAAAATTTAATCTCAAATAATAAACACACTAAACTTAAAACCAAACTACTTATTTACAAATCATTAATCATCAAGCCTATGCGGACTTACGGTCTGCAATTATGGGGAAACGCGAAAAAATCAAATGTCAATAAAATTCAAACTTTTCAAAATATAACCCTTCGTAAAATTACTAATGCCCCTCCGTATATTTCAAATATAACGCTCCACTCAGACCTCAAACTTAAAACTGTACATGAAAAAGCTATAATATTCTATAAAAGATTCCACTCCAAACTCCATTCTCATTCCAATCCTCTTATAACCGAGCTAGGATCGTTAAAAATCCCTGGCGATCCTCAGAGACGACTCAAAAGGAACTGGTGCCGGGATCTACTAAATGAATAATTTAAAAAAAAAAAAAAAAATGTATAACCGCACGTTCGAGGTTGGGACACTGTTAACGGATTGCCAGCGCTCTTAAATGCCGGGATATCGATAAAAACGATTTTGTATCGGTTTTTCGTTTTCTATAATACCGTTAAATTCAAATACTAATATTGCGACGCGCAGACGCGCCGAATACGTATAACGGGTACGCGTTGGGATATATTTCGTAAGCCGATTGAATATACAATCTTCCAATGATTTGGTTTTTGTTTTGTTAAATTATTTTTGTTCGGTCCGAATGAGTTTCGCGCAAGGTTAAATAAATAAAAATTCAAACGACCATAGTTCAATGAAAACTAAACATTAATTTAACCGCGGCCATTGAAACGTTCAATAGAAACGTTTAATCGAATTCCGTTTGCTGTGCGCGGATTACGATGCGACCGTGTTTTAAATTTTCGAGCTCGGCCCGAACAATTGTATCAACACAGAGCCAAAGAAACAAAAAAAAAAAAAAAACAAAACAAAACAAAACAAATCGGAAACCTTCGAATGGTTACAAAAAGCTCAGAAATCGAACGTTTGAAAACTTTTGCCGCGTCTAGAACGGACTAGTTTTAGTGTTCGGATGAAAATCGGGTATTCCTAATTATTAAGAAAACTACGAGGGGGGGGGAAAGAAAAAAAGTTAAAACGATTCTCCAACGCAGTATTTCTACTAGAAATTTTTTGAAAAAAAAAAAAAAAGCACACATCATCATAGTGATACCAATACCATTTCTCGCTACGCTCAGAATGTACAATTGTTAGGAATGCTATCGGTCTATAGCACCGATCGAGATTCGATTTTTTTTTTCATTTTGTTCAATACGATTCACGACGAGATCACGAACGAGTCCGTTCTGATTTAATCTGTTCGGTGTTTCAACAACTAAACACAATTTGCGATATTACAAACGCGGATCCAGTTTAGTGTATGAATAATATCTGGAGAAAAAAACGAGGCCAGAGCGGAATGAATGGTAGTCGGCCGAATTGGATTCGGTCCCGAGAGTTAACACATTATTAAAAAAAAAAAAAAAAAAAAACGTGGGGCCCGTTCGGCATTTACCGTCTCAGTACGACGATTCGTTAAAACAATACGGTTTTATTAATGGCGAATAATAAATTACATTATGGGCAGCGGTACGCACAACTGTGTACCGTATCGGCCGAAACCGAAATATGTCATAATCTTTCCGTTGTAAATTAAATTTTAATTCGAATGTCCATCCGTTTTGGATAAATTGCCACGCAGCTACGGGCATACGTGTTCGCGATAAACGGGCGACGTGACTTTGACAAAACAGACGCGTTTTATAATAATACATCATAGGCTCGTAATCATGACGGTAGTCGGATTATTGTCAAATTGCGAGATATTATTTGCGAATTAATATCGCGGTGCAATGCGCCGGGACGGAACGATCAATCCGACTCGATCGCACGAAAATATTACCGCCCGGTAACATTTGCCCGTCGTCCATTGTAAAAACGGCAATTGGTGATTTTTTTTTTTTTTTTTTTAAAAACCCGGACGTTTCGCGATCGGCCGCGGAGACGATGCGCGGCGGGTACATCCGACGAGCATTCCGACGATTGTTACTACCCCGCTGCGCATTGCACTCGTATTGTTCACATATTTTCCAAACGCTCAGTGACCAGGACGAGGATTCAATGTGAATAACAATAATACTACGAGGTCCGTTCAAAAAACCACCGGGATTTTATATTGAATAATTACAACAAAAGCTAAATATTATTTTAAAAATACTCTCCTCCGGACTCTTTAACGGTACCAACTAGACAAAAATGTGTACAGCAAAGGAGTGCATAGATCGGATGATGTATTCAGGTATAGAAAGTGTTTACAGAAAAAATAAAATAAAAAAATTAAACATGATTGTAAAATAAGACCTCTTGCTCCGCTCAGAATCTAAAAAACAAATTAATATTATCAATTAAGGAATATACGAGGTCCGTTCAAAAAGCACCGGAATTTTATATTGAATAATTACAAAAAAAAAAAAAACAAAAGTGAAATATTATTTTAAAAATATCTCCGTTAAAAATACTCTCCTCCGGACTCTTTAACGGTACCAACTAGACAAAAATGTGTACAGCAAAGGAGTGCATAGATCGGATGATGTATTCAGGTATAGAAAGTGTTTACAGAAAAAAAAAATAAAAAAATTAAACATGATTGTAAAATAAGACTTCTTGCTCCGCTCACAATCTAAAATTAATATTATCAATTAAGGAATATACGAGGTCCGTTCAAAAAGCACCGGAATTTTATATTGAATAATTACAAAAAAAAAAAAAAACAAAAGTTTCATATTATTTTAAAGACATCTCCCTAAAAATACTCTCATCTAGACGATATGCAGTGATCCCGGCGATCTTGCCATTTTTCAAAAAAACCTTTGGAACTGTTCAAAAGTCAAAGCTATGAGTTCTGTTACCGCGTTCACTTTAATTTTCTCTACATCATGAAATCGTTGTCCTTTAGTTCTTAATTTTGGGAATAGGAAAAAATCACACGGTGCCAGATCACAGGGATCACAGCCAATTTTTTTATCAGCTAAAAATTCACGAATCGACAGCGCTAAATGTGCCGGGTGCATTGTCGTGGTTCATGGCACCGCGCTACCCTACTCATCTGTACATTTTCTTGTAAAATTGCACGACAAGACTCAGTTGAGATTCGCTTTGTTAACTCACGAACAACCGTTAATCGGCGGGCCATTTCGCATTTTTTCGCAAATTGTCGCCAATCCATCGTTTCTGGATGACGTCGGCGGTCTTCCAGAACGCGGATCGTCTTCGGTTGACCGCCGACTGTCCTCGAAACGTTTAAAACACTCGAAAGTCACGGGAACCACTCAATGAATCGTCCTCAAACAGAGATGATTTTAATCGTTTCCGTCGCATAATTTTCACCAAGTTTCCAGTAAAACTTTATGCACGCGCGTTGTTCGTGAATTTCGGACACGCCGAAAACGGCGAACGAAGTAAAACTGACCGGATTCAACCACATGTATTGTTAAACTGAGATAAGACAGCGACTTTGGGTTTTTTTTTTTTTTTTTGAAATGTCCACTTGTTCGCGGGGAATACATCGGTTTAAAATTTGAAACGTTATCGTGTGTGGGGATTAGCCGTAATAAAATTCGTCCTGGTACTTTTCGGACGGACCTCGTGCGTCGTTACCAGCGGCATTTATAACAATAATGCGAATGGTAATAAATTCGATTAACACGGTTAACGCGGACCGCGATGATTCGTTAAATCGCGGATAAAAAAAAAATCCGTTTTAGATCCGGACGTTGATTTTTCCGAGGGGAAATAGCGGACGGGACAATACCGTTTACGACAACCGGGGGGTAATTTTTTTTTTCCAAATTACTGTTCGGTGTTGACTGTTGACGATCGGTTGTTTGGAGGGGCCGATGCAAATGTCACTCCCGCCGCCTTCTGGATTTTACCGCTGTCCGTGCGTAGTGAAAAAAAAAAAACAATTTTTTTTCGGTCAGTGAAAATAACGCTGCGATACCTCGAAACGCGGGGGCATTTCCTTTGGCCGGCCGTACTCTATTCGAATACATTTTGTTTCCTTATATATATATATATATTTATATACATTCTAAACAGTTTTGCTAAAAAAAAAAAAAAAAAGAAAAATGCCAAGAAACTGACAACGAACGACGGAGCGCGTGAGTTTTTATTTATGTCGGTTTTCGGGGTCACCCGGGTTTCAAGGGTGGGAAACAACCAGCTACGGCATTAAACGTTTACCGTGCTCGGCTCATAATCGTTTTTCGTTGGCAATGATTTATCGTCGCGTACAGATATAAACTAAATTACCCTATGCCCTTCGCCATAATTCCTAAAAAAAAAAAAAATATATAAAAATGTGGCCTACTCGCGCGGTCCGACGTATGTCCGATTTTTTTTTATTTTATTTAATATTTTTATTAATTTTTTTTTTTTCCAAGTCCCGATGCCCGTGCCCGAGCGTCGGTACTTACGGTTGTATTTTTTTATTTCGTACAATATACCGAAGAAAAAAAAAAAAAAAAAAAAAACAAGATACTATTTATTATTTATATGTATAGTCGTGTATATATATATATATATATATAAAAATATAGCGACGTATTTCGTACGCGCGTTGTATTCGCGTATGACATATGACATCATATTATATTATATGACTAACGATTCGTATATTATTATGTTGTTGTATATATATATATAAAAAAAAAAAAAAAAAAACAGGTTCGTATAATAAATCTGTCACAGTCGTCCACGCAAAGAATATTTTTCTATTATAGCGTTTAATATTGTTATTAACATTGAGCACGAAGATTTAAGGGAATAATACGCGAACAGTTCACGTACGTTCGTATCCAGGGGCGGATCCCAGGTGTGTGGGTGGGCGTCGAGGTGCGATCTCACCACCTCCCCTGGTTACATTTTTTTATTTTTTTTTTTTTTTTTTTTACTGGTATCGTTTTATGACTCTCATCCATAGCCTGCTGTGCTACTGCCGAACGACAAAACTTAAACACACGGCTGTGGCTACAACTGGCTATAGGATTTTACCGACCGTTTGTCGATTATTTCGTATACTGTCCACTTGGCCCGCCGTTCCAGCAACAGCCGAACGAAATTTCGCCGATTAAAACTGATTATGTACGGTGATTAAATTTTTTTTTTTTTAGAAAATATGTGCGATCGCGACGTATAATTATTTTTAATACGTATTTATATATATATAATATGATAATAATTTTTTGACCTAATCGTATTGATCCTAATTTAATTCGTTTCGTGTTGATTATTAACGCGCCTAAGAATTGATGAATTACATAACTAGTGGGGAAAATAATACAAAAAAAAAAAAAAGAACACCGAGAACTCGTGTAAAAAATTATAAATATTTCACACACAGTACCAATTGATTCGAATCGGTAAAATATGGAGAAAAAAAAAAGTGAATTGTTTATGCTAGGATTGATAATTAGTGTTTTGGCTCCCTCGGCGAATACGTTCTTGACCGTAGGTCTTTCCGAAAGTCTTTCCGTATTGCCGTCGGACAATTTAACGGATTCGATCGTCGTACGTACGCAAAGCCCGCGGACCACCAGGGTGACGTAGCCGAGGGATTTCTCAACGGAGGGACCAAAGAAAAAGGTTACCCCCAGTAGTCGATAAAAATACGAAAAAAATAATCGCGCACGAACCGCCCGCATTGAATTAGTGACGGACGGCAACGCGATACGGATTACGGATGGAAACTATATAGAAAAAAAAAAAAATAATAGAAACAAAATAAAAAAAAATTTTAACCCACCCCCGAATACGCCACTGGCTAACGACCGACGGAACGTTTGCAAGTTTATACACGCGAAATATACGTACGACATATATTGTGTAATGTCAACAGCGTTTGTATAGTTTTAGTAGGTATTGTATTATTACGGTTTTGAGATTAAGTTTCTTAGCAAAGTTAAATTTATGCCGGAATTATACGAGTGGTGCGCGGCCGTACGACCTAAACGCGTCCTGTTAAATGCGTTTCGGTCGGTAATACGGACGTTACTCCGGTGTCTTTACAATACAATAATTTACAATAATAAACCCGACCGAAATTATTTCAATTATATATAAAAAAAAAAAAAAAAAAAGAGAAAACACCGTTCGATAAACGCGAGTATACTTACACGCCAAACCCACCCGCCTACACGCAATACGTAAATTACAATACAACGCGATTTTCACACACGGAAATCTAATCGATTTTTTTTAAAAAATGTGAATTTTTTATAGTAAACAGTTTATACAAATTTCACTAAATGTAGACTAAATTAACAAAATTCAATAAATAGCAAACGTTTGTCCCGTTAGCCGGGTATAGGAAGATAAATCCGATGAAATTCGTCCACTATCGGCATGCAAATGTATAATATATAAGGTTTTTTATTATAGTATTTTTTTTTAAAAAAATAATACGTTATTGTTGATTAGTTTTACTACGATGTGAGTTTTCTATTGTTTTCCTAACATTTTTTTTTACTTAGACATTAACTGCTGTCTTTACATTACAATAATTTACAATAATAACCTCGACCGAAATTATTTCAATTATAAAAAAAAAAAAAAGAAAGAAAAAACACCGTTCGATAAACGTGAGTATACTTACACCCCAAACCCACCCGCCTATACGTATATTACAATACAACGCGATTTTCCAATCTAATCGATTTTTTACACTACGTTCGAATAGACGATAATTTATTTATAATTTTTTATTGTTGTTATTATTTATACCGTTTTCGTTCGATTTTTCGATCTCATAAAAAAAAAAAAAAAATTAAAAACACCCGCCTCACACGTTGTAAAAATGTTACAGGGGGAAATCGATGAGCAGAGATAATCGTGTATTTAACATATACAATAGCGTGAGTTTGAAATTTTTCGACAACTGCAGGAAAGGTGCAAAATGTACGATTTTCACGTCTTCGTACACCCGGATTCGGAAAAAATTACGATTAAAATCTCCTACGTGCGTAGTCTCCGGTGTAGAATACGCGAAAAATAATAATAATAATAATAAAAAAAAAAACAAAACCGTAAAAATCTACTTATGCGTTCCCTTTATTTAAATACTGCCCGTGTATAAATCGTTCAAAATTAATTCGGAGTGTTTAACGAAAATCACTGGAATATTGTGTGCAATTGTATTCTTCAATTTTTTTTCATTACTAGTCTTTAACAAATCCGTGCTTTGATAAAAATTAGCAATAAGCATACGGATAGTACAATCTTGCGACAATTCGTCTAAATTACAAAACGTACATTTGTGTATAACATTTTTTCATAATTTTTCGTCTAATTATTATCATACAACTAAACACGCACAATTGCTCTATACTCGATCCGAACATCTTATAATAATGCGTGAAAATTTATTTTAATGAGAATATGAAAAATTTCATACGTTATAGGTATACTAAGGGAAATTAGAACAAAACAGTAATGCATAAACGAAAAACAAAAAAATCAAAAAAATTTAGTTGAAAGTCCAAAACAAAACGGCGAGAATTATATAAAAATCGTATAATTCGTATTTTTTTGATTTTAAAAACCTATCATCAGGTAATAATGATTTTTGAAATCAAAATCGGTCTTACTAGCACGCACGCCATAGTTGATAATACATTATTTTGGTCACCAATATACATTTAAAAAAAAAAAACGTCTGTTTTTCACTATAAATTATCAAATAATATCCTACTGATTCCATTGTTTATCGTTGTTTTTTCGTTAAGAATACAATTGAATCGCGTGTCTTTTTGTTGAACAGCGAATTTAACAAAAGAAATTGTTTTAAAATTGTCAATTAATATTCAAAGATTGTACAGTATTGTCATTATACTCGTTTAGTAATTATAACCATATAAAGTGATTGTATTGTCATTTAACTACGATTTTTCTTCTTTTTATTTTTTTTTATAAAAAATATCTATAAAGTGCCATTTGAACGGGTTTTTTCTTATATTTTAAATTGATAAAAAAAAACAAAAATCACAAAAGGGTGTTTCACGAACCACCACTAATCCGTCCGACGCTTCATCGGATGTCAATATGCAGTCACTGCAACAACTTTTAATGCGTCACTTCCTCTTACTCTTCCGCCTGCAACTGTTGCATATAGGCGGGCTACTGGTCGTCGGAGAGGTCCTCCTCATGCGGCGCCTTTTCGGGCTACGGCACGGGCCCCTCCGGGCTTCTGTCGTTTCCGCCGAGTCGGCGGTGTTACGACTGGAAAACGCACCGCTGTGGACCGTCGAATCGTTATCCTCGGCATCGGTCACACGGCGATGTCGTTTACTCCGGCGAAGCACCGGCTCACCGGTTTCCACGTCGTCGTCATAGTCCGCAACATGGGTCACGGAACTGCCGTCGTAGTAATTGTCGTCCAAGTGGGCCACCCCACTCTGGCCGCTCGGCCGTCGCCGAGACGAAGAACGACTCCTTTCGCTCCTGCTACTCCTGCTCTTGTTTCTCCTCCTGGACCTAAGACGACGGATTATCCTACGGCTTCTCAGATCCATGATGTCGTCGAAGCCTTCCGTGACTGTGGGCGTCGCGGCTTCGACGGGCGTCGCGGCTTCAACGGGCGTCGCGATTGCAACGGGCGTCGCGGCTGCCACGGGCGTCACGACTGGAACGAGCGTCGCAAGCTCTTTGTATATCCCACCTGCGATGTTCGCGGCGTCGATCACCGCGGAGTTACTGCGGAGTTTCATATTTCGCAATATGGCCGTCCCCTGGCGGCCTTTCTGCAACTTTCTGCTAGTCTTCGGTTTGTCTTTATGGCCAGGCGGCAATCGTTTTTCAGACATGTCTTCAGATGCTTAAAACCGTACACAGGTTTACGTACCAAATATTTTTTTATTTATAGATGTGCGAAAATTAAACAAAAAATTATTGATATTCCGTTCTACTGTCGGGTATTCAATGAACGACTCGGGATCACAAACCGACGGGTATAAAAAAAACTGTATATGCGGTTTCCATAGTGTGCCGAACTAGTTGAATTTCGCTTTTACGTTTACAGTTGACCAACACATTTATATTTTGCAAATCGTTATTATGTTTATATTGATTTTTAGTTTTCATGAAATAGGTTATTCGACAGGCGATTTTCAAGTGTAATATGAGTGGGTATTTTAATAGTACGCATTTGGTAAATGACCACATACCCACGCTGGCCGGTCAATATATCACTTACAATAGTATTAAAGTTCTGGTTTATTACCTATCAAATATCTCAGATTAATTTGTTTGTGCTCAGATCCCGGTAAAAGTTTAAACCGGTGATACTGTAATACATTTTTACAATTTTGTCAATGTACTGTTTAATATAAATTTCAAAAAATTTAGACTAAATTAACCCCAAGAGTTCACCAAATAGAACGTTTGTTACGTTAGCCGGGGATGGACAGATAAATCTAACGAAAATCGTCCAATATTCATCGGCATGCAAATGCATAATGTATACGGTTTTTATTATAGTATTTTTTAATAAATATCATGTAATTGTTGACTGGTTTTACTACGATGTGAGGTTTTTGTGTTTTCCTTCCTTTATATTCACTATTTTTTTACTTAGACATTAAATGCTTTGATTTTTAAGCGTAGCCCTTTCTCTAAAATAATTACGGATCTTGTTATAGTGCATTAGAGCAGGACTTACTATTATTCTTATTTTTTTTTTTTGTTTTTGATATTTGTTGTTGTTTTCTTAACTATCGTGGAAAATTGTAGAAACAATCGGGAAAATTTTCGCAATGGAATCGTTGTTATTTTTTTTGTAACTTATTTAATAATTTTACTCGTCAAAGTTATCACAGAGACGGCTCGTTTTGTCATTCACACTGGCACAACATTTGCGAACCAACGAAAAGCCGTCAGGGAATCCGGATAGAGAATTTTCTAGAATCAGTTCCGGATAGGCACTTTGAATAATCGTATAAATATCGAGTAAAAAATACATCCCGTGACTAGATTCTAACGATCCGACTATACATTTATGTGGATATGTAGATAGTGTAAATTGCTTAGAAAAAACTGATTAACAATTCCGGGACGTTGTCAATTTTTAAGTTTTTTCTCCCTTTGAAAATCGTTTTTCCACTTTTCGTAGTTCAATGTTACGATAGTGTTACCAATTTATATTTTTCATTTGTTAATATACATTTTACACGGCAGGCTTACGAATCTCGGTATAAAATGGTTTTCAATTGGGTCTTTTTTGGACGATTTCCGGTGTTTTTTATTTACTGTCCTAATATAACGGTATAACGTTCACATGTGCACATTATAATTACTATACGCAAGTATGTTGAACGCAATTCGGAATTCCATCTAACGCCAGTGAAATATTTTACTTGGCAATCCGTAAAACGCGAATGATTATAATTCACATGGATTCGACAGTACCTATAGAATGATTAATTAAATATTCATCTGTGTATTATAATACTCGGCTTAGACATACAATTAATCGTACGGTATCGACTCGGGTTTGCTACAATTTTCAAATCTCCACGCGCCTATTTTGTAGAGTAATTAGAGTATAGTTTTGTATTGTATTTTAGTCCAAATACCTTGGGAACTGTCCACCTGTACCTAAACACCGCTGCGGTGCAATAAATGCGAACACGATTCAGTCTCGCGCCATAACTACCAGACACCTTTGCGATATTCTGCTAACAACCGGATCCGTTTATTTTTTTTTTTTTATGGTTACGGTTAATATTAAGGAGTCCAACAGAATCGCCAATGCGATAAAAAATATCAAATAGAGACGCGTTTGCAGTCCTATCGGCGATTTTTAACGACGGTATGAATAATATTTGTATTTCCACAATTCTGATACCGATAACTAGATCTCGGATTTTGTAGCAAATTGAATTCATTAAATAGTCGTTTTATGTGTCAAATAAACGCTAAAAAAATAAAGCATTTATTAAATTAAATTCTGAAGAAACTAATTTAAAGTAATTATTAAAAAAGGATTTTACGATAATATATTTTTGGTCAAGTTACTTTTGTTTTAACTTTATCCTATTGGGCGGTTATATATTTGTATACACAGAAAATGACCTTTCCATAACAACTGAAGTAATTGGTGCATATTTCATGTATCGTTTTAATCATACTGTCCCTTAATAATGTTTAGTGACGATAAGTATAATATTTTTATTTGTCCAATACTGATACCGATAACTGGATCTTGGATTTTGTACCAAAATAAATTCTTTAAAACTTCGTTTTATGTGGCAAAAAAAAAAAAAAAAAAAAAGCGTCTATTAAATTTAATTCATAAAAGCTAATTTAATTAAATATTAAAAAAAAAAAAAAACGATTTTACGACCATATATTTTGGTCAAGTTAATTTTGTTAAAACCCATCTTTCGGGTGCTTATATATTTTAATACATAGAAAACGATAGCCTAATCTAACCTAACCGGATAAAGAATTGTCTAGAACCAGTGGCGGAAAGGCAATTATAAATCAAATAATACATCCCGCAGGCCTAACCCATCATTGACGAGGCGATTCGGCTGTAATTTTATTTCGATCATAGTTTGTCAATGTCAATATATTATATTCGAGAATTTCACTGAAGCACTCTTCACCCGTTTAGATAAAAGTTATTATTATTATTATTTTATTTTTTTTTTTTTTTTTTAGTAGATATTTGTAGGGGAATTACTAATAATTTATAAAGACAAAAAAAAAAAAAAAAAAATGTGCCAGTGAAACTACGTTAACGAATGGATAAAGTTTAACGATTAAATTTTATGTCGATATTATAATATAAAACCGAATCAACAAAACGAACAGTGTCGATGATGATAAAAATAACGATTATACGTAGTCTTGTAAATTTTATTTTATTTTTTGTCTTTCTTTTATAATACGAACATTATATTCCGTATAATATTTTGTTCCGGATTAAAAATTTGTTTTTATTAAATATGCATGTTCATATCATAAATATGAAAAACATATGCAATTTGACTTTATTGATTTTTTTTTTTTTTTTTTACAAAAGTACCGTATAATAATGTGCATTTGCGTTTTAAATCTTAATTTTTCTATTGGCTTTTCTATTTATACATTTTTTTTTTTTTTTTCATTCTATGGGTATAATATAAAAATAATTCCGATTCTAAAATTCGAAACAGATCATTTGCGGTAATAGTAGTTCTCCTGTCTGTCCAGAAATCCCGGTCATTAGATTTTCATATACAATATTTTTAATAACCGTTATTTTTTCAATCCGGGTATTTTTAACAATGGAATTAATATGGATTGTAACAAATAACCTTAATAGAATCACGTGCACGTGTTTTAATAATTGTGACCATGAAAAACGTAGGTATAATATTAATATGAACAGACTATTAGATCTTATATCTAAATTATTCGGTATGTTTATTATTTTTTTTTTTTTTGTCCGTATATACGAAAACCGTTCGGGAAAGATATAATTACGCGGTCGTATAAGTAATGGTTTCCGTTTTAGTCAATGCAACAAGAAAAACATTCCAAACGAATTAAAAAAATTGTTTATGAACATTTTGAGTCTTATAAATCGTTATAGGGTTTGCAAGCAGCGTCGAGACTCATCCATATATTTTTTTTTTTATAAATTATCTAGATAAATATCGCCATGTTATCTAGATATTTATCTCGGATAAAAATTTAACTTATCTTAATAAATGTATCTGTATTAAAATTTGGGTATTAATGACTAAATTAGATACCCGTCCCGGGGTTAAATTTAGGGGGATTTCGCACGTGTACAAGGGCCCCCGCAACCATTCACATAAATTGTACAAATTTAAGTTTTTTTTTTTTCATGTAGTAACAAGTCGGTATATCGTAATAATTTATTGTAATATTAATAATCGTATAAACAGAAAGTAATAACCGTTATTGAATTTTAAAACGAATCTGTTTTTTTTTTTTTTTCTAGACGAATTATGGTTATTTTTTTTTTTTGTATATATTATAACTAGATAAATCAAAATTATCGGTGTCTCAACACCGGCCGTAAGACATGGCGGTTGGAAACGAAATCCGTAAACTCTGCCCATAGATTACACTCGGAGTTTCAAATAACGATTTATATTTTATTGTAACCCAATCGTTCTTATCGGATTACGTATTTTTTACGTAAGCTAATCGAATGCAATCGATCTGATCAGTAGCATTAACGCCCAGATAATATATAAAGATAATAATAAGTTCAAAACCGTAATGGTCATTGCGCTCGAAATCTAAATTGTACGGGCGGTTAAAATAATATTAAACGCACACGATCGGTTATCTCGATATTAAATTTAAGTGTTGAACCAACGTCAAATATTTTGATGGATGTTCAAGAACGCCGGTGGACCTAAATTTAAACGCAAACGCGTTCTCTCGGATTACTATATAATAACCACGGGGCAACGATTTTTATGAAATACGATAGTCTTTTGCTTTGTGCCAACTTTCAAAGTATTCGTCTCTTATCTCCGCCGACCAATTTTTCCTCGGCTATTGTGTACTCAAACTCGCCGTTAATACGGTATACCGAATTCAAGAACATTTCGCCCGGTCCGTTAATAAATCGGTTTTTAATTAAAAATTGTTCGCACTCGCTCCGTCTCGTAAAAACGATATTTATCTAACGAAACGTTTACTATAAAATACAATTTAACAAAAAAAAAAAAAACAATGAGTTTTTTTTTTGTTATTTTATAAGAAATATACAATCTATACAATTAAGCACAATAAGCGAGAAGGGAGGAAAAAACAAATAACAATAATAGCGCTTGACTTGAAATTTACGTTACTATTGGATTAATTTAAAGATCTCTACACCATTTTCATTTGAGTGTGCGGCGGGGATTTTCAGTTGGTGACGGCATGTGTAAGCCTTTTATCTGAGGGTTTTCGTGGTTTTCTAATCTGATATAAAAACGTTTTATAGAAAACAGCAGATACTTTTTGCGAACGGTCAGGTTAGAGACAAACGATGGAGCATTTGTAATTTTTCGACGTGTAATAATTTGGAATGCCTGTGTTTTATTTAAATTTGACTATTTCGCCGATCCTCACAGTTGTGTACCGTTTTACGTCCATATGGGTTCCGGAAGAGATTTGTATAGTTGTAATTTAATGTTTTTAAAGTTGAGGATTTATTTTTCGAATGTAATATTTTTAAATATAGGGAACGGGCGTTGAGTCTATTTTTTTTTTTTTTTTTTTTTTTAATATGATTTCGCCGTGATAGTCTTTTATCAAAGTTTAGACATAAATATTTTACAGTGTCAAGAGCCTAGAGGGTTTATGAGTAGATTATTTACAGTAATGTTCGGACAATGTCCATGTCTTAAGGTGAATGTCGTACGAACGGATTCGTTATTGATTAATTCAATTCGCCATTTTGCGTACCATTCACAAAGTACGTTCAGATGGGATTGTAGATTAGCCGAGGCAATAACTGTGGATCATTGTGTATTGATAATATGACAAAATAATCTTAAAAAAAAAGAAAAATCTATTCGTTTAGTTTAAAAAAGTACGTTCAGTGGCGTAACCAAGAGATATGGCTAAGGCGTTTCAACACGCCCCACAAATTTTTATGTTAAAATACAAAAAAAAAAAAAAAATGAATTAATTATCAATGACTATTCGACAATGAAAATTTGAAATGACTAAATTAAATTAACAATTATTGTACATTTGAACATTTACTAATACAACTAAGTATACAAATAGTTGTACTACACAATCTTTCGTTGCGTTTGCAAAATAACCCAGAGACAAAGAAACGATACCCACTCGTATTTTAGATTTAGACATATTTCGATTGCATTTACTGTATGCAATATTCGTTTACTATATTTAGCCCCGCTCCCACCACAATAAAAAAAATGCCTAAATACTGTTCAGGTACGTATAATATTATAATGATTTATAATCAAGAGAAAAAATACAATGCCATATTTATGTACGTATAATATGCTTTAAAATAAATCATCAACTCGGATTTACGGAACACCACCATGACGGCAACTAAGTATTAAAGCTAAATTAGTTGTGCCCGTGCGCACTATTTATTTTTTTTTATGCAAATATTTAAGTACATTTTTCTCTTATATTATTTTAATTGTTTGCAAGTTTTTTATGTTCTATTAATGTTTTCATCGTCAGAATAAATATATATATATATATATATAGATATTAATCTAAAAAAATTGCCTTCTCCTTATACTTCTGTCTTTCCTCGGGCTTTTTTTTTTTTTTTTTTTTTTCAAATAAATACACCGAGAACCCCACTTAACCTTATTTTTAAAAATGAATCTTTATTATTTTCATCAATTTCGAGAATCTATACTTACCAGCCGCCGCCGTTTACAACTAATACATCGGTAAATATCCTGAAAATGTACAAATTCCGCTTTTTCATCCCTCGAATCCACCGAGTCTCCTCTTATATTCATCACCGTGAAGATTAAATATAAGTAGTTTTAATCTTCGTGCTCTTTAGGTAGGGGAATTATTACTGTGGCCCGCGAATGGAAACGTTGTACGAAATGTAATATTTTCACGATCCACAGTCAGACAACGGCGATAAGTCAGCGCGTGGATTTCGTTATTTTCATATATAAATATATTTAAAATACCGTTAAAAATATATTACGCACAAAAGATAATTATCGAATGTTTAGCAATGAATCGCAGAGACTTGCATCGATTAACACGTGCCATATCGTAGTTTTCAAATACGACAATCATTTTTCGTTTGAGTTATGTGTACTGGTAACTTACGGAGTACAGTAGTTATGTATTTTTTCTTCAAGGAGAAAACTATAATATTCACGAATTATTTCATTTACTTTTTCGATTTTACCTTTATACATAAACGGTTTGAAGAAAAAAAAAAAAATTAATTTAATAATTATTCTAACTGATTTACAATCGATATACACGAGTGTGTACATATAACGGATCGTGGTATAAAAAATAGAGTATCACAATTGAAAAAAGTGAAAAAATCAATTCTCGTTACATGTACTCCTAGCCACGGAAATACTCGCATCAGTTTCTATAAATAATGTTCAAAGGGGTAAAATAACCGAGGGGGAAGGGCGGAGGAAAACCGTACGTTTTTACATCTTTTACCGTCTACGTTTTAGTCGTTCAGTTTTTCGTAATCAAACCAATAATGGTTATTATTATAAAAAACTGATTATTTACATAAGCTAACTAGCGAAACACGTCCAATAGTCAAATATTAACAAATATTTCCGATATTCTTTTTTTATATTAAAGCGTCGAGAACGCGGATCGCAGTCCTTACGGTTGGAAACCTGAGTATACTTTACAAATGTGTTAAAACACTTCGCTGGGATTCTAAAAGCGTACCGCCGTTTTTGAGTTTCTAACGAAAACTTACAACGATAACCGGCGGGAAAATAAAAAAATAGAAAAAAAAACACAAAAAACTAAGAGTATCTACACTACACACAGATACATCGGTACATGTATATGTCTTGTTTCTACTGAATATAGTTGACATGAGAATGTCGATGTCAATTTGGTATTAGATACGAGGAGACGAGGATTAAACTGTAGGTAACATTTTTAACACGTGTAAAAAATAAACAAGTTTCAAAGACAGTAATTATTTATTTATTTTTCAAAGACAGCAATTATTTTTATTGAGTATAAATTTTTAATTCAAACTACAGAATCGTAATTTCCAATACTTTTAGCGATGGATAATAAAGGACGGTGTATACTGAAATATGAAACGTACTCACGAGTTTCAAGCTTCTCGATGTGTCGATACAAGTTGAATTGCGTAAAGTACAGGTTGCGAGATCGTTACAAAATTCTAATCCAAGTTCGATACGCATAAATTCGATGAATTCAGTTCCTCGTAAATCCAAATTTAAGTCTCCGCCAACGATCATGATGGTAAATCGTGATTATTATACTTTTCGAGCACCTCGAACATTCGATTTAATTTAGGGCTGTGTATGCCATTAGATTTAAGACGAAAAATTCTTTAATTCGTTCAAATGGTGTATTCGGAGAGACGTAAACTGACACAAGTACAGTGACATTGGTAACATTCTCGGCGTCGGACAAATTAACAGAATGACCGCCAGCCATAAGACCATATATACGTGTCAAAAAATGTATGACGGGTGAGGGAAGGGCCCTCATAGAAAATTTATCAATATTGCGGTTTGCGATTGAAAATGTACGTAGTTTTTTTTTTTTTGGTTTTTGAAAAATCGGAAAACTCGAAAAAAAAAAAAAATTAACTTTATAATTCGGGGCGGGGGTGTAGTACGCGATTTAGGCGAGGCCATTATCTGACTGTGGGATCCCGCCGCCACTGACGACAATCGAAACCGCCGACCGCAGTAAAAGAGAAGAAAACGTAAAATCCAATCCGGGCCGTACCGCCGCCGCACACGAGTAAATAACATTTGGTCCGCCGTCGGTCTCGGCCCCCTGTTCGGCCCGATGAATTCTTAAAGTCGCGTAAACGGTCGTTTGACACGGCGGCCGCGGTGTCTCTACCCCATTAGATAATTTGTCGTGCCGACGTTTTTGGTAATTAAATTAAACGGCCGAACCGACGGGGCACAGTCTCGTTCATTCCGCGCGCCGCGCGAATAGCGTTAAATTAAATTTAAAAAATACTCCGACTCGTATTATAAATTATCGCCCGTAATTATATTCGCACGACAATTCTGTGCGGATTGCATAACTGACTTTTTTTTTCTTTTTTTTATATATATATTTTACTAGCTGTCCCGCACGGCGTTGCCCGCGAATTCAACCCCCTCCTAACCCTCGTCTAACTATCACGGGGGGGTTTTTTTTTTTTTTATTATTCATTCGTCTCGCTAATCTTTTTATTGTTAGGTTGTCGCCGATTAGGCGTTAATCGGCGAACCAGTGAATTAGGGCATATATTTACATATAAAACACGCGGGCAGAAAAGTCCCGGGCCTAACGGAGAAAACGCGGTTCTTTCATTAAAAATCGACTTTGTTCATCGAAACAATGTCCGACGAGAGCAACACAATCGTTTCAACGCCGTTCTTGTACAACGATTTATCTTCCGATTCAAAATAGGCCTCGGTTTCACCGTGATAACCACTTCAATCGAGCGAAATTTCTTACCGGCGAGCATTTCTTTTGAGATCTGCGAATAGCCGGTAGTCGCCGGGAGCCATATCTGGAGAATCCGCGGTGGACGCGGAAGCAATTCGATCTTTAATTCATGTGGTTTTTTTTTTTTTGACTTGTGACACGGGCCGATGAAACTAAATTTTTTTCTTCGGCATACGCGGTCAATTCCGGCCTTCAAACGCGCCAATAACGCAATATAATATTCACTGTTGATGGTATTTCCCTTCTCAAGGTAGTCGATGAATATTATGCCTCGCTTATGCCAAAAATACTGACGCCATACTGACCTTTCCATTATTTTTTAAAATAACAAAAGTAGCGTCACCCTTAGCACAATAACTCGCACACTAACATTGGAACAGATTGTCATGGAACTTTAACAGATGTCTTTTGCAGTTTAGTACCAACTAAAAATGAGGTGAATTCCAAAAAAAAAAAAAAATAGCGCCATCAATGTTTTTAGGCCCGGTACTATTCAGCCCGTGTGTTATATACAAATGGATGAGTTTAATAGACTCAAAAACTACTAGAGCGATTGTTTTACGCGGTTTTTATGCGAAATGTTCCTCGTTGTCCGGAGAAGGACAACTGTATAGCTATTGAAATCCACACCTTAATAACCGGTATGTTTGGGTGTATTTAGTACAATAATCTAATTGTTTCTGTCCGATTATTGGTTACCTTGGTAATACGGATGAAATAAAAAAAAAAATAACTGTTATTAATTATTGTAGTGCAATCCCCGCGGTGTGCGGGTATCTACGTGGTAATAAGTGAAAATACAAAGGCATTGCAACGAACGAGACCGACGGGCCGCCGTGCCGTACATTGTACATAGGAATACAATTTACACGTTTGTTTTCATTTCTCACCTTTTCCGCGCAACTTTCTTAATTTTTTTCCTTACACAAGAACCTTGTGTCCTGATAATAACAAATTCGACAAAAAAAAAAGAATTAACGAAATCGGTCGTGTCGCCGTGACCAAGGGAAATAGGGATTCGTTTTTTTTTTTTTTATACGAGGTGTGGCTAATAAATAACGAGATTTTCTCTGTAAAAACTTTTTATTTATATTTTTTAATGGTTTAACATTTTTCCCCTTTTATATACTCCCCTCCATGTTTGACACATCGCTCCATTCTAATTTTCCATTGGTTGAAACAGTGTTGGAAATCCTTTTCTTGCAATGTCTTTAACACCTCTGTCGCTTTTGTTTTTACAGCTTCAACTGACTCAAAATGTGTGCCCTTTAACGCACTTTTTAATTTTGGAAAAAGCCAAAAGTCGCATGGAGCGAGATCTGGCGAATATGGGGGGTGTTGAAGCACTGGAGTTCGATTTTTAGCTAGAAATCACTTTACAGATAAGGCACTGTGAGCCGGCGCATTGTCTTGATGCAAGATTCAAGAGTCATTTTCCCACAACTCAGGCCGCTTTCTTCTTACTCGTTCTCTGAGTGTTGTCAATACTTGAAGGTAATAATGTTGATTCACAGTTTGTCCCTGAGGTACCCATTCTGTCATTATTACACCCTTAATATCGAAAAATACGACCAACATGGACGACCCACCCGTTGATTGTCTTCAACTTCTTCACGATTCTCACGAAATCGTTTGTGCCACTCAAAAACACGTGGTCGTGATAGGACACTATCTCCATATACTTCAGTTAATAAATTAAAACTTTCGGTCGCATATTTGCCAAGTTTCACTAAAAATTTTAAATTAATACGTTGTTCAATTTTTTCGTCCGGCATGATTTCGACATTCAACACGTAAGAGGTCAATTTAAACGACGCTTACACATAGACTACAAATTGGAAACTTACTAAACTGGTATTGTTCGATGCAGTGATATTCATAGATTACAAATATACTACCATTATACCCTTATCTACTCATGCCTACAATGCTAAGTAGATAGTCTCGTTATTTAATAGCCACACCTCGTATATGATTTACGTAGAGTAAAGTTTTCGAAAAGTAAAGGTCGTTTTTTCTTTATATATATAAAAAATAACTACAATCGTATTAGCGCTACATTAGTTTACTACAAATCTATTTCACTTTTCCACACGATCGCCGTTCGCTTCCAAGCATTTTTCGTACCACTGCACCGGCGTCAGTAGTGCGGCCGTCCGATATGAGGAAATTCATCGGCCGGGGCACTCGTCGCCAACCGACGATCGGATCGCAGTCCGCCGCCCCGAGGAACAATCCCATCGGTTTGCATACTGGGGGTGGTTAGGTTAGGGCCTACCGCTCCGCTGTGCGCCGCGGACGTTCGATCGTTCGTCCAGTTTTGAAATGACGACGCCGTTGTCTAACCATCCCTACACTCATTGCGGTGGGTCCGCACACTGGGTGGGCATAACTCTCGATGAACGCCACCAGCTGAAGATCAATTTTGCACGCGCAAATCTTATTACAGCGCGAATTCCACAGCTGACCGGTGCAACGATTATCGCGGACATTTTTTAACTGTACGCACGGATAGCCGAAACGGCCGAAATAGCTGCGCGGGTAGGGCGCGTAGTAGGTATGTAACGCGTTTAAACGTGTTTACGACTTGTCGATTTCGATTATATAATCGGCACTTTTACTTTTCGAATACGCCTCGTATATACATATATTTTTTTTTTTTTTTTACACGAGCTGATACTGTTGATGTATTACTGATTTAGGCGAGAAATCGGAAATGTCGAACGCAAAATATTATTACTGTTGTAGAACAATTGAATCCCGAACGTAACGATAAACCGTTATCGTCGGAAACAGCGGTACGGTTCCGAGCGAAGGCATTTTTTTTTTTTTTTGTTCAATTGAAATTTAAAATTCTATTCGTTCGCAACTGTAAAACGCTTATTATGTAAAAAAAAAAAAAAAAATCTCGACGTGGCCGAAAATATTCCTACGAATAACCCGAAAAAGAACTAATCGAATATCTTTTTGGAAATCGTACCACGTTTATAAATGTTAATTAGAGCACCGTTTCATGGTCCTACTGTTATTCTCCACTGAATTACAATATAAAAGAGAAATCGATTTAAAAAAACCGCCCGCTTTTGCTATAATTGTTCACGTTTAACGGATGATTTTTTTTTTTTTTTCTCCTTCGAGTTTTCTCGCCGTCATTCAGAAAAGTATATGGCGTGGATTAAAACGCGACCTCCGGTGTGCCGCCGACGACAAAGACAATATATTTTCTACCGGACGCTACCGGCAGTTTCGAAGGTCGGAACGAGCCTCGGGAGCGAGTCGAAATCGTACAAAAACAAATTTAAACACAAGGAAAATATTACCGTCGGATATAATTCGCGTTCGCGCCGCCATCCGTTAGACAATATAATTGACAGCGGGACGAATTAACCGACTTGTTGGCGGATATAAAATCGATACCGAAACCGCCGAAAGACGCGCGTTATATGCCCTAAAGGCCTACATGCAATATTATTCCGAATATTTTACCCGAGAGAATAGATTTTACCGGAATATAAATTTAAGTCTATTAGTTATAAGGAACTGTTGATGAGCTCTTCCCCCGAGTATGCATAATCAAATTCGACCTAATTAATTATGCGATTCGTTTTGTCTGGGGGTAGGTAACGACGGCCACGACGCATATTCTTAAGGTGATTAAGACGACGCCAGTCGACATTTAACGTTTAAGTATTTATATGGAATACCATATACGCCCACCGAGTTTAAAATATTGTAAACGATAGATTTTATTATTATTTTTTTTTTTTTTTTAGCAGCACCGCACGCTAACGGATTTGATAGACATACGTCTGCGGAGTACCCGCGATCTCAATGACAACTCGATATTTTTACTATTTTTTTTAAATTTTTTTTTTCTAAGTGAAATCGTAGTAAATTGTTAGATTTAAAAATTCCATGTTCGAGGTTAATGTTCTTGGATAGATACTTGTTGATATCGTGAGTAACGGAGAAATCATTAGGTATTCATAAAATTATCCTTAGTAAAAAAAAAAAAAAATAAAAAATATTGATGGTTAACATTATTAATTCTATTATTTAACATCTATCATTAATTATTTTCCGGGTTTTCACTGTTTCCAGCATGCGAGTCCAATAATTACGCACGATAATCTTTAACGGTTCAAACAAAATTTAAAACAATTATTTTTAAAGACAAACGAAAACCTACACGTCGCGGCGTGCGTTTTATTGGTTCATAAATCTAGAGGACTTGACTAGAAAATACAAAATTTACTACGAACCTAATATGATTAAAAAAAAAATAATGTATATATATATATACGAGATGCTATTAAATATAAACGATATTATTTCTGGTGAACAGATAATAAAATGCTGTGTACTACGGCGTACAAATCTATCTCGCGTTTCATTCAATATTCAATTACCGATATAAAGCGAATCAATTTAAAACGTTCTGATCAGTACTTGCCAGTATTTGGAACGGAGTATTTAGAAACATCGAGTCCGATTTCAAATCTATTGATAACTGGGGGATGCTCAGCGGTAATAGTTTATTTCTAAACTTTGACAAATCGACCATTTTACTTTACGGTTTTTCCGAACATTTGACGTAAAAATGTTGTAAACGAATATGACCCCGGGCCACCACGCGAGTTTCTCTCGGTGGGCCACAATGGTTTTTGGTAAAAAAAAAAAAAACGAAACAAATAAATACAAATATGAAGATAAAACTTAACCCGGAGTATTGTTATATAGGTTATATGCGTATTTACGACTGGTTTCGATTTAAAAAAAAAAAAAAAAAAAAAAAAAAAAATCATCATCAGGTAATAGAACAACAAAGGCGAACAAATAAAACGAGTTTTATTTTTTCGTCTTTGTTGCTTGTTATTACACTCCGGGATATGTTTCTTTTTTTTTTTTTCATATTTTTTTATTTTATTTGTATTATATATATATATTTTTTTTTTACATTTATTTTATTGTTATTTTTTGATTATTAACCTTTAAACTATTTTTGTTATTTATTTTTTAGTAAATATTGCTTTATTAAATAATAAATGTTAACTCTTTTTGGTATAACTTGGATTGCAAAAAATTGATAAATAAGATATAAAAAAAGAAAATGTACTCCAAAATAAATATCTGTATTTATTTATTTATTTTGTGTTCTGTTTGAAAATTCAAGCTGGTCATAATTTATAGTAATGCGATTTATTATTTTTTTTTTTTTTGTTATAAACATAATTTGAGTACACGACATATTTTATGGAAATCTATTCGAATTAAAAGAAATCGGTTTGAAATTTAGCGTTGTTTAAACTGATTTTTTAAAAATATTTTAACGTATTTTATTAACGCATTTTACATATTTTAAGCTAATACAACATTATTCTACTGACTACCGAATTGTTTTTAAACAAACGGTCAATGGAGAATTTTAGAAAGAAAAAAAAATAATTTTAATTGCGGGTACTTATGCATATTTATACATAAAAGGATGAGTTGTTTTTTTATTATAAATCACTATATCTCTGGAAAAATAAATAATTTATGATTTTTTTTTTCAGAAACTTTTAAATACCTCCTATTTAAACATTTCAGGCAATTATATACTGTTTACACCCTCTTCTGTTCCAAACAAATTGTGAAAAAATGTTAAATAGTGTGTATTTAAAAGTTTCTGAAAAAAAAAAAAAAAAAAAAAGATCCTCCATAAATGACTATTATAATATTTCCATAAAAATATATAGGCTATTTTTAATACAACGCAAATCGTCTAGTAAATATTTGATATTTGTATATTATAATAATATATGTAAATATTTATTAGAAGTGGCCAGTTGTTCGTATTTCGTGTCTTGAGAAAATTAAAAAATATATTTCATGTATTCTATTGCTCATTAACGCTAAGAGTTTATAATCGTGTCTGTAGAATTTAATTTAGTCGTATTGCAGTATACACTAAATACGTAAAAATACAAAAAAGTGTACTTAAATTATATATATATATATATACGAATGTTATGTATGCCAATGGATAGTTGGTTTTAAATAGGTTTGTTTCATTTAAAATTAGATTGTATTTTTAACGGGCAACGTAACGGAATTACGTTATTTAGAGTTTTTTTTTTCGCAATGATTTATCGTTGCGTACAGATACAAATTAAATCGTCATCTTTATCCTATTCGCCCAACGTGACACATACAACAGTGGCCTACCCGTGGCGCGAAGAATGCCAGTCTTTTTTTTTTTTTTTTTGCTCTCTCTCTCCCCATTACATTACAATACATATCCCATTGCATTCTAACCGTTCTATAATGTTTGATTCTATTGTATTATATCATAATTTCCCTCGTCTTGCGGATAAAAATTTATGTTTTCGTATTTGAATCGAATAGACGTTGTGCCGGTATACAATAAATTGGTTTACTTTTTATTTATTCGCACGAATAGTGTTGTTCATCGTATTTACAAATGTAAATATTCGAATAAATCTTTTTATTACTAAAAATAATAATAATAAACACGGGTATTGAAAATATTGTCACGTTTCGGCTTGTAATAAAATACATAAAAATACGTTCCTCTCTAACGGTAATATCGACGACGCTTAAATACTCGCGTGTATCCCGTTAATAATATTAGCGATATTAAGATTACAGATTTGAATTACGATCAACCTCGTTTTATCGAAAATAAACACTGTACTTACTCGCGACCTTTTGAATTATGGTTTAAAAGTAACGTAAACTATTACGCAGAGTAGTATTTAAATTTTTACGAATATCACGATGTCGTAATATACTATTCAAATATTCAAAATAATAAACGATTTGTTTGAAAATATTTCAATTTTGTGTATACGCGACAGAATAATATCACTAGTCACCTAATACTGTAACGACACTATTAGTAGGCTAGTGTAATCGTGTATAGCCATAAAGTATATTTAAACTGTATTTTTTACGCTGTATACGATTAAGAAAAACCAAAATAAAAATACATTTTTTTCTCTCTCTCAATAGGTGTACACTGACGCTCGAAACTTAAATTATACATACCAAACGTGTAGACTTTTTGTTAATTAATTTAAGCTTTGAACCCTTTTGTTTTTTTTTTTTTTTTTTTTTTGTACATGAAAGGGACTTATAATGAACACTTTTCTATAAAGTACGAAAAACGTCCAAATACGTTTTGACGAGTTAATAATAATCCTCTATTTTAATATTTGTTTTTTTTTTATATATATATATATTCCTTAAGGTCTTTTCTGTTTTTTTTTTTTATTTTTATTTTAAACTCTAAAAAAAATAAACAGACCCTTGCTGGCGATTAAATCTATATATATATATATATATATATATATATATATAAATATTTTACTTTATTGTCATCGGCACATATGGTTTTTCCGTACAGAACCATTAATTTACCAGCAGAGCGTTCGATTTTCGAAACGAAGTTGCATCACTGTCAAAAAAAAAAAAAAAAAAATGAAAAAAAACGGGACTCGAAATGAATGATTCTATTTATATAAAGACACGCGTTGTAATAATAAAATAATCTCCTACCATTAACGCTGGTGTGACGATGAATTCACTAAAAACAAATGCGAAACGATTAACGATTAAATAATACCGAAACCGTTTCGGACAATGAAAATACTCCCAAACGCTCATCAGTATAAAAAATAAATAAACAAATAAAATGTAAAAAAAAAAAAAATATGTGTAACCCCATAAAGCCGATGTACATACAAGAACAGCTGTTTGGATCCGATGGATCATACCACGGTCGAGACTGACGGTATTAAGAGCTTTGGGGGATGCTACAGCATAATAATTGCGAGAAGAATTATTATGTCGCGATCCTTTTTTTTCTTTTTTTTTTTTCCCCCTTTTTTTTTTTAATACTTTTCGTCCGTTGTATATCATATTTCACTAGTAAGTGTGTATTCCAAAGTAAATTTAAAAATAAACGCGCTACGATAAAATATCATATAAATACAGTTATAAGTATTGTATTTATATCGGAGCATGTGTAGAGGAATAATAGTACAATCGTTTAAATCGATATCGTCCCGAGCGCGTGTTAAACCTCTGCAAAATGGATACTCGAGCAGTTCGATTAAATTGCAAAAGAATAAGAACGAACAACGAAAACAAAATAAAAACAACTATAATACAACAGAAAAGGATTCTATGCATTTTACGATATATATATATATATATATATTGTAAACAGTGTAAACGTTTAGTCGTTTACACTCCACACTATGTTTTATTTTTTTTTTTTTTTTTTATTAACACAGTTCGTTTCGTATATTTTGGTGGGAAAACGCGTGTTTCGATAGGTTTGTAAATATGTTTTATTTCCACGGTTGCCACGAATCATAAAACAATTGGGCGACAAAAAAAAAAAATGATTGCCCCGCAAATACGATCCACGGTCGATGGTCGACATTAATTGCCTCGGATAATTCGAGGACCGTTATATATACGAGGTGTGACAATAAAATAACGAGACTTTCTAAATATAACCTAAACTATTAACGTTATCTATAAAACGATTATTGAAATATGATTAGAAAACACTTATCTAAAAGTACTATGAACACTGATGGCATCGATTCATTTTCTTATACGTTAGTAGCCTTGTTATTAGTGCGAGTTCGACTATACTGCCGAAAAATGTTAGATATAAAAACAACGAACAACATGTGTTAATATTAAATTTCTTGTTAAATTAAAAAAAACTGCCGCGGAATCGTTTCGTATGTTATGTGAAGTTTATGGTGAAGAATGTTTATCAAGAGCTCGTGTTTTTGAATGGCACAAACGGTTTTGTAGTGGAAGGGAGGACGTCGAAGACGATGATCGTTCTGGACGTCCTACCACGTCTTCAACAAACGAAAACGTTCAAAAAATCGACAAAATTAATTAATCAATATTATTATAAAGAGGTATTAATTAAATTAAGAGAACGTGTCAGAAAGAAGCGACCAGATCTATGGAAAAATGGCTGGGTTCTTCACCAAGACAATGCTCCAGCTCACAGTGCATTTTAAATTCGACGTTTTTTAACTGAAAACAAAATTTCTGTACTTCAACATCCCCCGTACTCGCCAGACCTTGCTCCTTGTGACTTCTTCTTATTTCCTTCTTATTTCTTTTCCCATTTTCAAACAGTTGATGACGTAAAAATGAAAACGGCAGAACTTCTAAAAGGGCTGAATGAAAGCAATTGGCAACACTGTTTTCAAGAATGGCAGCGACGTATGCAACAGTGTATTGATGCTGAGGGAAGATACTTTGAAGGGGATAATCATTAAATTATAACATTTTTAAAATAAACAATTTTTATTCAAAAAGTCTCGTTATTTTATTGCCACACCTCGTACAAAACCGTTGCGATTTCGGTCCTCCCGATCGTTTTCCACAGCGGAAGAAAATCGTGTTAAGCCGTGCATGTTATAACGAAATTATTAGCGACGGCAGCTGGCCGCCCGTGTATTTATTTGGAAATATGCGGTGGACACCATCGACGACGGAGGAGTATCGACTGTCGGGTTCGAGACTGCGACCACTAGAGAATTGAGAAAAAAAAAAAAAAAATGAAAAAAACGAGAGAGACCATTTCAGGAGAACAATTATTGAGGAAAAACGATTGATATTGATTCGTTTTGTGTTTTCTGGAACGGATCGCCCGCCGTGCCCTCCGGTAATTAATAATTTTACCAGCTGTGTTATCGCGCCGTCGGATTGAGTTTTCATTGCAAAATAGAACAGGGATTCAATATTATATTGAAATCAACTCGGTTTTCGTTTAGGTTTTCGTTGCAGACCTCGATGGTCCGAGGATGGTCGACAATAATACCATGCCGATACACTGTTCGTAATGCGCATCTGCGGGGCTTTCCGACTCGATTAAACTCGTTACCCCACCCGCGCCGGATCAATTGAAGTTTAAAAGTTTTCAAAAAAAAAAAAAAATGGCCTATCGGTAAATCCGACAGCACAATGTCGATTAACCGGTGCGAGAATAATGAATTATTATAGAAAAATACCGATACATTTATATATATATATTTTTTGTCCATCTGTTTTGCACTGTGATCGAGATTAATTACTATTATTGTAAGACGGACCACGGGCAAATAATTCCATCGCGTATAGACGAAACACTGTAAACGAGTAGGTTTGGGTTTGAGTTTTCAACTATCGCATTTAAAAAAAAAAATAATAATAAAATAAAAAGTCCACGGAAACGCGTTGAAGTCTGAAGATATGATTTCATCTATATATATATATAATATTTATGTCTGTCTGTCTATGTAAGATTAATAGATTGGAAACCTAGTGGAGCGATTATTACGGGGTTTTATTTGCAAATAGATTCCGCGCATTGCCCGGTAAAGGTTTACCAGCTATTGAAATCCGTCCCCCGTTGCATACCAACTCCTAAAATTTCACTATCCCGAAATACGCCACTGCCCAAATGGGAGAAAATTTAACTCGGGAGCGGGGGCCAAAATAATTTATTCACCGAAATCAAAACCACGAATTAACGAAATATCACATCGTTGTTTCAATGTTAGTTTTCACGAGAAACCTGAAATATATATATATATATATATATACACTTTTTTGATACAATTCGAGGGAAAAGATATTAACAGTAAATGCATTTTTTCTTTATATTAGATGATTTGGATATTTGTACTGTTGGGCGGGCAAATTTATATTATTGCTCTGGAAAAATATCAGGGGATCATGTGCACGTCCTAAAAGCAAAAGAGTCCCGTTGAAACAAAACGGTTTTTTTTTTTTTCTCTTTTTTATGAGGCGGGCAAATAAGGAACTAACAAAATAATATGCGACATTCACAGTTATATCTAAAAAAAAAAAAAAAGAAGAAAAAAACCGTTGTATCTTATAACGATTACATTTCATGATATTATGCGTAACCGCATAATTATTATAAAATATGAAAGTAACGATTTTACCACATGAACGGACCTACATTAATTCGATTTTATTAAGTGTAAAGTGTAAATTTTTATAGAAAAATATCGATTCGGCAGATCATAAACATATATAATTGTCCGTCTGTTTTGCACTGTGATCGAGATTAATTACTATTATTGTAAAACGGACCGCGGGCAAATAATTTTATCGCGTATAGACGAAACACTGTAAACGAGTAGGTTTGGGTTTGAGTTTTCAACTTTCGCATTTAAAAATAAAACAAAAAGTCCACGGAAACGCTTTGAAGTCTGAAGATATGATTTCATCTATATATATATAATATTTATGTCTGTCTGTCTATGTAAGATTAATTGACTGGAAACCTAGTGGAGCGATTTTTACGGGGTTTTTTTTGCAAAAAGTTTCCGCGCATTGCCCGGTGAAGGTTTACCGGCTATTGAAATCCGTCCCCCGTTGCATACCAACTCCTAAAATTCGGTTTTTCGGGTATTTTTAGTACGTGAAATCGAATTATTTTTGTTGATTTACCTTGGTGTAATACGGATGAGAGCAAAAAAAAAACTGTTATTTAATTATTGCAAAGGCAATCGTTTGTGCTGCGCGTGTATCTATGGTAATAAGTCCAAACACGTGTACCACGTAAAAGCTTTGTTTGTTAGTAGAAAAACGATAAATATTTGTTTAACATGCAATCCCGACGTCATTCGATTGTGGATTGAATTATTTTTGTTGATTAACGGGTGTAATGACAAAATAGAACACATTTAGTACGCCCAACGTGTGCGCTATCCACTTTCCAGCATTTTTTTTTTTTGTTTTTATGTTTTTTTCCGTTTAAATGGCAGGATTACCACGGGCAGGGCAATATTGATCATAAAGATCTAGCGTCCACAATATCTAGCAATAGGAAAGCGGCATTGCCGGGTCAGCTAGTATATTATAATACATTGGTCGAATATTTAATGCCGGTAAAAAAATCGGCACGAGTTTCGCAATTGGAATTGCTCGTGGATTTAACACCTTGCCCCTCACCCGACTTTTTATCGTTTTAGCCTCTTAGGCTTTTTCGCCTACCTCCTACACCGCCGAAATTCCATGTCTCCAGCTCCAGCGGATTGGTCTGGACGTTGATCAGTGAGCGAGTGAGTGGTATTTGGATTTATATAGAATAACGGAATAAAAAATAAATATGTTTTTCGGTAACTTGGCCACGATAGTTTCCCTATTAACGTATTAATATGTGAGACGTGTCATATAAAAGGCTTCTTTTCCTATAAAAAAATAAAAATCGTTAAATTTGTGATAGAAAAAAAAAAAAAAAATGACTGTCCTCACTCATCGAGATAAAAACCATTACTATATTTTAATGTGGATCGAATCGCATACACGAGCATAATCATATCGCTATCGGTTGTGTAGTTTCAGAGCGCATTGCACGCAAACCCGTGGTACGCTTAATTTTTATATATATATATATATAAAAAAAAAAAAAGAAGTATCTATTGAAATGTATAAAAATAAATATAACAGTAGGACGTGTAATTTGCACGACGAGCGAGCCGCTGTGATTGTCGGGTATTTAATTTCTATTCCCTCGTACGCAACGATTAATTATTGTTTTTTATAAGTTCATCGTGAGTATATAATATGGGTAATGGTGAACAATTAAAACGTTGTGTGTAACGTAACGAATAGGTTTGTGGTGAAAATCTTAAAAATTATCGCATTTCAATACACGATTCACAGAACTTCGCTCAGAATCGTTTTTCGTTAGCAACGATTTATCGTTGCGTACAGACAAAAATCAAATTTTTCTCCATAACATACAATCCAAATTCATCCCGTCTGCCAATGGCGCGAAGAGTACGCGTCTCAATTGTTTTGTTTTTTTTTTCCTCAAATTTTCTTTGCGGTTTTGGTAATAAACGGAGAAAAAAACGTCGGAAAAACGGGAATGTTTACACAATAACGGTTTCTGTTGTTTTAGGTCAATCTTAATAATTTACTGAGTTTGAACGATGATCACGAATAAGAGTATTGGGAATGAATCCGTCTCGGAACTTTTACAAAACTACGAGGACCGTTCAAAAAGTACCGGGATTTTGTGTTGAATAATTACAAAAACGAAGTTACATATTATTTTAAAGATATCTCGTTAAAAATACTTTCCCCCGGACGATATGCCACTGCAGTGATCCCGACGATCTTGCCATTTTCCAAAAGTCCTTTGGAACTGCTCAAAAGTCAAAGCTATGAGTTTTCTGTTGTCGCGTTCGTTTTAATTTGCTCTACATCTTGAAATCGTTGTCCTTTAAGCGCAAATTTTAGTCTTGGGAATAGAAAAAAACCGCGGCACCACACAGCAATTTTTTTATCAGCCAAAAATGCACGAATCGACAGCGCTAAATGTGCCGGGTGCATTGTCGTGGTGAACAATCGCGAAACGAATTTGGCACCGCGACCCTTCTCATCTGTACATTTTCTTGTAAAATTGCACGACAAGACTCAGTTGAGATTCGTTTTGTTAACTCACGAACAACCGTTAATCGGCGGGCCATTTCGCATTTTTTCGCAAATTGTCGCCAAACCATCGTTTCTGGATCACTTCGGCGGTCGTCTAGAACGCGCGGATCGTCTTCGGTTGACCGCCGACTGTCCTCGAAACGTTTAAAACACTCGAAAGTCACGGGGAACCATATAACGAATCGTCCCCAGAAGCGGTTTTAGTCGTTTCCGTCGCATAATTCTCACCAAGTTTCCAAGCAAAACTCGATGCACGCGCGTTGTTCGTGAATTTCGGACGCGCCGATAACGGCGACCGAAAAAAAAACTGACCGGATTTAACAACGTGTATTGTACAACTGAGATAAGACAGCGACTTTGGGGTTTTTTTTTTTTTTTTTTTTTTTTTTTTAAATGTCCACTTATTTACAATTTAAAACGGTATCGTGCGCAGATTAGCCGTAATAACATTTGTGCCCGGTAGTTTTCGAACCGGACATACCTCGTACATTATAATCCGATAAAACGCGTACCGTACCACAAGACGCCCACAAGATTGCCGGCGACCAACGTTCAACGGCATTGTTCACTGTCTAGTATAATAACGTAACCTATCGTATTTTAAATTACTACGTACACCGTGGATTTTTTTTTCCACAATGAAAATGGTTAAAAACTGAAACATTTAAATCGATAATCTATACCGGCTTATACGTATTGTTCCCGTATGCGCGCGTGCCCGGTGGAATTATTTTTTCGCGGCGCTGATTATAATAATAATAATTAATCTCGACCCCGGTGTAAAACAGACGAATAAAATATATAATCCGCCGAGTCGGTATTTTTCAATAGTTCATTAATCTCACAACAGTTATCCGACATCGTAATCGCCGTGCTGTCAGATTAAGCACCACGGTTGTAGAAAAAAATTAAGTTCGTTTAAACAAAAAAAAAAAAAAAATGAGTTTTTTTGGTTCAGCGACGGAAATGCACGAGTAGCGTACGAAACGGCGCGAAGGAAAAACATTTCGAAACATTACGGGTTCCAATTAGGTAAAAACGAGAAATCATCATTTCACTTAGATTGAATGGACGAGATTAGAATAAGAAACGTATAAAAAAAAAAAAAACGCTGTCAGCAATCGACAAAAAAGTTTTTCGTTGTTTTTTTAAAAAAATAAAAAACCACCGAAAACGCCGAAAGAAACCAAAAATATAATATTTAGGAACCGAATGGGCATGTCTTTATTTTTAATCAATACGCGCCACTGCAGACGTTGTGTACGCGGAAACGTTATTAGGTATTTACTGAAAATCTCGGGATAGGAGGGATCCGCTATCCGGCGTGCGCGTCTTTATTGCGAAATAAAAAAAAAAAAAAAAAAAAATAAAAATATTATATTCCAATTTGTGCGGTAATTCTCGTCGTAGATATTTTTTTTAAAATAAAAAAAAAAAAAAAAACCAACAATCGTTTCTATATACGCAGTGGCCTTGCGCGGTGTTTTTTTTTTTTTTTTAGTTTTTCGCTCGTCTATATAGACCCAACTCGTTTAACATTTGCGGTGTTTGAATAAACGGATCGTAAAAAATTACGTCCACGTCTGATTCAATATTTAACAACTCGGCATACGTATAACGACTTAACCTCTCACCTCTTCCGTACGACTTTTATACAAAATTTGAAACACACGTTATTTTTTTTATTCGTTTTTTTTTTTTTTTTTGCAACACTAAATACAATATTTGTTTCGTGTGATACGTTGGCGGAAAAATAATTTAAGTCGCGAAATTATAAATTAAATAATACATCATCGCCGGGTATAGAACTTTTAATGATTTCACTATACGTTCATGTGGATATGTAGAAAATGCGTATTGCTTAATTAAAACCGTTTGACAATAAACCGGGTTTTATAAAATTATGAAACGTTGTCAATTTTTTAGTCCTTTCTCCCTTTTGAAATCGTTTTTACCCCTTTCTTTATTTTTTTTTTTTAGTTCACATTATGATATTTTTAACGATTTACGTAATTCTTTTGTTCAATTATATTTTACGCTGAAGGCTTACGTATCTCGTTATAATATGGCTTTCAGTTGGGTTTTTCGGAGGTTTCGACTACTTTATATGTACAGTAGTAATTATAACGTTAACTTGTGCACGTCATAATAACCGTACGCGAGTACGTGAAGCAAAATTTGGAATTAAATCTAATTCCAGTAAAATATTTCACGTCGCAATCCGTAAAACGCGGATGATTGTAATTCACGTGAATTTGGCCGTATCCTATATACGATGTTTTATTAAATCGCGGAGAATTCTGCTGAAAAAATACAAAATAAACAGAAATTCTCTATATTTATGGTTAGCTACCACTAGGAGATAAGAAAAAAAAAAAAAAAAAAAAAAAAGATAATATTATTTAATTAGGAATCGAGTACCGATATACGGTGTACATTAGTAATAACCGTACTGAACAAACTAAAAATATAAAAATGAGCATTTAGCATCCATATTGTTCAATCTAGCGATAGTTTGTCTATATTAAAAAACGTATTGTTTCATAATGTTTTACGCAATAAATTTATCATACAACAACAAAAAAAAAAAAAAAAAAAAACAAACATTTGTTTTATACTCAATCCGAATATCTATAATATTACATCGACATTTATATTAATGAAAAAACGAGAAAAAAAGATAAATATATATATATAAATATAAAAATAACTAATGGAATGTAAACGAAAATGTATAAATGAAAAAAAAAAAAAACAACAAACATAATAAAATAACGCAGTTAAGAACAAAACAAAGAAGCGAATATTATATATAAAGTGCGTGTTAGTATAATTCGATTTTATTTTTTTTTTATGGTTTCGATTCAAAAGTCATCATTAGGTAATATCGGCGTAAAAAAAAAAATTATATCGCAATAGTAAATTTTTGAAATCAAAATCAGTCGTCCTTGAAAGAAATTCATACTTGATATTACACGATGGTTTGCTTTGACTTTTAACTACGATTTTTCTTATATTTTTTTCTCGATCTTGATTAATATATATTGTATTTTTGTCTTCTAATATAAAAAATATCTATAAATTACTAATCCAACGGTTTTTTATTCGTCTATTGTCGATAAATAACCTAAACAAAAATCACAAAAGGGCGTTTCTCGAATCATCACTCATGCGTCCGACGCTTCATCGGATGTCGATATGGAGTCACTGCAACACCTGTTAATGCGTCACATCCTCCTACTCTTCCGCCTGCAACTGTTGCACATGGGCGGGCTACTGATCGTCGGAGAGGTCCTCCTCATGCGGCGCCCTCTCGGGCTACGGCACGGGCCCCTCCGGGTTTCTGTCGTTTCCGCAGTGTCGGCCGTGCTTCTGGAAAAAGCACCGCTGTGGCCCGTCGAATCGTTCTCCTCGGCATCGGTCACACGGCGATGGCTGGGTCTCTGTCGTCTACTCCGGCGAGGCACCGGCTCACCGGTTTCCACGTCATCGTCATAGTCCGCAACGTGAGTCACGGAGCTGTCGTCCAAGTAGGCCCTCCCACTCTGGCCGCTCGGCCGTCGCCGAGACCTCCGGGACGACGAACGACTCCTTTCTCTCCTGCTACTCCTGCTCCTGCTTCTGCTTCTGGACCTAAGACGGCGGCTTCTCCTACGGCGTCTCAGATCCAAGAAGCCGGCGATGCCTTTCGTCACTGTGGGCGTCGTGGCTGCCACGGGCGTCGCGGATGCCACGGGCTTCGCGGCTGCTATGGAAGTCACGGCTGCCACGCGCGTGACTGCTGCCACTGGTGTCACTACCACAGGCATCACTGCTGCCACGGGCGTCACGACTGTTATGGGCGTCGCAAGCTCTTTGCATATCTCACGTGCCGCCTTCTGGCGGCCTTTCAGCAACTCTCTGCCAGTCTTCAGTTTGTCATTACGTTTGTTAAGCGGCAATCGTTTTTCGGACATGTCTTCTGATGCTTAAAACCGTACAAATGTTTACGTACCAAGTATTTTTTATTAATAGATGTGCAAAAATTAAACAAAAAATTATTGGTATACCGTTCTACTGTCGGGTTTCAATAAACGACTTGAGATCACAAACCGACGGGTATAAAAAAAAAACTGTTTACGCGGTTTCCATAGTGTGCCAAACTAGTTCAATTTCGCTTTTACGTCTACAGTTGACCAACACATTTATATATTGCAAATCGTTATTATGTTCATATTGATTTTTAATTTTCATGAAATAGGTTTTTCGACAGGCGATTTTCAAGTGTATTATGAGTGGGTATTTTAATAGTACGCATTTAATAAATGATCACATAGCCGCGCTGGCCGGTCAAAATATCACTTACATAAGTATTAAAGTTCTGGTTATTCAACAATCAAATATCTCAGATTAATTTGTTTGTGCTCAAAGCCCGGTAAAAGTTTAAACCGAGTGATAATGTAA
Organism: Tuberolachnus salignus; assembly: GCA_956483605.1. Taxonomy (NCBI): domain Eukaryota; kingdom Metazoa; phylum Arthropoda; class Insecta; order Hemiptera; family Aphididae; genus Tuberolachnus; species Tuberolachnus salignus. The sequence continues at coordinate 21,745,307 of OY101429.1, forward strand.
TACATTTTTATAATTATGTTAAAGTACAGATTATATATATTCCAAAAAACGAACACTAAATAAACCCCAAGAGTTCACCAAATAGAACGTTTGTTACGTTAGCCGGGGATGGACAGATAAATACAACGATAATCGTCCAATACTCATCGGCTTGCAAATGTATAAAATATACGGTTTTTATTATAGTATTTTTTAATAAATAATTTGTAATTGTTGACTGGTTTTACTACGATGTGAGTTTTTTTTGTTTTCCGTCCTTTATATCCACCTTTTTTTTTTACTTTGACATTAAATGCTTCGATTTTTAAGCGTAGCCCTTTCTCTAAAATAATTACGGATCTTGTTATAGTGCATTAGAGCAGGACTTACTATTATTCTTATTATTTTTTTTTGTTTTTGATATCTGTTGTTGTTTTCTTAACTATCGTGGAAAATTGTAGAAACAATCGGGAAAATTTTCGCAATGGAATCGTTGTTATTTTTTTTGTAACTTATTTAATAATTTTACTCGTCAAAGTTATCATGGAGACGGCTCGTTTTGTCATTCACACTGGTCACAACATTTGCGAACCAACGAAAAGCCGTCAGGGAATCCGGATAGAGAATTTTTTAGAATCAGTTCCGGATAGGCACTTTGAATAATCGTATAAATATCGAGTAAAAAATATATCCCGTGACTAGATTTTAACTATCCGGCTATACATTTATGTGGATATGTAGGTATTGTAAATTGCTTAGAAAAAACTGATTAACAATTCCGGGACGTTGTCAATTTTTAAGTTTTTTCTCCCTTGGAAATCGCTTTTTCTCTTTTTGTAGTTCAATGTTACGATATTGTTACTAATTTGTATTTTTCATTTGTTAATATACATTTTACACGGCTGGCTTACGAATCTCGGTACAAAATGCTTTTCAATTGGGTTTTCTTTGGACGATTTCTGTTGTTTTTCATTTACTGTCCTAATATAACGGTATATCTTTATAACTTGTACACATTATGATTACTATACGCATGTACGTTAAACGAAAATTTAGAATTCAATCTAACGCTAGTGAAATATTTTACTTGGCAATCCGTAAATCGCAGATGATTGTAATTCACGTGAATTTGGCGTATCCTATATAATGTTTTATTAAATTGCGGAGAATTCTGCTGAAAAAAAAAACAGAAATTCTCTATATTTATGGGTAGCTAGGTGATAAAAAAAAAAAAAAAAAAAAAAAAAAGATAATATTATTTAATTAGGAATCCAGCACCGATAAACGGTGTACATTAATAATAATTGTACTGAACAAACTTAAAAATATAAAAATGAGCATTTAGCATCTATATTGTTCAATCTAGCGACAATTTGTCTATATTAAAAAACTTATTGTATAAACATTGTTTAATAATTTTTTACACAATTATTATTATACAACAACAACAAAAAAAAAAAAAAAGCAAACACTTGAGTATAAAACACTCAATCCAAATATCTATGATATTACATCGATATTTATATTAATGAAAAAAACGAGAAAAAAAAAATGAATGTATGTATATAAATATACATACTAATAACTAATGGAATGTAATAGAAAATGTATAAATGAAAAAAAAAAAAACAAAATTAATCAAATAACTCAGTTAAGTACGAAACAAACAGCGAATATTATATATAAAGTGCGTGTTAGTATAATTCGATTTTATTTTTTTTTATGGTTTCGATTTCAATAGTCAACATCAGGTAATATCGGCGTAAAACAAAAATTATATCCCAATGTGAAATTTTTGAAATCAAAATAGGTCGTTCTCGAAAAAATTCAAAAAATTTGATAATACTCGATGGTTTGCTTTGTCTATTAACTACGATTTTTCTACTATTTTTTTCTCGTTCTTGATTAATATTTATTCTATTTTTGGCTTCTAATATAAAACATATCTATAAATTACTAATCCAACGGTTTTTTATTCGTCTATTGTCGGTACATATTCAAAACGATAAGCCGATGTGCCGTTTATCATATGTCCACTTATGCGTCCGACGCTTCGTCGGATGTCAGGCTGGAGTCACTGCAACACCTGCTGATGCGCTTCCTCCTCCTCCGCCGGCGCCTTTTGCACTTGGGCGGACAACCGATCTTCGGGCAGGACCTCCTCCTGCGACGCCTTCTGCGGCTACGGCACCGGCCCTTCGGGGCCTCTGTGATTTCCGCCGAGTCGGTTGCGCTGCTTCCGGCGGTCGCCCCGTTATTCCCCGTCGACTCGTTCCCTTCGACATCCGTCACACGGCGCCGGCGTGATCTTTTCTGCCGAGACACCGGCTCACCGGCGTCCACGTCACCGTCGTCGTCCGAACCGTAATTAACGGAGCTGCCGTCGTTGTAATTGTCGTCCCCGTCGGCGCCCGCATTCTGGCCGCCCGGCCGTCGCCGAGACCTCCGGGACGACGACCGCCTCCTTTTCCTCCTGCTGCCCGTGGTCCTGCTTCTGCTCCGGGACCTACGCCGACGGCTTCTCCTACGGCGTCTTAGATCGACGATGCCGCAACCGTCTCGCATCGTCGCGGCCGTCGAATCCGCCACATCGATCACTGTGACGATACCCCGCCGGATCGTACCGCCTACCGTGGTCGCCTTTCTGCAGCCTTTTAGCAACTTTTGACTGGTCCCCGAGGTGTCATTTGCATCGGGCGGCAATCGTTTTGCAGACATTTTTTTTCTGATGCGTGGAACCGTAAGATTGTTTACGTCTAAATATGTCTTGTTAAAAATTTATGCGAAAGTTAAAAGAAATCGATTGGTGTATCGTTATACCGTTGGATTCCGATGAACGACTCGAGATCGCCGACTAACAACGGATATAGAATACACCGTATACGCGGTATCCATAGTGAGCAGAACGATTTTTGCTTTTGCGTTTACATTTGACCAACACATTTAATATCCGCAAATCGTTATTACGTTTATAATGTTTTTACATTCCTTTAAAATGGGGGTTTTTTTTTTTCCAGTCGTTTTCCATGTGTACTATCAGTGGATATTATAAAAGTACGCGTTTTAAATTTTAAAATTTTAGTATGAACATATTCGCGGTGACCGGTCAAAATGCCATTTACATTAGTAATAAGGTTCCGGTATTACGCCGATCGAGTGTATCGGATTAATTATTCCGCGGTCGAAGAACGGTAAAAATGTGCATTTTTATAACAAACACAGTTTATAAAAATTTCACTAAATGTAGACTGAATTAACAAAGTTCAATAAATAGAACGTTTGTTACGTTAGCCGGTTATAGACAGATAAATCCGATGAAAATCGTCCACTTCCGGCATGCAAATGTATAATATATACATATATATGCGGTTTTAAATATAGTATTTTTTTTTTTAATAAATAATATGTTATTGTAGATTGGTTTTACTACGATGTGAGTTTTATTTGTTTTCCTAACATTTTTTTTTTTTTACATAGACATTAACTGCTGCCTTTACAATACAATAATTTACATAATAAACTCGAACGAAATTATTTCAATTATAAAAAAAAAAAAAAGAAAGAAAAAACACCGTTCGATAAACGCGAGTTACTTACACCCCAAACCCACCCACCTATACGAAATACGTATATTACAATACAACGCGATTTTCCCACACGGAAGTCTAATCTATTTTTTACACTACGTTCGAATAGACGATTATTTATTTATAATTTTTTTGTTGTTGTTTATTTGTTCAGTTTTCGTTTGATTTTTCATCTCATAAAAAAAAAAAAAAAAAAATTAAAAACACACGCCTCACACGTTGTAAAAATGTTCCAGGGCGAAAACGATGAGCAAAGATAATCGTGTATTTAACATATACAGTAGCGTGAGTTTGAAATTTTTCGACAACTGCAAGAAAGGTGCAAAATGTACGATTTTCACGTTTTCCGTAAATATCCGTTTTGATTTATCGAAACCGTGAATTACGTTTTGCCTGTTTTTGCAGTTCAATGTTATGATATTTTTACCAATTTATATTTTTCATTTGTTAATATACATTTTACACGGCAGGCTTCCGAATCTCGGTACAAAATCGGTTTTCAATTGGGTTTTTCTGGACGATTTCCGGTGTTTTTTTTATTTATTGTCCTATTATAACGCTATAACATTATAACTTGTACACATTATGATTACTATACGCAAGTACGTTAGACGAAAATTTGGAATTCCATCTAACGCCAGTGAAATATTTTACTTCGCAATCAGTAAAACGCGAATAATTGTAATTCACACGGTTCAGACAGTACCTATCGAGTGCTTAATAAGATATTCTTCTGTGTATTTAATTTTAAAAATACTCGGATTGGACATACAAATTACCGTACGATAACGACGCGGGTTCCGAAAAATATAAAATCTAAACGCGCCTCTTTTGTAGAGTATAGTTATTGTCTAGCCGGTGCAGAATACCTTGGGAACTGTCCACCTGTACCCAAACACCGGCGGCAGCGCAATAAATGCGAACGCGATTCTGTCTCGCGTAATAACTACCAGACACCTTTGCGATATTCTGCTAACAACCGGATCCGTTTATTTTTTTTTTTATGGTTACGGTTTATATTGTGGAGTCCAACAGAATCACCAATGCGATACAAAATATCAAATAGAGACGCGTTCGCAGTCCTAACGGCGATTTTTAACGACGATAAGAATAATATTTGTATTTCTCCAATGCCGATACCGACAACCAGAACTCGGATTTCGTAGCAAAATATATCCTTAACAAAACGTTTTCGTTAAATTTAAATTATATAGTAAAAATGGATTTTATATAAAATACGGTTATATATTTGTGTACACAGAAAATGACCTTTACGCAGCAACTGTAGTAATTTCAGGTGCGTTTTTCATATATCCTATTAATCGTAATGTTCCACAATAATGTCTAGTGGGGCGTGTAATTTTGAATGCTATTGATTATTTGTAATTTCTATGTATCCGTTATTTATTGAAAAAACCCCATTTCGATTTTCTAAAAACAATTTCGCCACCTTCACACCGTTGCCTTCTTTTGACTTGTGTTTCGCTACTAACACAGTAGGCATATTTTATCAGTGTTCCATTTATCACTGTTTTTACCACTGCTATTACAGTGTGTCTGGCAATTATTTTCGTAATCGAAGTGTTAAAATATACATAGACAAATGTTAAGTGTTCGTGAAAGTTATGTAAATATCGAAAAAAACCAATTGAATTGGGAAAATAGCCCAATAACGCGATACAATGTATTTACTTTTCTGGAATAAAAGAAAGATTTAAAACGTATGGAATATCTAAGAATTATCTTTCCGTCACGTTAAATAACGTATAAGTTTGTCGTGACGAAATAAATAAATGAAACAAATTATTGAAATCAAAATTTCCTTAAGTAACGTCGATTCTATTATATTATATATATCCCTATATTAAATAATAGAGAATAACTAATAACCGCAGCGATATTCGGAAAAATTAAAAATGTATGGATTGATAGACGAAAAAATAATTATATTATACGCTCAGCTTAAACCGTCGGGATTAGAACAACTCGAAATGTGTCGACAGTATCTCTTAAATACCGTGGGAACACGCCGAGGTAGATTTTTCGAAAATTCTACCCCTCCCCCCCGGTAAGTGGCACGCGCTGAACACTTACCCTCAAAATACAAAAATCTCTTTAAATCTGTGTGGTTACCCCTAAGTGATATATATATATATAAAAAAAACTAAAACTAAAAAAAAAAAAACAGTTATTATTATTCAATTTGTCAATCGGGCACTGCTTCGGACCGGAGGAATGTACGGTTTGTAATAAACCGTACCGAACAAACGCTAAAAATATAATTATTAGCATATCGTACGGTTTGCCTATATTACATAACGGTTTTTTAGAAAATAATTTTCGCGTAAAAAATTACGCGATTATTTTCGTGCAACAAAAAATGATTTACAATCGATCAAAACATCTATGATTTTAATACACAGGCATTTATTTTCATCGAAAAACATATGATATAATACGTATGTATGTTTCATATATATAAAAAGAACAATAGGAATAAAAAAAATAACGTATAAATGAAACAAAAAAAAAAAACGTAGTTAAAGTACAAAACAAACCGGCGAAAATTATATATATATATAAACCGCGTGTTAGTACGACTCGTACGGTTTTGATTTAAAAAACTATCATCGGGTAATATTGTCGTAAACGGAATAATATATCGGCGATGATGGTTTTTTTTTTTAAATCGAAATCGGTCGTACTTAGCAAGCACTTCATATTTCGATAATACCCGGGTTTGTATTGTTCTTTAACTACGATTTTCCTTTTTACATTATTCGTTTTATATAAAAAATATATATTATCATACTAACGGGGGGGGGGGTTTGTTTTACCTATTTTCGATATTTTCAATACCAACACGATAATCCAAAGCGATGTTTCTCGCATTTCCGCTTAGGCGTCCGGCTTGTCGTCGGATTTCAAGCTGGTGTCACTGATATACCTGATAATGCGCCTCCTCCTCCGCCTGCGTCTTTTGCACTTGGTCGGACAACCGCTCTCCGAGCAGGACTGACCGCCGCGGCGCCTTTTGCGGTTACGGCACCGGCCCTCCCGGGCTTTCGCGATTTCCGCCGAGTCGGTTGCGATGCTACTGGCAGTCGTACCGCTATTGACCGTCGTCGAATCGTTCTTCTCGTCGTCGGTCACCGAGACGCCGGACACCGAGACGCCGGACACCGGCCCACCGGTTACCGCGTCGTCGGTTACCGAGACGCCGGACACCGCCCCGCCGGTTACCGCGTCGTCGTTATTGTCTGAACCACAAGTCACTGGGCTGCCGTCGTTATCGTCCCCGTCGGCGCCCGCACTCTGGCCGCTCGGCTGTCGCCGAGGCCTCTTTACGCTCCTGCTGCTCTCGCTGCTGCTTCTGCTCCGGGGCCTACGCCGGCCCGTTTTCCTACTGGGCTGCAGATCGAAGATCCCGCAGACGCCTTCCGCCGCAGCGGTCACCGAGACGCCGGACACCGGCCCACCGGTTACCGCGTCGTCGGTCACCGGGACGCGAGACACCGGCCCACCGGTTACCACGTCATCGGTTACCGAGACGCGAGACACCGGCCCACCGGTTACCGCGTCGTCGTTATTGTCCGAACCACAAGTCACTGGGCTGCCGTCGTTATCGTCCCCGTCGGCGCCCGCACTCTGGCCGCTCGGCTGTCGCCGAGGCCTCTTTACGCTCCTGCTGCTCTCGCTGCTGCTTCTGCTCCGGGGCCTACGCCGGCCCGTTTTCCTACTGGGCTGCAGATCGAAGATCCCGCAGACGCCTTCCGCCGCAGCGGTCATCGCGGCCGCCTCGGACGTCGGTAGGGCTGCGGACGTCGCGAGCGCTTTGGATATCCCAACGGCCACGGCCGCCGCATCGATCACCGCGACGTTACCGCGCTGCATCGGATCCCGCGGGACGGTCGCCTCCCGGCTGCCATTCGGCAACTCGCCGCTGGCCGTCGGTTTGTCATTGTCGTCAGACGGCAATCGTTTGTCGGACATGTTCTCCGATGTTCTAGACCGTAAAAATATTATTTTTTTTGTTAAAAGATGTGCGAAAGTTAAAATACAATTATTCGTATATCGTTCTAAACCGTCCGGTTTCAATAAACGACTAGAGATCACGGGCTATAAAATAAACGGTGTTTCCATAGCGAGCCAAACGAGTTGATTTTCGCTTTTACGTATACAGTCGACCAACACATTTATATTTCGCAAATCGTTACCATAATTATATTGGTTTTAAATTTTCTCGAAATTGGTTTTTCGTCAGCCGTTTTCCGAGTTTAATACGAGTGGGGTATTTTAATAGTACGCGTGCAAAAAATGACCGCGTACTCGCGCTGGCCCGTCAATATATCACTTACATTTCCTATTAAAGTTCCGGTTTTAAATTTATTAAATATCTCGGATTAATTCGTTCGTGGTCAAAGCCCGGTAAAAATGTCAACCGAGTGATAAATGTAATACGTTTTTACAATTTACAGTTTATATAAATTTCACAAAATTTAGACTTATTAAACACCGAGGGTGTTCACCTTATAGAATGTTTGCTACGTTAACCGGAGATAGCCAGACAAATCCGACGGTAATCGTCCACTAGTCATCGGCATACCAATGTATAATATATGCGTTTTGTATTATTTTTTTGTTTTAATTAGTAATATGTAAATTGGTATTACTACGATGTTTTTTTTTTTTTTTTTTAGTGCCCGTCTGTAAACGTTTTTATTACTTAGGATCTTGTTGCTGCGTTAGAGCTCGACTTTTTTTTTGATTTAGGTTGTAGTTTTCACGACTATCGTGGAAAATCGTATAAAAAGACGGGGAAATTGACGGCAATCGATTCTCCATTGTTCTTTTTATTGTAATTTATTTTAAAATAAAATGTTTTATAATCGTCGAAGTCGTCACGGACACGGCTAGGTTTATCATTCACGGTATCCACGACATGTCCGGACCCGGTGTTCCTTTTTCCGTTCCCAATTATGTGGCCATTGTAATGCCAATGACGACAACGGTGTTTTTTATACAGACGATGACCCCTATTCCCGCCCACTAACGAATAACACCGGTGTCGGTTTTCGCGGGTACGCCGGATCTTGTATATTTTTTTTACATTCGAAACGTACAAATATTTTCATGACCAAAGCTTGCGATGTATTGTTTAAGAAAATCCAATAGTACAAGAACATTTTTTTTTTTTATAAAGCTTATCGTAATTGACCTTAACGATGTTATCGATAAGATGGTTACACATGGTGAAGTATTGAAATTTATTATATTGAATTTATCGATCGAATACAGTGGTTATTTTCATTCGCATGATATACGTTATTTTTTTTTATACTACTACATCTAAAAAAAAAAAAAGTGCTGTTTCTATTGTACCGAGGACTTGTACCACTAAAAAAAAAAAAAAAAAAACATTAACTATGCGAGAATTTGTGCACTAGATATTATTTCCTAGACGATTTGATTTAAAAATCGTACAAATCGTTTTTTTTAACAAAATTGTCGATAAAATTTGTAATGTTTAAATAATATCTCAGTGTTAGTGTTTTAATTACATAGTAGACATTATTTGGGACATTATAATGAAGCCGTTTGTATTTCGGCGTTTTAATGTTAAAACAGTAAACGCGGAGGAAAATTTTACACGAATTATGAATAAGGATTAACCGACGGGCGGGCTCGCAGACGACAGTATCGAGACTAAAATGTGAAATTATCGATAACGAACAAACGATTGACAAAAGACCAATGGAATTTTTTGTCATTGTTTATGGAATCGTTATAATTCTATAGGGGTTTTTTTATTATGATAAAACGTGTTTACTGTTTATAAATAACATCAATAACCGGCAAAAATAATCTAATCGGCGATCACCGAGCGTTTCTATAAAAAAAAAAAAAAAAAAAAACGTGGTGCGTTCACGAACAGTCAACGACTATATTTTAATGATAAAAATTAATTCGAGAATTTTTGGTTGTATATTTAAAGGGCAAAAAAAAAAAAAAAACGTCGATGGTGAAAAAAATATCGAGAAAATTATTAATTGCATTAAATATTTCTCGAAAATGTATAAAATGGATGAAATATGGAAAAATAATAATATTAAATATGCATTTGTATGCAAAATAAAATGGAAAATCTAGCTTTGTCTTAGGTGTAAAACGTGTTTGTTTTTTACTGTGCTATTTTTTGAAATTACGTAAAACAACTATGCAAATGCTACAAGTCCTATTATCGTGTTAATACAATAGACTTTTTATGTTTGAGGCCCTCGAATTCAGTTACGTAAATTCGCCCCATTCGCCACTGACTGAAACAAATATACGTAAAAAAATTAAATAATTACCAATATGTCTTGTTACAGTGTACAACCCTACAATATTATTATATTATTATTTACTTTTGTTTCCGGTCATTACGGAAGGCGTACTTTTTTTCGTTTTTTTTTAATAATACTATAATACGCTACAAAAAAAATACAAAATATAATAGAAAAACCGTACACGAATTCGTGTCTGGCACGTAAACTTTTCCCATTTATCCATTGGCAGTTCGTTATTATTATTATTATTATTATTATTATTATCCCATCAATATTTCAGTATAGTTTTCACCGGTGCTGCAGATTTGCCGATTTTCACAGTTTTTAATCTAGGCTTTTGTGCGTTACTCGACAATGTTGCGCCAATATTTTGCGTTCGGTATTTACGAATTCGAATTTGAATGTTATTTCAATGGGATCTCGCGATAATATTATTTACAGCCCATTGATTACGGCGATACGCCTACACGGTTTCATTGAAGAGTCGAACATTGGCCACGAAATTATAATAATATCGCAATAACGTTTCCTATCCATATAATTTAATCGTTTAAACGGCATCGTAATTTCGGAACTTTACTACCACACTATTTAATATGAGTCAACTGATTTAAATTCGTCCCATCCCCCCATCCCCCCCCCATATAACGGCGATCGAATTTCACGGGTCACACGACTAGGGTAGTAAGCTTGAACATTTTTTTTTTTTTTTTTGTGACGTACTTTTTCCGAATGATTGTGAATTTCGAAAATTATGCCATGTTTTCAACTGTTACATTTATTTACGTTTCTAAAAATATAAATATCTATATTGGACCTATAATATACTCGTAATTTCGATTAAAGTTAAAATATTTATATTTCTGAAATCTTCTCGACGAGTTACGAACTCTATAATAAATATTTTTTTTTTTTTTTTTTTTCGAATGATCATAAGTAATGCCCGGAACTTGAACACCTAAAACACTGGGAAAACTACACGAAAAAGGTGCATAAACGACATAAAAATGTTTAAAAAAAAGACATTAAAATAAGATATTAATCAAATAAATAAAGGGGCATTTAAATTAAAAAAAAAAAAAAAAAAAAAAATATATTAATAAATTGTAGTTGCAAGATTACTAAATTAGATGGGCCAGTAATTGAACGTTGCATCTCGCATACATTCTGTACTATTATTCATTCACAATAACGATTAGGAGTTTTGGTCCAACGATTCACATTAAGGAGATAAAAAAAAAATATCGAATACGATCAATATTTTGGGTTTAACATACTAAATTATCCGACATACATAAAAACAGTGCAATATATTCAGGCAGTATATGAATGCGTTGAATGGCCAAAAAATATCAAACAGATGCAAAATATTAACGGTACCATCAGCTTCCGTGTTCCATAAATCAAATTTATATACGTTAAAGCATAAGAAAAACAACGCAAACGCAACAAGTTCCGGGTCCTAATAATAAAATAATTTCGGTTAATTATTTTACAAATGTTTCAGATTGTTTTATACGTTTAAAATATTAAAACGAACTTAAAACATCAATCGCCAACAGCGTAAACCGTCGGGATTAGAACTGTCAACTCGAAATGTTGACAGTATGTCTTAAATACCGCGAGCACCGTCCGAGGAAGGTTTTTTGAAAATTCCCACCCCTGATGGGTGGGTGGGTACGCACAGGAAACTTCTGCTTAAAATACGAAAATCTCATTAATTCTAGGCGATAAAAAAAATAAAAAAAAGTTATTACGGTTTCATTAGCAACCGATCACTAATTTTGACCGGCATGTACGGTGTGTACGTTAGTAAGGTAACCGTATTGAACAATGTAAAAATATAATAAATAACGTTTGGCATGCATATCATGACAAATTTGTCTATATTACAAAACGTATTTTTTGTAAACATTTTTTCGTAATTTTTTACGCGATTATAATCGTACGACAAAATACGAACAATTCTTTTATTCCTCATATCTATGATAATACATAGAAATTTATATTGGTGAAAATACAAAGATATAATATATATATATATAAAAAAAGAACAATTTGAATAAAACAAAAATGTACAAAAAAAAAAAAAAAATCGTAGTTGGAGAAAGTGCAAAACAAAGCGGCGAAAATAATATATAAAACGTGTGTTAATGGTAATGACGACAAAAACGAAAAAAAAATATATCGCTAAAATGATTTTCGATACCGAAATCGGTCAAACTAGCCACGCACTTCATATTCCATAATACTCCACGGGGTTTTGTATTGTCCTTTAACTACGATTTTTCTTATTTTTTTTTATTTTTTTTTTCGTTTTACATTAAATTATTGTTTTATCGTTCTTGATTTATATATAAATATATAATCTATTTTTTTTTTATAAATATATAAATTTAAATATCTATAAATTATCAACATAACGGATTTTTTTTTCTTCGATTGATAACCAAAAACAAAAATCACGAGGGGGGGCGTTTCTCACATTTCCACTTATGCGTCCGACGATTCATCGGACGTCGAGCCGGTGTCATTGCGACGCCTGCTAATGCGCTCCCTCCTCCTCCTCCTCCTCCTCCTCCTCCGGCTGCGTCTTCGGGACCTGCGCGAACGACCGCTCGTCGGACCGGAGCTCCTCCTGCGGCGTCTTCTGCGGCTACGGTACCGGTCCCTCCGGGCTTCTGCGATTTCCGCGGAGCCGGTTGCCCCGCTACTGGCAGCCGCACCGTAATTGACCGTCGACTCGTTCTCCTCCACGTCGTCGGACACACGGCGCCGGCCGGGCGTACGCCATCTCCTCCGGGACGACGACCGCCTCCTTTCCCTCCTGCTGCTCCTGCTCCTGCTCCTGCTCCGGGACCTACGGTGACGGCTTCTCCTACGGCGTCTCAGTTCTACGATGCCGTCGGCGGAGTGTTCCGTCGCTGCGGTCGTCGTGGCTACCGCGGGCGGCGCAATGGATTTGGATATCTCGTCCGCCAGGATCGACGCATCGATCACCGCGACGTCACCGCGCTGTTTGATAATTTGCGATACGATCGCCGTCCGGTGGCTTATCAGCAACTCTCTGCTGGCCGTCGGATTGTCATTATCGTCAGGCGGCAATCGATTTTCCGACATATTCTCCGGCGCTTTAAACCGTAAAAATATTTACGACCGAATAATATTTTTTTATAAATAAATTCTGCGAAAGTTATAAAAAAATTATTGGTGGTGTATCGTTCTACCGACGGGTATAAAATAAACTGTTTACGCGGTTCCCATAGTGTGCCGAACTAGATGAATTCCGCTTTTACGTTTACAGTTGAACCAACACATTTATGTTTTGCAAATCGTTACTATGTTCATATTGATTTTAAATTTGTTCGTAATAAGTTTTCGCTTGGCGTTTTCCAAGTGTAATATGAATGGGTATTATATATATATATATATATATATGCAAAAAACGACCACGTACTCGCGCTGCCCGGTCAAAATATCATTTACATTTTGTATTTAAGTTCTGGTTTTATAAATTTATTAAATATCTCGGATTAATTTGTTCGTGGTCAAAGCCCGGTGAAAATGTCAACCGAGTGATAATTCGATGAATTTTACAATTTCCAGAATACCACTGTTTATATAAATTTGAACAAATTTATATCAAATAAACACCAAGAGTTCACCGAATGAATAACGTTAGCCGGGTATAGACAGACAAATCCGATGATTTTCGTTATCTTTCGGAAGTTTCAATTCGTCTCTTGCGTGTTAATTATTCGAGACGTCGCGCAAGATTCGCTGGTTTTCACCAAACGGATTACTTTACGGAAACTTTGCGGCTCATCTCGCACGCCGGATTTCGCTTATTTATTCGTACCTAGCCGTTTGAAATTTCACTGTGCAACCGTAAAAAACGATCGTATTACTATGTGAATAATATTATAGTCTGGCTACCGTCCGGACGTCTAGAACGAGTACGCCGTCGGCGCACGAATGACGTAGTAAATTTTTAGCGGTCGCGCGACACGTTTGTCCGTATTTACGCGCCGTAAATCACTTGGACACCGACCGGATTTACTTATATAACACTTCGTGCCGATAAAATATCTATAACCAAGTGGTGCACGCGTATTTAGAGATTTGATGACCCCGATTTGTATCATGATACAAGTGCATTTTTTTTTTTCCTGTCATGGTCAGTACAAAAATATTTCGAGATCCAAAATTAACAGGGATTAGTTATAGTCAATAATAAAATTATAACAAGTACTTGACGTTATTTCCGAGCCGTTTTATACCCGTTGAAATTTTCTGCCCTATAAAATCTCTTCTTCCCCCCCCACCTCCATCTCTAAATACGTCACTGCGCAAATGGGTGAAAATTCGACTTGGTGGGCAAAATAATTTATCCGCCGAAATCAAAAACCACGCGCGGTGGTGTGAATAAAATCGTATTCCGCGTTTAACGAAATAATCAATGACTAATTTAACTACTTTGATCGCTCGATTAAACAAATCTTAAACAATTCACGAAAAAACACATCATTGTTTCAATGTTAGTTTTCACGAGAAACCTGAAATATATATATGCACAATTTTTTCGAAACAATTTGAGGGAAAAAATATTTTTATCTTATGATCGTAAACAGTAATTGCGTTTTTTCATTATTTTAGACGATATTTTTACCGTTGTTATGACTGGGGGACGGGGGCAAAGTTATACTATTGCCCTCTCCTCCGCATAAATGTCAGAGGAGCGTGTGCCTGTCCTTAAAGCGAAAAAGTCTCGTCGCGTTGAAACAAAACGGATTCTTTTTTTTTTTTTTTTTTTTTTTTTATGAGGCGCGCAAATAAGGAACTAACAAAATAATATGCCATATTCATATTATCTACATTGAAAAAAAAAAAAAAAAAAAAAAAAACCGTTGTATCTTATAACGATTGCATTTCGCGAAATGGCGTAGCCACATAATTATTATAAAATATGAAACTAATGATTTTACCACATGGACGTGACCTACATTAATTAGTTTTTTATTAAGTGTAAAAAGTTTATGTTTTTGTTTTACACAATTTGCACTGCGTAATAATAATTTCTCTCGTCGAAAAATAATCTGTTACATGATATTTCAGCGACTACGGCCAAGAGTAATGCATTTTATTGACTTACAGCCGTAATGAGTTTTAATATTTGTTTAAGGGGCCTGTTCGCGACCCGTTTGGTTTGCTCAAAAAAATGTTTTACGAGAAAAACTCACCGTGACTCGTAGGATGATCCGATTCCGATGATTTTATTTTTTTTTTTTTGAAAAGTGGATTTACCTTTTACCGGGCGCATCGGCCTCGGGTTTGATTACATTTCAAAATATCTCGCTTGTACTATAGAAATCAATTGTTGGGAGTTGAATTGTTACGTTTTATAATAAATAAAAAAAAAAAAAAAAACTATTTGTCATTAGTCAAATTGTATAAGTGAAATGTTGAAAAACCTCAAATGGCAGACGGACTCGGATCGAAATGAGGTATTTTTTTTTATTAGTTTTTTTCTTTATAAAGATCGGGTACACCGTAATAGACATTTCGAGCCTTTTTTTTTTTTTTTTTTTTTTTAATAACGTTAACCTCCGCGGTGCCACGATACACAATCAAAAACGTACGTTTTCTTCAATGGAACTGACTATAATTTAATACACCAGATACCAAGGAAAAGTGTCTTTTTTTTTTTTTCTCTCCAAACATGTACAAATGATCGAATCACATCGTAATAGTATTTACTCTTACGAGGATAATAATGAAATCCAAATAGTTTTCGTGTAGCTTTTCGCGAATATGAAAATAATTAGGATATTAATTTACAGTGTTTTTTTTTTTTTTTATTCGTTTCACACTACAGTTTTAACGTAATTTTCAGATTTAATTTCACAGGTATGGTTTCGCGAATGCAGCGTGTGTCCTCCGCCGCGGACAACAATATTATAATATTAATGTTTTTGGCAAAATTTAATCTCCGGTACCTTTGCGGCGGGCTACGCCGCGAACGTTCGGAAAGAAAATTTAATTTCACATCGCGGCGTTTAACGAAATAGATTAAAACGAACAGTGTATTTGATTAAAAACGTAATAATATCGTCACGGATAAGTTTACGCGGTGTGCCCCGCCCGGCAATATCGCACGATCTATTGTATTGTACTCGTACACCTGCATGTCGGCCGGTGTTCTAAACGCTCGGTTTCCAGCAATTCCCGACTGATTCCGTTTACATAATAATATCGTAGAGAAAAAAAAATAAATAATACGTAATATTATTGTGGGGGGTGGTCGAACGCAGAGGAAAAAAAAACTAAGAGTATCTACACTACATGCAGATACATCATAGGTACATGTATGTGCCTTGTTTCTACTGAATATAGTTGACATGAGAATGTCGATGTGAATTTGGTATTAGATACGAGGAGACGAGGATTAAACTGTAGGTAACATTTTTAACACGTGTAAAAAATAAACAAGTTTCAAAGACAGGAATTATTTATATTGAGTATACATTTTTCTAAATGTTTAAATGGAAGACGCTAATCGTTCAGAGATAGGATCGAGAGGCGGTAAATCAGACGGAAATGGAGGATAAC
Source organism: Tuberolachnus salignus (assembly GCA_956483605.1). Lineage (NCBI taxonomy): Eukaryota > Metazoa > Arthropoda > Insecta > Hemiptera > Aphididae > Tuberolachnus > Tuberolachnus salignus. The sequence goes on from OY101429.1 coordinate 21,761,811, forward strand.
AAAAACCGTTAATCGTAGCAAAACGGGGAACTTTGTTACTGGTGCAGAGTTTTATAACAAGTATTGCACACGCTCGTATTATGAGAATCTAAGTCTGGGTATTTTTCGAGCAAAAAATCTACGGCTTTCATATCTTTCTCGAACCAAAGGCGACCGCAAACAGCGCAGGAAACACCGAATTTGTTTTGGGTAAAACGAAAATTGAATTCGTTATCAGCGACGGGAAATTCGTCAATACAGACATTTCGCGGCGGTTCGGTTATCGGAATGACGATTTTGAGCTGGTTCTTTAAACGAGCGTCGCGGTAACATTCTCGGTGTCGGACAAATTAACAGAATGACCCCCAGCCATAAGACATATACATGTCAAAATTCTGGTGGTGCACCCTCCCAAAAAAAATGTAAAACGTAACTAACACATTTGTGGGTTGGGCAATTTAGTTTTTAAGTTTTTAATCCCCCACCCGAATATAATTAATAATTATAGAGCGTTGATTTAGTTATTAATTTCTATTTTTTTTTTTTTTTTACTCTTGTAATTTGTCGTATACGCGTATATAGATCCCTGAATATATATATATATATATATATATATATATATATGTAGCTAAAGAACAATTATATTTGAACGGTCGTTGTGTTGAAAAGTCGAGAGAAAATAAAAATAAAATAAAAATAGAAAAACAGTTTTATTCACTTTTAAAAATTAATATAATTCATTTTTCACGACGTATATCTACTCGTATCGACCTATTATTATCAGATAATATTTATTATGAATAATATTTATGGTCCTGGTGCCCGGCCGTATCTGCCATATAGCGGAATTCAATTAGGGTCGCTAAATATTTATAAATAATAAAGGATAAATATTTTTGGGTTTATTTTTTATTTTTTTTTTTTTTTAATCATAGTAACCCATAAATCTATTTTATAGCCGCGCCACAACGCGAATAGCTGCATATGAACGGCTATATGATTTTATTTTTTTTATATATATATATTTCCCCCCTCACCTCGTTTCCTTTTTGTCCATTTTCCGGATTAATCTCAAGACAAAATAATGTATTATTCGTCGCGCATAGGTATTTAATACGTTTTTATTTTTAAATATTAACGTTTTTTTTTTTTTTTTTTTACTAAACTATTTTATTAAAGCAATAAAACATCGGTAGGTAACGCCCCATAGGGGGGCCATGGTCAACAAATCAGAATATTAAAAAAAAAAATAATCAATTCGTTTAAAGTTGAAAATATTCAACAGAATCTCAACAATTTCGGTACACGTGTTTTGTAATCGCCGAACACATTAATCGATACGTTTTATTTCGATTTAGTTTTACAGGTTTCATTGAATTAATTACATATTCGACATTCGAAGCAATTCTTAGAGCCGGCTGGAGGGAAAAAAAAAATAAATTCTCTATTTAACTAAACGAAAGCTAATTAACGGATTTTTTTATTCATATTTACCTACCCCGTCATTACTTTAATTATTTTTTACGGCCGAGACCAATTGGAACGGAGAATAATATTAACGAGTATTTATTTTTTTCGCGGTCTAATAATTATCATGGAAAAAGACGTTGTTGGTTGTTTATCAACGTAATTGAAAAACCTATAACGGTTTACCCGTATAACGATATCAACGATATCATTTTTTTATTTAATTTATATAATATTTTAAATTAACGGTAAGAACGCCCGTAGAATTATCCCGGTGTTTGGTAATCCATGCACATAATTTAAATCGTAATATGGTGCATAGATATATCATCACGGTAACATAATTATATAACTACGCTACGCAACGCGGATAAGGTCGTTTATTATTATTATTATTTTTTTTCGTTTTTGTTTTGTGTTTTCGTTTTATTAAAAAATTAACACTTAATATTTTATAAACTAACGACACCGGTAAGTTTATTCCGTTGTCGGGAATATACCGAATATTCCCCGGGAGAACAATTATAAACTTTCGGAGCGCACGAGATATTACAGTTATCGTCGTTCGCCCAAAGTCATGAAACATTTTAAAGTATCGCGAATAAATCTAAAAAAAAAAAGTTTCGGCTTGTCAAATAGATACATATATATATATTTTTTAATATTGTTATTATAACACAACTAATTTAGTGGACGGGCAGGTGTGTGATTATCAATTATCAATATTCAACGGAACAAATAAAACTTATTGGTATTATTATTCTACCGGAATATTTTTTGTAAATTCGCTCGGGATATTGCGCGATTCGGATACAATGGATTTTTATCGCACTTGGATAAATCCGTTTACGGATTTAAATTTAAAATACATTGCAATATCCTCGCGGATTTTTTTTTTTTTTTTATAAACGACAATCGGCCCGTATTCGGGGTACAGCGAACAACACCATTCGCCGACAATCGATGAGAAATCGTTGAGCGTTTAAATCGGTCGCAAAAAAAAAAAAAAAATATATATATATGTTTTTTGTTTGAAAAATCGTAATTCGCGGATTTTCGATATATCCCAACCTAACATTATCGAGATTAGCTCCGTGCAATACTCCCGGCGTCCGTTTGTCGACCATCCGGCCGGTGTCTTTATACCGGGTGTCGGTATCTTTTGGCCGGAACGACGGCGTTAACAATATAAATCAATTTATAACGACGGCGAACTTTTTATAGACTAATTCTCGTTACTTTTACATTTGCACGGCTCCGAGCGACGGACGATAACTAATATCTCCCGTGCTCCGAAAAGTTTATAATTGCTCTCTTGAGGAAATTCGAAACATTCCTAAACAACGGAATAAACTTACCGGCGTCGTCGTTAATTATAAAATATAAAGTGTTAATTTTTTTTTTTTTTTAATATATACATAAAAAAAAAAAAAACACAAAACAAACAGAAATAAACAACCTTAGATCCGTAGTATGATTATGTAACGATAATATTATGACAGTAGTGTGTACACCGCCACAAATATTATTATTAATTTGAATTATGTTCATAGTTTATTGCGCACACGGACAACACGTTAATTTACGCGGTTAATTAAACAAATAAACGGTTCGAATGTCATGTTTCTACAAAACTATTTTACTCGTGCCGTTTAAAAATTACAAAAAAAAAATAACGTCGGTTTCGTTTGAGAATTGCTCGATTTCTCCATTTTCGGGCCGTTTTCGTTCTATTGCACTGAACGTGGTGTATTGTGGAAAATGCGAATTCCCTACGCGCTCGTCCGATACGATTACTAATAACTTCTACGTGCTTATGTTAAAAAAAAAGAAAAAAAAAAAAAAACAAATCTGGTCGAACTTTGCACTACAGCTAGGGCTACTGTTGTAACCGGGCAGTAACGTAACGCGTATACGGTACACGGTAATTTAGAGTATGAAACACAAAAAAAAAAAAAAAAACAACGCATTGCGATCTAAAAAACGATTCTGGTTGATGCTGAGATCATCTCTGTTACGCGACAGTCGGGTTTCCTTACGGTGTTGCCGAGGTAACGGAGAGATCGACACAAATGAAACCGACGCATCGCAATTGGTTATTTTACATTTTTTTTTTTTTTTTTTTTTGTCTAGACAAATTTTACAGACATAATTTTAATTCAAATGAAATACCGCCCGGTAAAAGGTCCGCGCGCCATTCTGAGACACGGTGCGATTTATATCCGGAGCGTTTACACAAACCGAAAAAATTTTACCCGGGAAAGTAAGGCCCCGCCCGCTTTTACAGACCTCAGAATTTAATACGCGAAAATACCTAAACGATTTTCTATCGGAAAAAAAAAAAAAAAAAAAATGGAAAAGTATGAAAATATCGTAACGTAACGCCGACAGTTCCACGCAACTGTCGTAATAATTTAAAAATACGTTTAGTATTTGTTGTTCCGGCGGCGAATTGACGGGAGTTGTGGCCAATGGGTTGACCAAACTGGCGATTTTAACCCTCGCCCACACTCCAACGAAAACATCACCGGTACACCCCATCCGGCTACTTTTTATACTTTTATTGTTTTTATACTCTGTTGTATACACGGCATTTCTAATATTACCTGAACACTGTACGACTCCTTACATATTGCAGCAACTGTAATTTACATAATTTTAATGACATTAAATATTATTATGTTAATGTTTTTTTTTTTTTTTTATATACAGTATAATATACTAGTAGTAAGTGTATATTATACACTTACTACTCACTTGAACTTCCAAAAATAACATCGCGGGATATTTACTTTGCTTATAACGTTTAGGTATATTATGTGTGTGTGTGTGTGTGTGTGTGTGTGTGTACGGGATAATGTAATTAAAAAGAAAAAAAAAAATTTACTTTTTTTTTTTTTATTGATTTCAGTCTGAACGGCAGGTGAGGACGACATGTAAATCGTCAAAGTTCTCTAAAACGACGGTTTAAATTCGATTCAATTGTAGGTTATATCTGCTTCGAAGGAAAGCGAATCGAATCGATATGTTTTTAACATCGCGGAGGACAAAAAAATCATAGGGGCAATTATGAGAGGGACAGGCGTCTTGGGTGTGCACAGCGGCCCCGAATTTTTCTTCGTGTTTATGTTCTATGCAGTTTTAATGCGACAAAATAAATTATTCTAATATTGTAAAAGAGTAATATTCCCCACCTGTTCATACGTATTAAAAATCTTACTTTTTCCAATTCAACCGCAAAAATCGGTTTACCAAGGCTATTTATCAATTTTAATTTAAATTTTACGACGCGAAAAATTTATCAATTTGGCTATCCGTGTACCGACAACCGTTTGAGTCAATTTTTTTTTAATACGGAATTCATCTTTACAGCCAAAAAAAAAAAAAAATAATAATAATATTATTAACCAATTCTGGCAGGTTACGTACGTATTCTTTAGTTACGGTTGCTTTTTAAATCCGTAACATAATTTTACGTTTGTAGGTCTGGTAGATTAGGAGGAGAAACACGGATCCCCCGGGAATTTTTCAACGAGTATATTTTTTTTTTCCGGAGACATCGGCACCCCTTGAATTTTGTATCGAAATCGCGCCCCGTCAAAATGGCGAAATATTCTGGAGCAAAAAAAAAAAAAAAAAAACCGATTTTCCCGAATAATTTAACCATTTTTATGGTGTTCTGTTATTCGTGTCCAAAACGAATAGCAACAACGACGGTTCGAATAATGTATACAACAAGCGTCGTTTTAATGCTTTGTTCGAGAAAGTATCTCGAGTGTTTTTGTATCTACAGTAGACCGGGAATTTCGGTATTGAAAGTTTGCGAACGGCGGACGTCTTTGTGCAACGTTCATATTTTTCATTATGATCGGTCCGTTTAAATAAAAAAATAAAAAAGTCCGGATACCGAGTTCGTGGAACGTTCCCGGGTGCCGGCGTAAAACGGCGAAACCGAAACGGGTCGAAACCCCGGGCGCGGGGCGACACATTATTTACGCTTAGCGCAATCTTAAGAGATTTTTCGGAAAATCGTACGTATCGTAGAATAAATCCCGAATGTATATTGATCTGACGATCGATATATATATATATCGCGGTTAGCGTGCGCTTCTCGGGCCGTGTACGTGTGCCGGGTATATAATAATATTCGAGTGACGCCGAAAATTCGAAAACCGCCAAGCCCCGGCGTTCCTCCTCGGCTATATACCGTACCGGAATATGTAATATTTTTTTTTTACGTAATATTGTAATAAATTACGTTTTTCTTCTTTCACCGCACCCCGTACGATTAGTTAGTTTTTTTTTTTTTAACGGCACGTGTCGCTTATATTTTATGAACCCTAAAACGTGTAAATCGGGTCCGGTTCGAAACGGTCGGGATATCCATTGTCCTGTTTTATCGTCGCGTACGTACGGCGCGTGTTATTATTATAAAACGCACATTTGTATACGGAATATTGTTATAAATTTCACGGCATAAATCTATTTCGCTATAAGTGTTTATAATGTTTATACTACATTAAATACGCGTATTGTTTTAGTTTACCAACTTGCAGCGGTGAACGTTATCGTCCATTAAAATACACGCGTGGTATTTATTACGATAATATATACAAATGGCGCGTGTGAGTTTGCAGTCGAAACGAATTGGCCGAAGAGGGGACCGTAGTAACGTCGAAATAAATATTTAAAAAAATAAAAAAAATTTACCGGGCGCGATAGTATTCCGATAAATACAAAGTGCGGCAGGTACCGACCGACGGGTTATGAATAACAAAACAATAAAACTTAGAGAAAAGGTTTTTTTTTTTTTTAATTTAAATCCCATTTTTAAAAATTATATCTCCACGATGGCGGCCGTCAGCATTGATAGACTGAAGCTCTCATATGATTTTCGGCACATTTCCACTGGTATGACCTCGACTACCACGGTGATTTTCTGTTTAATTTCTCCCATGGTATGCGGGCCATGTCTGAAAACCTTATCCTTAATGTAGCCCCAGAGGAAAAAAAATCGCACGCGCTTAAATCTGGGCACCGTGCTGGCCAGCAGCCTATGTCTCGTATCAGAGAGACTAACCGTCCGGCGAACATTTGTCGCAAGACAGCAAGTGAAATTCTAGCTGTAGCTCCGTCATGCTGAAACCATACACCTCCCAAATCATATTCTTCAGCCATTTCGTCCTCCAACCTATGCCGCAGATAAGTTTCCAACGTCGCAATATAACGAGCGGACGTGACAGTGACGGTCCTGTTCTCGTCATCAAAAGACACCTCTAACCAACTGCACGTTTTCGGGGGGTTCTTACCGTTCTGGGTGCTCCGTGCCCAAGTCTACATAGAGGGTACTTCCGGTTTCTTCCGAATGCCGTAACCGCAATCCGATAGTGTTAGCAGAAGGACCAGATTGAGCACGTGGAATGCCGCCGAAGTGTATACCAGAAGCCCTTTGCGTAGCGGTCACAGAATGGCCATTATTTTCGTAATACGCGCGCACGACGAAACCACGTCCGGACCGTGATTACGATTAAAAACGGCATTACCGTACAATTCAAAATACGCCACTTATTAAGGGCCGCTCTTGTCTTATCTCAGGCTAATGACCTCATTAAACTCGTCAGTCGGCTCTGCCGCACCCTGTATTTATAACCGTTTTCCTATAAAAAAAAAAATATCATTAAATTTGTGATAAAAAAAAAAAAATCGACGGTAGTCACTTATCGAGATAATAATATGTAAAATAATAATCGTTATTGCGGTTGTCGGAAATTCAATAGACACTGCGGCTAATTGTGTTCGAACAAATACGGTCGGTATATTGAACAAAACGTTTGAAAAGACCGGCGTAAAATATTTCGAGTATTAATTGGACGAACATTTAACCTACCAATCAGAAATGAACGAACCATTCTCTTATTCATGGATATCTTTAGATATATATATATACGTATGTTTATTATATTGAAAGTGAGGCCACGTAAAAGAGAAAAGAGGCTCCCTTCAAAGCGACTGTTTCGGAGATGAAACACCTGCGCAGTAAAATATGGAAAAAGAACAATACTCCCGAAAGGAATCTCGTATTGCGTTTTTTTTTTTTTTTTTTACCTACAATATGTGTCGATATTACGAATGGTATTATGCGTTTTTCTTTTTCGTATTCTCTGTATACGTACACTTTTCCCGATTGATATTTCCAAAAGCGCTCATCGCCCTTTTACAATACGTATATATTATATTTCATCTCGAAAATATTTTTTAAAGGTACTTTTTTTTCTATTTATTAGCGCTACGGCGACGGTTAAAAAGACGTTGGTAAAAAAAAAACTCCCCGGGTCCTTATTATTGAAATTTTAAATTTACCGACGTGTCGCGCCGTTAATTTTGTTTAATACTACAAGAACGTAAATTGGGTGAAATTCGATTATGATTGCTCGCATCATTCTTAGGAACTATTGAGGGTTAAAAAATAGCCAAAGAGGGTAGTTTTCTAGTTTTTCTAAATTTTATTCAAAAACTATAGCACGTATTATATATGTATAGAAGACCTTAATCGTAGAACTGAATTTACAAAATTTATCATAATTTACTTTGTTCTCGATGAATAATAATCGGATCAGTACGTGTTTGGACACCGTCTCGGCCGCCCGTGTGCTTATTTCGCGTTCCGTTTTAATTAGCTTCCGATAGCAGTATATGATTAACGTTTGCTGTACATCGGGTTAGTAATGCATAACTTTTCGTGCAAGGCAATTCCGTTCGGATTGCCTATTGATCCGCAATCAGCGAAAACGGGCGACAAGCCCGTCAAACAGAACACAAAAACCGTTTTAAAACGTCCAACAACGAACATTTCGCCTAAACCAAATCAACAGCAAACACCTCCGAAACCTCGACTCGTCCCACGCTATCCTAAAATCTCGTCTAAAAATGCACGAAATACGTCTAATCCTCCTGCTTCCGCTCATAAAACGTTCGCCGAAACGACCGCAAATGTCTCCTCTGCGAAGAATGACCATGCGATTGTATGTTCTCAACACAGTCGATGGAATCCCGCGAATCGAATACGTCCAAGTTTTAAGCTATACAAGATTCGCCTCCGGAATATCGAATAACCGCTTTCGCGTCTACTTTTCTAACAACAACAAAACACCGTCAAAGACATCATCGACCTAAGCCTCACAATTATTGTAAACAATCACAGTATCAACATAATACGCGTAATATCTAAAATGTATCTGACATCATCTTTCGTCGTTTGTATGTCACAGGCGCACTAAAAAAACGCCGGTATCATAACGCCGTTTACGTTCCTAAAGGCCGACTTCACATCAGATGACCTGGCGCACATAACTAGTTTTAAAAAAACAACCTATATTATTTTCGAGGACATAGCTAAATTACCAGGATAATTATTTATAAACGATGAAGATACCGACTATAGAATATTCTGTACGGACGACGCCCTGACGAGAGTAATCTGTGCAAACGAACAGGCTTACATACTTCGGCTCATTTCCAAAAACGTGTTGTCTCAAATCTCTTTCCCAGCTGTAGAGCATATTGACAACCCAATTCTGCAATCAAGTACTTTAACTGACCAATAATCTTTTCCGTGTGTTTTGCCACATAATATCTTACCTCCACAAAATGTATTACCTAATGAGTTAGTCCTGGAACAAGTAGAAGAAATCAACTTTATCGAATGTGCATGCAATTGAACAACATTACCAGACCCCAACCAAAACAAATAAAATCCATACCCAATCTTTCCCAACTCTAATTGCTCCTCAAAAGCGTCTCATGTCTTAATCATCAGCTTCTAAATCTCCTGCGTTACTTACTGCACCCATCCCTTCGCTCTAAAAACCTCAGATTGCAAATACGACAAAAAAAAAAAAATAACAATAATACGTTCTCGGTCTAGTTCACCCCCCTCTCAGCTAGTTGAGGGAATAAATCCCGTAGAGAATTTATTTTTTAAACATCGACAATCCGCCAAATTCATTCTGGATAATTATACCAATCAACACATTCTCACCGATTGAAAATTTAACACTGACATACCTACTCTAAGTAATATATTAGTTACAATCCGATCATATGCTAAGGACCGTTCAACCCAAGATCTGTGGATATCAACCGCGTCCTCTACGACCTTAATCCTTAAATACTGTGTTTACAAGAGATAAATTTAAAAGATACTCATCGTCCGTCTATCAACAATTTTTTCAGGATAATTTAAAAACCTAACCTAGCCGACAGCGCAAACGGAGGAGTGGCGATGTTTATAAAAAAAAAAAACAATATAGATAGTAAAGAATTTTTCATTCAAACATATCTAAAGGTGGTAGTGACAGTAGCGGAACTGTACAATCAGATATGCATATTTAACATAGACAGTTTTCCGTTCACCATCACGGATTTAATAGAGTATATCAAACCACCTTCCTAAACCTTACATACTATTGGACGACTTTAATAGTCGAAAAATTTTACGGGAATGTAACCACACCGAGACCCGTGGGAAAACAGCCGAACAATTCATTGAATCACTTATATTACTTAATAATGGAGAATCCGCCAGATACAACAGTTTCAACGGATCTCTTTCTGCCGTAGAACTAATTATTACAAAGGCTAATGCGGCACCATCGATAGATTGGCACGTCCTGACTTCGTACAGTGGTAGTAACTGTTGGAAATACAAATTCGGTTGCGAAATTATAACGTTTCCTCCTTTTCCCCTCCCAATTTGAACCGGGTAAAGCCTAATTGAAATATTTTTTCGGAACTTATTGAACACGACGTGACCATAAACCCAGTTGGTATAGGAAATAATACCAACCAACAACACATAGATAGTATTGTCCACAATTAACTCAAACTAAAATCCACTAAAACCGGCATCCAAATGGAAACTCGGGAGTCTGCAACGGCTTCGTCTGCTCGAAAACTATTATTAAAGACTTGGAAAATTCATTGGGACTCAACTCTAGGCAACACCAAATTAAAGGGCGTAAAAAAAAAAAAAAAAAAAAAAAAAAAAAAAAAAAAAAAAAAAAAAAAAAAAAAAAAAAAAAAACTAATATAAACCCATATAAAACAAATGGGCATACCTTGACAACGCATCTAAGAGAGAACAGTTAGTCCTGAATACAGCCAGAATAGTACACTATCACCTAACGCACTCATATCTCGTCAGAAAGTATCCAAGTTCTTTGTGCAATACTTTCAAAACTCCTTTATCAAACGAACACAGTACTTAACTGGCGCCAAAATACACAACTACTTGCCCTACCCTCAACAATCCGACTACCGCAGAGGAAGCCCACAACACGGACAATATCATCAAGTTCTTTAAACACCATAGAATTAGCCAACAAATTGTAATTGTTTTTTTAAAAACCCTCATTAAATGTAATTTATGTAGTTCAATTAATGTAGTTTAGCTAATAATCTTTGCCATTTAAAGCCTGTGCCTTAGTAAAAAAAAAATAATAATAATAATCGAATATAAAAAAGTGTACCGTTTTTAGCAAATTTGATTTTTTTTTAGTTAATTAAATATGTTTTAATAACTTGTTGGAGAATAGAATATGGTCGAATAATTAAAAAAAAAAAAATTATGATGTAGTAAATTGACTAACTTAAACAATGTTAAAGAACTAACAAAATTACCCTCTTTAATAATTTTTCAACCTAAAATTGGCACAGGAATAGTACTTTTTTTATAGTATTAAACAAAACGAGTGGGCATCGATAAAATTAAATTTTTTTCTCTATATCTATAGCCTAGGGCCGACCACCCTAATTTACGATAATTTTCGAAGATAACAATAAATATTTCGGCTGCAAATTCTTGTATTTAAACTCGGCATTCAGAGAACAGAAATAAACGTTAATAGTTTGACCCCATTGGACGCACAACGAAACTTACATTTTTTTATTTTTTTATTTTTTTTCACAAGACTAGATTAATTATATTTTCTTTCGAGCGACTTTGATTTATACAATTTTTTTTCTTTCGCAACAATTGCCTCCCCCCGCCCCCGGCGGAGTCTCGTCTAAAGTTTATACAAATAATAGAATTTTTTCTTGATTTTTCAAGAAATTTAAACGTATAATTTGGAAAACCAATACTACAGGTTTGTGTGAATGAAGACGAGAGGTAAAAGAAGATAAAAGATAGAATTGTACAAAAACACAATAACAAAAGTTTTTATTTTTCAATAAACTTGAGACGGCTCGGTGTAAATAAGACGTTGCGGAATCTAGCGTTGAAAAGGCGTTACTAATTTAAATATATATATATTTAAGTTTTACTGTGAACAGTTAACGTTATTTCAAAATTTATCTCAGCTATATCTGTTGGCGTTTCCCGCGCACTCCCTACGTGATTATCCGAATTTAAATGCAAGTTCATCCGGCCGGTATTTCAATGCAACTTGAAATATGATCGCACGCACATGGTAGTATACTACCGATATCGTTATATTATGCGACTTGTTACGGCCTATAAATACGTGAAACGAACTTCAACGGGTCCCGGCAGAAGTTATTTGATTCGGTGCGTTTTGACGGTTTAAAAGTTTAATATCCACGGGGTCGCGGCAAGCCGTTTTTCCGTATCTCTCGGGCGGGATACAAGGCCTGAATGTAACCGTCGTAATAATAATAATAATAATAATAATATTGTGTTTATGCGTATTATAATATTGGTAATATTATTTATACAATCAAAGTTTTTTAATATTAAATTTCGTTTTACTTGCCGGTTCCGTTCATTCGGAGAGATGGTTGGTTAGGTTTTTTTTTTCTAATTCAATTGTGCGTGTGTGTGTGTGTAGTACAGATATATTTGGATGTTTCGAAAAGTTATTGGGAAAAAATGTGAACAAATTACCGCGGATACGTAAAAAAAAATTACCCAATAACTTCGAGTTCGCATTGGTAATAATTTAGTAAGTATATAAATATATATATATATATATATTATTACTTTTTTGCGAAAATGTAAAATAGTTTTCGGGGGGCCTTCAAAAGCATATTATATAATGTATATATTTTTTTGGTAATCCAGTGTATATAGATTAAAAATTAATTTATTTCGTGTACGTATTCTAGAATATGTACGTTTATTCGAATCGGCCTGCGGACATTTTGGCGGAATTGGATTTGGATATCGGATCGGTCGTTTGGAAATCTAAAAGCTTGCCGGTTAAAAAAAAAAAAAAAAATCGAAAGCGCCGTGTTGCTTAATTGAAACAATCGAATTCCCGAAACAATCGAAAGTCTATTCAGGACCTATTCAGGGAAATGAAAATATGAAAACGTTTTCATTTTTTTTTTTTTCTTTGCGTCGTGTCGCATTTCTCGCGAATTTAACGAGTATTTTGTTGTTTCTATATTATGTACGTGTGTAGACTGAAACGAAAAATCCACGTTCACTTTTCAAATACTAACGCGCTTACCAAATCATGTTTGATATAAAAACAGGTCGTCGTATTATTGTGAAACACAACGTTTTATATCACCGCGAACCACCGGTGATTCGCAATGAAGATTGAATTTTTGAGTACATTTTTATTTGTCTTCGACGGCGTATTTCTTGGGAATATTTTCGAAATTCTACGCGCAACGTATTCCGTTACAGTAACTGTTGAATTGAATGTCCGAACTATATCCCGAGTGTTCAAAACGATAAAATATGAATGATATAAACGATTATAAATCAACAATCGCACACGGATATTATATCGTATTTATTATTTTCCGTTCGGTTTGACTCCCATAGAATTTCCCTTCATTTTTCATCCGTATAGCTTAAATCACCCAATAGAATTTGTAAACTATTAGTTGATAAAAAAAAAAAAAAAATGCATTCTGAACAGTTTTCCAACTTTACAAACGTCAATCGGCATATACAATACAGTTTAACCGTGAAATCGTGATTCCGTCATTGTAGAACGATAATAGTTTCCCAGTCTTTTCGAAGCTGAAAGTTACGATCGCCGTAACTGATCGCTAAACAGAAAGAGTGGCGAAAATGGATAATAGTTTTTTAATATTCGGAAAACAATCGCCAAACAGCACTGTAACGCCTCGGCAGCATTTTACGGGACATCAGTTTTTTTTTTTTTTTTTATCTTGTCCCGGTAATTTGACCAGTAAATTTATTTCTGCGGATAATTCTAATTCCGAGTTAGTAACTGTAAACTCAATGCATGCAGGGTACAGGGGGGTTTTAGTGAAATAATTCGAACGGATTTGTCGAGTAGTATCATGTGGTCTGAAAACGGTATAAAAAAAAATTGTAATTCCAAACCAACAACTGCATTGTTTCTTCGGGTTTGTTTTCCACAAGGACGAGGAATTATTTAAATCGTCCCCGAACATCTGTGCCTCTTATCAAATTTAATCGGATTGTGCGCACAGTTTTACCGGTTTTACCGATTGCCCATAGCATTATATTTCGGAATACGCGACAGTGACTATAGTGGATTCTCGTCGTGTCCGATAACACCCAGTCGTTGTAATTGTTACGTTTTTGTATATTATTATTGTCAAAGACAAACAAAATAACGGTGAATTATAATTATTTCTCACTAAAAAAATAATAATAATAATAATAATAATGATCGACACGGTTCAAGGTAGTGGGGTGAAGTTGCCTATAGATCTTCAGCTGACTGAACACTAATATTATCGAATATTGTTTAGATCAAAGATCAGAAGATCCATCTGACGCTATCTGCCGGAAACGATAATTTTTTTCTAGTGGCCAGTTGAAAACATTAACGAACCGTGTGGCGGCGACGACGTCGTTCAGCTGACTTTTAAGGGCAGTGTTCGGCAACCTTTTCGGGACGGATGTGCCGAGAGTTGCGGTTTAGAAAATTGTACAGTTTTTAAAAAGCCGCTAAAAATGTTCGTTACGGTATTATATAGCGTGATTTATCGATTTTTAAAACAAACGGCTTTAAACGCGAAATAATATCAATTCGTACGGATATTTTTAGGCGCAAAACAATATCCGTGTGTTTTTTCAGCTCGAATAATAAAACAATCAATCCAAAAGTGCAACGACAGTTGTTGAATAATAACTAGTCACATCAATGGTAACGTTGCCGTTTGCGTGCCATTTGTATGTATGGTCTGAATCGGGTCCATTACGAACCCATTTTTCCATTTGATTATAATTTTTTTATATTTGTCATCAACCGATTTGTTTATCCGCTAGTAGTTTAACGGATATTAAAAAATACCGCGTTTCCGTATGTACACGATTCCAATTCTAGTCGACTGGCGACGGCCCGTGCAAGTTATCGTTGTGGTGTTTTATTTCGTATTTCTAAACGCAACGCCGGAAAACAATACGTCGTCCATAGATAATCATTTTATTTTTTTTTTTTTTTTTTAAATAATAAAATATATATATATTTTTTTTTCCCCTGACACCGGAGATCCGGGAACTATGCGTCGAAAGAGCCGCACGCGTTGCCGACCTAACCGTTTCGCCAGACCCGATTCGCGCGGACGTTTATTTATCGCCCGCCGACACGGTGAAATATCGACGTGTCGGTCAAACGTGTCACGGACGACGGCCAAGTGTACGGCAAATTTATATATATATATATATATAAAAAAAAAAAAAAAAACCCCCCCAAAAAAATACAGAAACTCCGTTGAATTTTGCCATTGCGGATAATGGAATAGGAAGAGGTATAGAATAATGCGAAGAAAAACCATAACAACCCGAAGGGGCTCCGCCGGCCGGCGGCGTGTTTGATTCCATTGGCTCGGGTCGCCGCCGCCGTACTTTCGCCCAATGACTGAATTTATAAAAATGTTCGCGTACAACACCGGGCCGGTTTAAAAATTTGGTTTTACAAAAGTTTTTGGCAAACCTTTTCGAAAACTCACGCCCGGTCACACTACCCGCGTGTAATCGGGCAAATAATACGGGGTCCGTCAGAAATTACTCCTTACTTTTGATAAGGTTGTAATCTGGCTTCGGATCGAGATAAACAAATGGAATTTACGTCGATTGAAAGATTTTTTTTTTTCTCTCTGTCATTATTAGTACTCGTCGTGGCTTCGATCGTTTCGGCAACACATCGTTGTCGAGGAATTTATTAAAAACGGCGGTTCACTGATATCGACCCGGCGTGCGTTTCGCGTTGGGTTCGCGCTTGGTCGACGTGATCCCGTCCCCGACAGCAAAACCATTTAAAATTGGTTTTCAAATTTTAGACAAACGGATTCGGCACGAAAAACAAAGCCCACTCGGTCGACCCGAGAACCGTAAAAGGATTGGAAAATGTGGCTGCTGCCAAAGCTTCAGTCGATCAATCGATCCGCAGCGTTCTGCCCGGAAAAATGCGGCTGCTCAACAGTTATCCGATCGCAGTGTTGGGAGAATTTCGCACGAGGCATGAAAAATGCACCCTTAAAAAATTGCAACCACTCGGGAATTAAGTGTAAGAGATTGGGAAACCCGTACGACATTGTGTCGAGATCTCCTTCGGCACGTTCCCCTCACAGACGTTATGCTTTTTTTTTTTTTTACGGACGAGGCACATTTTCGCCTTTCGGTTAAGGTTAATTAACAAATCTTTCGGCACTGGTCTCGACAAAATCCTCAAGGACTTCGTCAGCGACCACTCCGTAGTCCTAAGGTAAGAGCCTGACGTGCCGTTTTTGCGTTTGGTGTGTGGGGTCCGTACTTCTTTGAAGAAGAAGTTGCGTTACGGCAACGGTGACCTCTAATAACGATTAGTGTGTGTGATGCTTGAACACTTTCTTCGGCCGGAATTAAACGATTTTTTTTTTTTTTTTTTTTTTTAATGAGTACGGACAAGATAATATCGGTCACTCGGGATTTTGCGAGAAATGTTTCCGGGCATATTGTCTCTGTTACCGTGGTGACATCGGGTGACACCAGATTTGAGCACATGCGATTTTTTTCTTTTGGGGCTATCTCGAAAGCCAAGTGTACCCACTTGGTCACCGAACTGTGGAAGCCCTGAAGGAGGTTATAACTCAGGAAATCGCTGCCATCCCGCCCGAAAAGAACCCGTAGAGTCGTAGATGACTACCGAAAAAGGCTCAACCGGTGTATTGAATACGAGAGCCGCCGCTCAAGTGATATCATTTTTAAAAATAGAATTTAAAAAAACGGCATATTATGTACAATTTATAAATAAAACATACTTTTTGACATTTCACTTGGTTTGGTGTTTATACGTTTCACAAATCAGGGAGGTTTTTCATCCTGTATTTTTTTTTTTCCACGGTAAGAAACAAATTAATTTACGTACATTAAAAAAAGTCGATCGTAATTTAATATTTATTTTTTATCGTCGTTTTTTTTTTTTTTTTTGTAATGCAAATGTTGACAAAAATCATAACCATCTCGGAATTGAAAAACGCGTTTAACCGAACTTTGCTCAGAATCGTATTCACAACTTGCCGTTGTACACTCGCGTACAGATATAAAACTATAATCGGATAGTGTCGGATAATCTTATCGGATAGTATCGGATAATCTTATCGGATAGTATCGGATAATCTTATCGGATAGTATCGGATAATCTTATCGGATAGTATCGGATAATCTTATCGGATAGTATCGAATAATCATATCGGATAGTATCGGATAATCTTATGCATCTTACTTTCCCAACTGCCCACCCACAACAGCGGCACACGCCCCTCTCGCCCGCCCCCGAGTGCGGTATCCGCGACTATTGTTAATTTTATTTCCAATTATACCGACCGGACGACGCACAATTCATTGTTTGAACAGTATCGAATAATTCGGTGCCATTTTAAAATTGTCTTATTGTTGCTCAAACAATGTACAATTAATATTTTGTTTGTCCGTTTGACTTCGGTGTGTATTTGTTTTATAAACTATTATTTGCACAGCATTTTATCACATTGACAATGTGCAAAATAATTGATAATAATATAATAATAATGGCTGTATTCGATATGGAATTTCCATTACAAATATATATTTATCGAAATTATTATTATTTTTTAATTAATTAAAAAAAAAAAAAAAAGAAAAAAAAACGATTGAACGTACACTCGGGCGCAATTACGGGCCGGGCTCTTGAGCATTCGTTAGGCACTCGAGTTTAAAAAATTGACATCATTTCTTAATAATTATTATTATTATTATAATTAAAAACAAATTGTATTAAAACAATTTCGATTGTTATTATTTAAAAGGAAATTTTAAACCCATATTGATGAAAATATTTTTCTAAAATTGTATGGGTGAGAGAGGGGGGGGGTGGGTATGAACTTAAAATTGGTGTAAAATTTAGGCCGAAGACGTGCAGGTAAAGGTTTTACAATAAATTCCATGTCCTCCTGGCCTAAATTATCAACTACTGTACCGAAAAAAAAAATATTTTTGTTTAAATAAACTTTTTTTTTTTTTTATATAAATTTAACAGGGACACGTTTTGTGCGCGGTTCAGGGTTATTAAAGTGTAAAGTGTAACTGTATCTATAGAAATGAAACAATTATGAAACCAATGAGAACAAAAGCACTTGTTATTATTATTTAATTTTTTTTTTTTAGTAAAACAAAGTAATAGAGACTCGTCTCCTCGAGATATGTCGCGATATTATTTGATGATTTTTTTTTTTACTATTGTAATACCACACGCACGTATACCGTTAAGTCACGGAAATACTCGCGGTTTTTTACAAGTTTCGTTTTTATAAAAATTTTAACAACACCTTTTGTAGTAATCCATAAAGCGGAATCGGTTTTTGCGATTTAAAAGGTCGGTTTGATAATAATTTGCTTCGTTATTTGATTTGGTCCGTGCAAAATAGGAACCAATCACTGTAGTTTAACTTTGAGAAAATGAATAAACAAATTCCCTAGTTCGTTGTGAATTTGTGATTTTTAAAATGTTTATTTTATTTAGTGTTCACATTGAACGTGTGTGCCAATAATGCAAATCGCTCTTTATTATAGTCAAAACAATAAAACGTAAAAAATTGCGTTGGTCATATTTGCATAAACGGACAGACGGTGTGATGAAAAATGTCAAAATAATGCAATTTACACGAAAATAACGTGAATAACAATACTAGCAAATCAGTTTATTCTAAATTTTCTAAATTTTCGTCAGCAATTGATGAGTGATACGAAAACAAAAAAAAAAACAAAAAAAAAAAACCATGTATTTTTGTCGGAATGTACGGTTTTCACGGTTATACAAACGTCATCTACCTTTAGGAAGGACTTTCCCTGCGGGATGGGCATATTGAATTGGATATTCCGACACAGTGTTCTTTCTCGTGCAGAATGTATGAGAAATATACCCGTAGCCGAAAGGGTAGGCCTTTAATGCTCCGAGGAAACGCACTGCTCTAGGTGAAGTGATAAAAACTGCATTGATATCAATTGATAATGGTAGTAACACAACATAAATTTATAGTAGAATAACACTACATGATGGGCCAAAGACAAAAGACGAAAAATAAAAGACGAGATTTGTGACAAAGGCAGTCGAGACACAACAGTGTAAACGAAGGAAACGCACGTGAAAAGGGACCTTATTCTTGGACTAAGGTCCCTCCTTCTCGCACAAATCGGAAAATAAATATGCCGTTTTCTAGCCCGGGGGAATGTCTGAATAAGGTATTTTCTTGCATAAAATGTCTACCCCCGTAACACTGAAAATCCGCGGTTGACTTACTATTGGCCAGAAATGGCGTTAAGGACCGTTTTCGCGTGTACCAAATCATTTGTTTCGCCGGATTAGCGCTCAACTAACAATCGGTATTTTATTGAATAGAGACGAGTGGCTCAAAAACGATATAACGAAATATTTTGGTTTTTAACTTGCCTATCTGTAGTGGCGATTATAAGGGGCGGGTGGAGGCGGGTGGATGATAGCCCTTGTCAGTAGCTTTTTAAATTGTTAAATTGGAATTAATATTTATTTTCTTAGTTTCATGAATCAGTCGTAACATCGTCGGTTTTATACGAGTAGAACATTTTAAAATTTTAATTCGTCCACGTGACATATTTTTGTAGGAAAATCAGCCGGGCGCACGCACACACAACAATCTGCGGGTCCGTCGGTAAAAAATAAAATACAATAAAATAATTGAAAAAGCAAAGGACGATGACCATTGGTCAGTTGACATTCGGCCGGTGAAAAAAAAAAATTAAAAAATACGTTTGCCAGTCCGGTTATGTTAGGTTTTGATGGGATACCGCGTGCAAGTGTAGAACGCTGCTTTTGAAAATGTTCTTTGGGGCAAATTAATTTCGATAACGAATTGAACAGTTGTAAATAGGTTTTTTTTTTTTTTTTTTAAATTTATTTGATTTGACTAGTGTCGAATTTCACATTGTAAAATGTTATTGCCGGTATATTAGGCGGGCTGGTTGTATTTCGAAAATATAAGCCGGTCGTAATCGATTTTATACGCCGGGAAATAAAATATTATCAAATATTCCGGAACTTCGGTCGAGTTACTCGGGGTCTCGGCGCAAAACGTTTTTTTTTTTTTTTTTTTTTTTTTTTACTTTTATAACGCGGATTATAAAACAGTCGTATAAATAATAATTATGAGTGTCTCTACGTGTCGAACGATATCCCCGTGAGAACCGAAAACTATTTTCGATTCGTATAAATATTTATGACTTGTGCGTAGACGCTAACTAAGGGCAATAAAACGACTGTTTATCCGATTCGGAACATCTGGCGAACGTTTGATTGGCTTTGTACGAACGGCCAAACAAATACTTTACGAGACGACGACAGTTAAAAATAATTTAAAAAAAAAAATAAAAAAAAAAGTAATAATAATAATAATACGTTGTCGTTCGTTAAATCAATTTTTAAAGTTTTCCGGGCCGGTCGGAGAAGATTATTTTCTTTTCTTTACCGCGTGTGCGCGCGTTTTCGGTTTTGTCCATTTTTTTTTTTTTTTTTTTTTTTTTTTTTATAACGTTTGTTTTTGTTTTTTTTTTTTTTATTTCAAAATTTCATTTTCCGAACGATACCGAATTGGTTAACGAGTTTCACGTGCACAGCAACTTTATCGATAGGCGTGTATGCAATTGTCGGTATTGATTACGCACGGCCGCCGTGCGCCGTACCGTAAAGACTTCGGGGGGCGGGCAGGTAACTTTTCAAATTCCCCGGTTCTCCGGTACACCTTGTAAATTGCGAAAAATCGTAAAGAAAGAGAAAGAAAGAAAGAAAGAAATGAAGAAAAACCACAGCAAGCACCACACACCCGCCCGCCGTCTGTACGGAACCCTCCTGGGTTTTATCTCCCGGGATCGCAGTCGTTCGATTTCGATTATTTCCGGGCGGAAATTCTTTGCCAAACACCACTGACGGCCGTTATCAATACGATTAACCAAAAACGGCGTCGCCTCTAACGGTCTTTTTCGTTTTTTTTTTTTTTGATAAAATTTCTATTTTAACGCGCACGTTATTCCGTTACGTTGTAAAATTATTGATAAAAAAAAAAAAAAAAACGTTTTACTCGGCGGGCACACGCCTGCGATATTTTAATTAAATACCCCATCTGCACTGTTCGTAAATATTTCAATATTGTAACTTTTGTCTTGCCGGTCGGTATACGCTTAGGTAGACTACGACGGACACGACACGATTTGCAAGACAAACACGACCCGAGCACAATACGGCACAGTATCGCCAATATAGGATATTCGACGATCGATAAAAAAAAAAAAAACGTCGGTACCGGGAAGGATCGTGAAACCGAATATCGCCTGGAGTGGCGTCGAAAATCGAAAATAAAGTACTAAAAAAAAAATCACGGTAACAATAACCCGCAAACATGTGATACGTTAATTATTCATTCGAAAACGATCTGTTGACGAACGATTCGTATGCGCGTTTTACATAATTAAATCAAGTTGAAAAAAAAAAAAAAAAACGTGAAATTGATCGCCAGCAAAATTGCATACAATGTGTGAAACCGAAAAACGCCGTTTGTAATAATAAAAAAAATTAAGAAAAATGTTAATAAAAAAAAAAAACTAAGAGTATCTACACTACATACAGATACATCATAGGTACATGTATATGTCTTGTTTCTACTGAATATAGTTGACATAAGAATGTCGATGCCAATTTGGTATTAGATACGAGGAGACGAGGATTAAACTGTAGGTAACATTTTTAACACGTGTAAAAAATAAACAAGTTTCAAAGAGAGGAATTATTTATTTATTTTTCAAAGACAGCAATTATTTTTTATTGAGTATACATTTTTCTAAATTTTTAAATGAAAGACGCTAATCGTTCAGAGATAGGATCGAGAGGCGGTAAATCAGACGGAAATGGAGGATAACAAAAACCGTTAATCGTAGCAAAACGGGGAACTTTGTTACTGGTGCAGAGTTTTATAACAAGTATTGCACACGTTCATATTATGAGAATCTAAGTCTGGGTTAGCAAAAAATCTACGGCTTTCCGGGGAACGTGCTTCATATCTTTCTCGAACCAAAGGCGACCGCAAACAGCGCAGGAAACACCGAATTTGTTTTGGATAAAACGAAAATTGAATTCGTTATCAGCGACGGGAAATTCGTCAATACAGACATTTCGCGGCGGTTCGGTTATCGGAATGACGATTTTGAGCTTGTTAACATGGTAACATTCTCGGTGTCGGACAAATAAACAGAATGACCCCCAGCCATATATACATGTCAAAAAAATAAATAAATAAATATATAAATGCATTTGTATAGTTTAATACGTTCAAAGACGGTATTTGTAAATACCGAATTTACGAAACTAGTATTTAATATCGTCGGTATAAGATTAAAAAGAGCGTCGCGGGGGAGGAGGAGTTAAAAAAAAAAATTCCAATTCTACTGATTACCGTCTGCGATAAAATTGTAATTTTAGAGAATTGTTCGCGTTTGTTATCGATTTATTTTCACATGGTGGCAATAACGAGTTAGCACAAGAGGACAACAATCGTCTTTACGAAAACGACGCGTTTAATTACAACGGTGCGTCAATTATAATTTATCGATCGCGTATTTCGAAATTATTATTATTATTATTAAAAAAAGAATAAGGAAAAAAAAAACACCAAGCGAACTTCTAAGCTTTTTCATCGGTTAGGAAGAGCTGTAATTCATTGAGGCGTTACGGGAGTCGAGGAGTAACTTCGCAAAACAGAAGTTTGGCATTGCTTGCTTAATCGCCCTCTGTATCTCCGTCTCCCGTGTCTTTCTTGCTCACTCTCTCTCTCTCCTCCCGATCTACGGTTGAATTTAAAACACGTCTTAATGTAAATATACGGCTCTGTCTAATACAACAACTACGTAATTATAAAACTTACCACCTTCAAAGTTGGAAGACGCGTTTAAGGTGTCGCGTTTAATCAATGTGCCCGCGTGTGCGGCCGAATTACATTCCGACTACCGCGCGCACCTCTGAAATGTAAATAATTACACAAAGGTACCACCGGCCGCCTAATACCTACACTTATTTTATATAAGTATTTTTATTTTTTTTTTTTTTTTTTTACGAAATAATACAAGACGCAAGATTATAAATATACGGCGCGGCGCAGTCGTTTTAGTTTTTAGCCGGTCTACGGGCGCGGAATATTTCACCCGGCGTATTCCCTTTGCGGACCCGAAACGTTTTCTTATGCGTACGCATCCGCCCGCCGGTTTAGTCATTACGTGTCGTCGAGTATTTGACTTGGCGATTATTCCCTACACCGAAGACGTACCACAAGACCGTGCGAATTCCGTTAAGCACCGAAACATAACCTGACGGCCGTATCGAATGTCTCGTATAATCGAATACTCGAGTTTTGTACAGCCGTGCCGGTACGGTTTGAACTTCCCAAGAAAATAAATAAATACGGACAACGGATACGTAACGGCAAATATTTTTATTAAAAACACAGAAACGATATATCGAGTAGTCGGTAATAATTAATAATATCCAAAGGATACTCTCACGCGAGAATCCGGCGCACGGCCGGTTTTTTGTTTTGCTAAAAATCATTACTTTACGGGAAAGTCTCGTGTTGAAAATAAAAAAAAAAATAAAAAAACAATTACGTTTTCCGTTAATACTACTTGTTAATCGTAAATTTTTTTTTTTTTTTTTTTAATTTGTTGTTAACAATTTTATAAAGCTATATATATGCCTGTTGGACTCTTGAGTTTATGTCCGTTGTAGTGATTTCTATAGATTTAAAAATAAATTTATATTTTTTTTTTATTTCATCAAAAACGAAATATTTCAAGTTTCATGAAATCGTAGAACCCTAAGAATTAAGTACCTATAAAAAATATATATATATATATATATATATATATATATATATATATATATATATATATATATACACATTATTATACCGTTTTCTGCAATTATGTCTGTATATTGAATATCGAATCAAATTTTATTGTGAAATATTCCGAGTTGTGTTTAATCTAGATGTATTTATAATTTTTTTTAACTTGTACAGATAAACGGGAGATAAATACTATTTGAGATAAAAGCTTAAAACGTAATTAATATATTTTTTAGAAATATAATTAATAGGTAGTATATTATATAGTATATATTAATCTTATTCTTTTTTTTTCTTCTGGGTATAAATGCGGTCTCCAATATGGTCATCCAGAACTCCAGTCGTCTCTCTATCTGACGGTCGTGCTTACCAATCTAATTCCTCATCCTGGTTCTTTCGCACATCTTTCTCGGCTACGTCTCTTCCTATTTGGTTATCGGCTGTCCGCGATGTGTTTGCCAGGCGCTGTACGGGTTTTGGCTTTTCGCGGCCCGCCCAGCCCGGTTAGGTTTCAACCACGTTCGATTTCCGATACAGAGATTTTCGTTTACTATATTATTGGCCGCCATAAGACATATCAATATTCATAAACTAATTGTTGAGCTACGACTATTTTAAAATTGAATTGCATACCGTGTCCAAGTACGCTTTTGCCACTTGGTTTTATTATGAAAAATGATTGTTTTTTTTTTTTGTATTTAGACACAAGGATTTAGAACTGTTGTTGCGCGTCTTTTGTCTTTATCCGGATAATGACTCTTGCGATTGTCTCCGTCTAGCTATTTAAAAATGTATCTCTACAATTTTAACACGTGTAAGAAGCGTGCAGGTTAGGTTTTATTTTAATTATATTGTACAGACGACAATCGGAAAACCGCTGATCGAAACCGATAATGGATCTACTTAAAAAAATTAACGTTATTTAACACGGTTTGAAAACAGAACAACAACGCGATTTGTGTTTATTATCGCCGCGGTGAACTTAACGATAATAATTATGACGGCGAGCTGCGTGTTGTTTTATCAGTTATTTTAAATTGTGCGGAAACGTATAGCGCGGATGCACACTGTAGATAATAAGAACAATTTAAAGAAACGGGGAAATAATTTAATACCCCGCGAAATTATACTGCTGCTCTATTGCCGCCCATCGCGGATCATTAAATGCGCAATATATTTTATAAGCAATAAACAATAAAAATCTTGATTCGATATTTATACGATTGCTAAGCATAAAAACAAATATCGTCGTTCCGAATAAATATTACGATATAAAAAGTAGTTAAACGGTACAAATCGCATAGAAATAAAAATATAATGTTATTATATTATATTGTATTGTTTTTTTTTTTTTTTTTCAACACTTACGGTTTGAGCTCGGAATTATATGCATTTAAAAATCGTTGTATATGGTGCAAATATGTTAAGAAAAAATAACTAAATACGCAGTTTTATGCATTATTACTTGATAAAAATGTAAAAAAAAAAAAAAAAAAAACTTTTACACCAGTTAGTACTGAACAGGAAACGCTGAAATAATTAAATTTATAGCTTACTGCTTAAAATGCTTTAAACTCTATATTGTTTTAATATAAATATTTCAAATCGTGTGAAATAATATCTGAAACTAACAAAAATCGAAAATAATACAATTCTATATTGTCTATACGATTAGTATTTGCACAAAAATCTTGTAAAAGAAACAATCTTAAGGATTTTTAAAAAATATAAATTGATTGCCGTTTTATTGATTAATTAAAAACACTACAAATACGCATGTTATATGGATTTACGAACTAATATGCAACGGTGTCAATAATCCTCCAAGTACGCAAAATATGAAAATTAAAAATTGATGTTTAAATTAATCGATGTGATATGAATCGTCGACATTTCGATCCTAACCAAACACGTGCAACGCACTATAACAAAATCCATGAAAATACATGCGATATCGGGCTCGACAGTCGTTTTGAATTTATTACTAACCTTGTGTCCTTGTATACAGTTTTGAAGAATTTTTAAAGAGACTTTGCAAAGGAATAATAAAAAAATACAGATAAAAACGATTTTATTAATTTAAAATATTGCGATCCGGAATTGTGTTCATGAGTAGCCGACGTTGTTAAAACACCGCTTACCTAACTGACAGATTGATTAAAAAGTTGTTAGATACAAATGCTGGTTTGTTGTCTTTGCACCATACAACGGATATTTTCCTATGGGTAACGTCTAAAAATTATAACTAAAACAAAATAGTTAAACGTTTCTTTAGGGTTACGCGTATAGTTTAATTTATTTAACTGTACGTGTTCGATAAAAAAAAAAAAAACAAGTGTAGTTCTGGTTTTCATTTATAAATTTTCTAAGTTTTCTGTTTTGACACGATTGAAAAAAAATTCAAATTAATAACGAAATTGCTTCAATGATATTTTTAGTGATTACAATTAATATTTATCGAATTTTAAAATGCTTTTTTTCTTTTTTTTCAATTTGTACGACGACCTCTTTATCATTATCGCTATTTTCAATTTGGTGATTTTCATTTGTAGCCTCTGGAAACACACCATTGAACTAATTTCGTTGCTCGGCCTTAGTTCTCATGACTACTCTAAGATTCCTGTTGTCCGTCCATTTCACAATATCAAATAATTTCGGAAAAAATATGTTATTAAAACAAATCCGAACCAATTGTATTTGTTATGAACTGCTCAACATTTAAATAAGAACCGCACAGTTTAGTTTAGAGGTGCAGTCATCATTCTATAGATGAAAAGCGATTGTTTTTGAGCTCGACACTCGGTCAAGCCCTATAAATCAAGATTTTAAATAATTTTTTTTTTTTGAGTTAAGTGAAGAAAGTCCGATTGAAAAAAAAAAAAAATTAATAATAATAATAGAGATTAACCTCATATCAAAATCTCCACGATAGGTGAGCAGATCAAATGATTTATAAATAAATAATAACTTATCCTCTCGTCTTTATTAGATACGATCCGCATCATTTTTCGAACGTAAAATTGAATTCGCCGTCCGGTTCTCTCGACGGGCTAAAAAATAGATTGATAATGACAGTAATACGTAACGTACCTCGTCGTTTTTTTTTTGGCGATTACCATCACTAGATGATTTTTTGGGATGACCGCTATAGGCTCGGGATACGATAATATAATATCTATAAATTGGTATTTGGTAAAATGCCGGTAAAAAAAATATACCAAATCGCGGAACGGCCGCTCTAAATATGTTAACAATTTTTTACATTTTTTTTTTGACAAACGATTTAATTAATAAAGTTATAATTTGTTTTTTTTGGTATTTTTTTTTTTTTTTTTTAACGTTTATTTAATTGTTTAATTTATTCGTACGGAACATAAAATTTAAAGCGAAACCGTTTGTACAGTAAGTTAAACCCTCCCCCCTTACCCCGGAAACAAAATATTTACTAAAATATGCGTTTAATTGTAATAAGAGATGCCATAATAATTACTTAATATTATTGCACGAGAAGGAAATGCGCTCTTTATAGCAGTTAAGGCGGTTATGTTGTTTAATTAAAATTTTTTTTTTTTTTTTGTTTTTCGCCGTTTGAAAATTGTATATTTAAAACGAAAAAAAATAATAAATAAATAATACGAGATTTTATTGCACGTGCCGTGATTCGTACGAATCGAAAACACGCAGACCGCAGACATTGTCAGGCGGGCAGTAACATTTCCATTCGAGGTGAAAAACAGACCGTTCCCGGAGATCGCGGGCGTTGTATTTCTTCACGGAGATTCTGCGGTGTACAAGTGTGCCCCCCACAGCTACGGTACGATCTGCATCGCAATACGGCGAATACTGCGGTGATTAAAACCCGATTAAATTATGACTAAAAACGCCGTACTAAAACCTATTGGAATCGCAATAGACAATTGTAAAAAAAAAAAAAAAAAATCATTACGACACAATATTGTGTTATAGACAAATGCGAAGAGAACGGATTTTTTGATGGATTTATGTTACAATCGAATTTCCAATGTATTTAATGTGTTTGATGAATTTTTAAATCTAATACGGCGGGATTATAATAAATAATTAAAAATATAGCCGGTCGATTTATTTACAATGTACGTTGCAAAAAAAAAAAAAAAAAAAACACGCATACGTGTATATTATGTATTTTATAATATAAAAATATAACAGTACGTATACGTGAGTTTTTAATTTATAACGTATAACTGAATAAAATCGGGCGTTTGTTACGGTTTTTTTCCCCTGTAAGTCTAGTAAAGGAGAGTGGCGATTATTATTATATATATATTTTTTTTTAATACCATTCGATGTAGCGTAAACATTTGAAAATAGTGTTGTTAAGGGGCCCCCGCCCGTGGCTTTTTACAAATTGTTCACAATCGGCAAGCCTTAACGGTTAGGTTAACGAATAATTCGATCGGTTTTTTAAATATATTTCCTTTACGAAGGAGCCTGCCAACGATCTGGTTTTTTTTTTTTTTTTCATTTCTTAATAACAATATTATATTTAAAACATATTAATATAATATCAAACTAAAATATTCGTGTCCTACTTTCACCGCTGTAGTTGGACCGAAATTAATTTTTAAACAGTAATTTTTAATTATTATATTTATCCATCGGCCGGAGGCCTTATTATATTCATTAGTTGTTTCGTTATAATGATAATATTTTTTTTAATTCGCTGAATAATATAATAGAACGAGAAAGAGAGGAGAGAGAGAGAGAGAGAGAGAGAGAGTTGGTTTTCGTTACAACGAATATCCAGCCGAGGCTTTGTTGAAACAAATGAAATTTCTATACGTATCCCAGACAACGCAATTACGTTACCGTAATATTTATACAATACTAAAAATGAAATGATAATAATATTACCGGCGATGTTACCGGATTATTATTAAACTCTAAACATAGTAATTACAAAGACTGGGAAAAATTTGATAAAAAAAAAAATGCATACATTATCGTGAACACTTGTGGGATTCGGGAACTGGGGGATCTACCCAATTTCGGTTCTCGGGACCAGCTATGTCCTAATCGCCGCTCCGCTACTATATCGTATAAACGTTTTGTTAGAACCGACGATTCGTAATCGCATTTTTATTTTAGAAATGAAACCACCATCCCGAGGGATAGACATAGGTAGGCATACGATTGAAATTAGACGGTCGCCGGATTGAATACATTACATTATATAACCACTTCAGTGCGATTAAGTCGATAATTCCCGCAGCACATGTCCCACATAATTCGTAAAGATTCCGGGCGGCGATTCGCGTTCGTAAAATTTGAAATACTATCGAGTGTTATCCGCTCGTATCAGTCGTCGGCACCGGTGGCGTGGCGTGGACGTTAAAACGACGCACGCGGTGGTGGTTTTTTTTTCTTCTTCTGAAAGTCGTTGGAACACTAATCGTGAATTGTGTGCACAGCAATAAATTCCGTCGTTAAAATATTTTTTTCTTTATAGTATCGAGAACAACAGTTTCAGTATTAACGAGTACACTGGGTTACTATCTATGCGGCGGACGACAGTGCAGTTGACACAACAATAGTAGTCGCCACACGTGAAACGACAACGAACGTCGAAAAACGAACCACATTGTATAGAGTGTCTGAAAGAGAACGCCGGGTTTAAAACCGTTACAGATCGAAATTATTGCCGTGTTACGGGCTCTGTCCTCGTGGACGTGTCCACGGCCAAGTACGGAGTGCGCAACGGTACGCAATAGTGATACTGCTCAATATTAGTATCGCGTAACTATACAACTTATTATTGTACCAGATTATTAAACTCTAAACACAATAATTACAAAGACTGGGAAAAATTTGATAAGAAAAAAAAAAAAAAAATGCATACGTTATCGTGAACACTTGTGGGATTCGGGAACTGGGGGACCTACCCAATTCCGGTTCTCGGGACCAGCTATGTCCTAATCGCCGCTACTATATCGTATAAACGTTTTGTTAGAACCGACGATTCGTAATCGCATTTTTATTTTAGAAAAAGAAACCACCATCCCGAGGGATAGACATAGGTAGACATACGATTGAAATTAGACGGCCGCCGGATTGAATACATTACATTATATAACCACTTCAGTGCGATTAAGTCGATAATTCCCGCAGTACATGTCCCACATAATTCGTAAAGATTCCGGTAGATTTATTTACGTGTTACGGACTCCGGTCCTCGTGGACGTGTCCACGGCCAAGTACGAAGTGTGCGACGGCACGCACTAGCGATACAGCTCAGTATCGCGTAACTATAGAAATTATTATTGTCTTACCGATTTCAACGATGTACGAGATACGGATTAACCCGGGACTTACGAGTGCAACGCGTGCGTCCGGACGAATTGCGAAATCGCCGATTAAATATCGCGCCGCAAGAGCGAGAGGCCGATAAAGCCCAGTGGCCAGGAAAAACGCGTATAAAAGGCCACGGACTCGGACCCGAGTCGGTGTTTAAGGAGTCCCGCGAGTAAGAGAGGAGTTCGAGCGATTTTAGAAGTCGACAGCGACGTTCTCGTCGAGCCAACCCGTCCACGTCATTCGAATTTCTCCACAAGATAAACGATTTGGCCCGGGTTCGGTGGCTCGTACCCGCAATTCACACAACGTTTCGGATTTTTACCGTATAAAACAAACAGTTAAAAGTCAAACACGTATATCTACCTCTCCCTCGGCCGTGTTCAACTGGCACGTAACGTATGTAAAAATAACAACAAAAAATAAAAAAAAAAACATATCATTCTCTTCGGAAGAGGTTGAGGTGTGAACATGAAAAATATTATCGGGCATATGTCCCCGTCCCCCGCTCTACTAGCCCTACACGCGACCACCCGGTCCGTGCAATTCATCATCGTATGGCCCGATCACGTATTGTCCCATCAAGTTCGCAGAGAACACGTCGAATTTCATCTTTAAAATCCAACGGATTTCGTGGTTTGTTCTGGTAAACTCGTGACTTAGTGTGTCCCCATAGGTGAAATCACACGGCGTCAAATCGCAAGGTCGGGGTGGGTAGGTTCGGTCGCAACGCGGCGAGATTAGTTTGTCAGAAAACTTCTCGCGCAGCAAACCGTTTTCCGCGGTCCGCCGGTGTTAACTGCACTTCGTACGGTCATAAGTGCAGATCTTTTGTTAATATTCTTTCTATTGTTGCTGTTGACATGTGCATTTCTCGTGCACGACGGCTAAATGATTTCCCCGGAATATACAATAACAGAATCGCGCAACAATTGCTTTGCTCCGGTCACTTGGAGGACGTCCAGGAGGCTTTTGGTGTCTTGTACCGAACAATGTTCTTCGAATGTTTTAATCAACCGACAAACAGTTGGTCCGTACGGTGAATCGTGTAGTCCAATAAGTGTACGGGAGTTTCAGTGGCAGCTGCCATTCCGGTAATCAGTTTACACGATCAAAACTCGCCGTTCCTTACACTGCACTTTTGCATGGTGATACCTACAAAAACCCTTATCAACACAATACCTCAATGATAACAGATAATAAAGAAGCAAACACAGTGCTGCCTACAAAAAAAAAAAAAAAAAACGGTGGCCTTTTTTAAATCCGGCGTTCTTTTCGAAACACTTTTTTCTTTTTTGAATAGGATGTGCTTACTAAACGCTAGTTTAATACATGACCCTCATCACGACACTAGTCCAGTGGTTCCCAACTGGAAAAGCCCTTCCAGTGGTCCGCGACGCTAAAGAATTGTTATCAATTTTTA
Source organism: Tuberolachnus salignus (assembly GCA_956483605.1). Lineage (NCBI taxonomy): Eukaryota > Metazoa > Arthropoda > Insecta > Hemiptera > Aphididae > Tuberolachnus > Tuberolachnus salignus. Next base: position 21,793,360 of record OY101429.1, read on the forward strand.
ATTTAAATTTGCAAAAAAAAAAAAATAAAAAATGAGCTAAATTGTGTTTCATATTGTTTACGGTTTAGTGTACGTAATTCATTGTGCCACAACTGATCAAAGAAGCGCGCGCTAATAAGTCACACGAATTAAATACATATCGATTTAAATTTGTATTAATTTATTCACGTTGAATAAAAATCAAATTATTTAATTTTGTAAAATCTTATTCCCGCGTTGATTAAATACCAAAATTTGAATTTCTATGATGGTTAGGTTAGGTTTTTTTTTTTTTTTTTTAAAAAATTAGTCTGTTATCAATAAATAAATAAATATAAACTGTATTTCTGATTTAATGATATGCTATACATGTTTAAAGAAATAAGCGGTATAGGGACCGGGGGTGATAATAAATAAGTCGTGGTCCGCGACGGTAGACAATTGACAAATGTGATCCGTGCCTAGTGTTGAGTCGGGAACCACTGGCACTTGTCCAATTAGAAACAAACGGTGGCCACCGGTTAGATTAGGCGATTTACTGATATAGTAAAAAAAAAAAAAAAAAAAAAGACCGTCACTCGACGGGAAATGATAGTGGGGTCGGGTGGTATTCGGCGGACAGCGTGGCGAAACCAGCGAAAAGATAACGAAAACCATTAAAACTTGAGTATGTTATTATTTTTTTTTTTTTTTTACGTGATATATACAATCTGTGCTCTAGAGCACAACAAGAATATGTGATAAAATAATATATATATAACATGATAAAGCTTGAAGGAAGAAGCCACCCAGTGATGACATTACCCGACGTATGATTTAATTAAAGATTTGGATAATATTTTTTGATTAATTACTATGGAGGTATCTACACCACTTCCTTTTTAGCCACCTCGGTGGGCTGCCAGGAATCGATAGTGTGCCTGGATTCGATATAGGAGGATTGGGATGATAATGGAGTTTTGAATGGTATCTTTTATAGAAGGTGCTACTGTCTTGATTATTAAATCCGAATGGAGCGATAATTTAGACGCATACGGTGGGGCGTTGGAGATTTTGCGTAGACTTATATTTTAGGGAGAGTTTGGTTTCTATTTAGATTTGACTTGTTGGCATTACCCCAGAGTTGGAGGCCATAGGTCCACGCCGGCTTGATCAAAGATTCGTAAACTTGATGTTTCGTGTTCAGCGAGGTGCGTATATTATTAGTTATTAACGGTTTTGGCATGCGACTCAAGGCGAGTCTCTTAGCTTTGGTGCGGGGAGCCCGGGTAAGACGGCGATCAAGAGTCAGACCAAGACATTTGACGGACCGGGAGAGTACGTTATTCGAGAAAACTATCATAAATATCAAATATCATTTCGACGACCGTTCGTAACGTGCTTGATAAACGATTGACGTCGGTTTTCGATTATCTTCCGACGTAACGCGTAACACGCAACACGCACGCCACGTCACGCCACTGTATCCTGGGCCTGTGGACAGAGGCGACACGACGGCCGCGGTGTACATTCGAATCCAATCGGCGGCGTGGACGTTTTCGCGACAACGTGCGCGCGTGCGGCCTCTGTTTTTTTTTAGATAAATGAACATACTATACTCGTATACGGTAATATATATATATATATATATATATATATATTTTTTATTATTTTTTTTTTTTTATATATATCGAAACGTCGTATACCTATACCAACGCGGGGATAAAAATATAAAAATATTTCCCGCTGTATTATATTGTTCCCGGCGGTCTCATTGCAAGCGCACATAAATCCCGCGGTCCATCTATTTTACTTAGTTCATTTTTTTTTTTTTTTGTTATTTATTTATTATTATTATTATTATTTTTTTTTTTTTTTTGTAAAACGAACGGTTCTGTTTACATTGTAACAGGGATAGGGATAGGTTATAGGTTGTACCACCCCGGGGCCGTGTGAAGTATTTTTATACGACGACGTGTTCCGAATAATAATGCGAAACGTGTTAACCGGGACAGGGTAGGGACGGACGGTATAGCCTCTCTCCTACACGCGTTATTCTTCATTGCGGTTTTTATATTTTCGGGAAATCGCATTATTGCCGTTAAAATGCGATTTTGAAAATTTGCTTTATGTACGTGTGCATAACTCACAAATACAACACGTTGTATCGCGCATCCGTCTAAAAAAAACAAAAATATTTATTTATTTATGTTTTCTTTTCAATTGCTGCTTAAGTCGTGACGTCACGCGCACAAATACTATTTCGGTACGACAAACGTTAAACTATCGTTTAATCCGTAAACGTTAAAATATTGTATAGACACCGCGCGTCGATGCTACACTTAAAGCCAGGTGGTTTTTAAAAAAAAAAAATTTTTTTTTTACCTACATATATATATATATACTTCTGTAAATTACTGTTTGTGTTAAATTGGCCATCTTTAAAATAGATGCACTGTGTGCTACATTATCTACTCACAGAGTTCCCCGCTCAAAGAAAAAATGAAAATAAAACGTATTACCTAGCTGCCTATGAAAAATAAAATTAAAATGTTCAAAGAAAAAAAAAACCGGGGAAAAAGCGTTTTTTTTCCATCCGCAAACAATGGGAAATTCGACCGAAATAATGGTCTGAAAAATTGATATAAGTATATTAAAATAGGAAAGAAATTTAACTATTTTTTCCGGTAACTTTTTAGCCTTGATTTACCGAAAAAAATCGAAATTCTCCGGATATTCATTTTATTTTTTTCCTGAAAAAGGATAAAACTTTTCTGGCGTTTTAATCGCTTATATCAGTTAGCAATTACCCTGTGCGGATTAGTAAATCCCGTGCGGTGCGAAAAAAAACAATATTATTGGTCTTCCAATGATGCGGGTGTTTTTTAATTTTTTTTATTATTATTATTCATTGACATATATATATATATATAGTGTATATTCTTATTGGAGTAGAACAAATTCTTAGCGGGTATTTTAATGTTTATACGTACCAATATATTTTCCGGTATGTAGTGATTTGGTGGAGTTCAGATAGGCCATTTCCCGATTTACTACCGATAATATTTTACGTCTTAATAAATACCTACGAGTAGATGAAAACTATGAAAAAATATAAATTATTGTTCAAATGCGTTGGTAATGAAGTGCATTTGTTTTCGTATGGAATTTTCATTTTTGTGTTAGCGATAACACGATAATTTATATAGTTTTTTGAAAGCAGTGTTGAAAATTATCGATTTACATATTTAATTATCTCTTATCCTATCCACATACATGTGCCCAAGTTCTCTTAAAATTTATCTTCAACAACAATGTCACTTGTCTAGACAAATTACTCTTTATTATGTTCTTAAAATTAGCTACACAAATTAATAGCCAAATTAAATACCGATTCCAGTGTAAAATTTGGCATCGCGACCCTTTTCGTCTGTACATTTTCCTGTAAAATCGGACGACACGACTCAATTGAGATTCGCTTTGTTAAACTCACGAACAGTAAATCGGCGGCCATTTTGCATTTTTTTTTTTTCCCCGCAAATTTTCGCCACACCACCGTTTCTGGACGACGTCGACGGTCTTCCAGAACGTGGACCGTTTTCGGTTGACCGCCGACTGTTCTCGAAACGTTTAAAACACTCGAAAGTCACAGAACCACTTAAAGAATTATCCCCAAAAGCGGTTTTAATCATTTCCGTCGCATCATTTTCACCAAGTTTCAAGCAAAACTTGATGCACGCGCGTTGTTCGTTAATATCGGACATGTCGAAAACGGCGAACAAAAAAAAAAAAAAAAAACTGACTGGATTTAACCACGTGCAATATTAAACTGAGATGAGATAGAGACTTGGGGTTTCGTTAAAAATATCCATTTGTTCGCCGGGAATATATCTATTTACAATTTGAAACGTTATCGTTTGTAGATTAGCTGTAAATAACACTTGTCTCGGTAGTTTTCGAACAGACCTCGTACATTGTTATGTTTCGAATACTTAAACAGTACCTATGCCCGGCCATGTTCAGTTTAGTATTTAATTGATGCCAACAACGGTTGTGAATTCGGGTCTTGTGGACAGAAAACAAAAACAGTATCGCTCAATGACGAAACTTTGTGCACAATCGTAATATCTACAACACGACAGTACGACACGTAAAATTGTTATAATTTTGTTGGCCAACTCTGGAAAGTGCGTACGACTGTGCTACGTTATAATACACTTATTTATTGTATAACAATGGATCTACGCAATTACAACACGCGACAATTCGACGCTTTTTAGATTCGCAGCAAAGACAAGAATTGTAGGTTGTTGTACTGTAATGCGCGGGTTTTTTTCCCGCCCGTGGAAAACTTTTCTGCCGGGCTTCCTGCTACGTTTTTCATGTGCACGGGATGTTTTCTGAAAGCATTTTGAATTCGGTTGGTGCACAGGAAGGGCCAAATTTCGATTTTCGTTGTAGTTTTCTTAATAATCGGACAAATTTACAGAAATAATAGTTTCATTATGTCGTCATTCGGCTATGGATAATCGTAAAGACCCGAAATGTTCACAAAACACTTATATATTAGCCTTTCCCCGAGCGGTATAAATTTCGAAATATTCGGGCCGTTTTTTAACTAAATATAGGCATTTTAAGTTTTTAGTTTTTTTTTTTTTTTTGGTTATTGTTTGGATTACCTTGATGCTTGACGAATTTCAGAAATATTCAGTGCAATGTAAAAATTATTTTTTATAAACGTTAAAGCGTACATTTATTGATGAATATCGTAAATATTATGACATTTCAAAACATGATTAGCCTAACTTCACTCACAATTGTTTTTCGTATGCAATGATTGATCGTTGCGTACAGATATTAATTAAATTCCCCTATGTATTCCCAACTTCCCATTAACAACAGTAACCCGCCCGCGGTGTAAGGTATGTGTCTAAATCTTTAAAAAAAAAAAAAAAAAATTATTATATTATTACTATTCTCGAGGTTTTACGATCCTTAAAGGACCTTCGCTGCCTCTACTATATTCCTGAATCTATCTTCTACCAATGGTATTGTTATTCCCCGAGTGCATTTATTTAAATCGTATTTAACGCTGTCTGTCCAACTCTGGCTAGGGTTGTCCCCTGGGTTTTTCTCCATTTATCTTCATTTCTAAGGTTTTCTTCAATACGCCGGTTCTAACTCGAGTATTTTACTCATAAAATGAGCGTTATAATACCGAATTTTTCGGAAGCACTCCTCTGCTAGTTCTTCTTCCGCACACTTATCTTGTTTTTTTAAAAATCGGTTCGCAAATTCGTATAATTACGTCAATATAAGAAATGTTTTCCTCGTCTCCTTTTGTAGTCAACCGTGTTTCACATGCGCACGTTAAAACTAGTGGCGGGAAAATGAATTCCAGACGTTCCTTTGATCATTTAAAGAAGTTTTGACTAATCAACTCTTCCAAGACATTATAATTCTTCTCGGCAGTTTTCATAGTTTAAACTTGCTTCCGTTATTCACATTGTTGTTGTATAATAATTACTCATTGTGTGTTAGCAGTACCGTATTAAGAGCGAGACAGAGGAGGACACTTTTTGGGTGCAGTAAATTTTGGCAAGCGTCATCGTGGTGGCAGCATTGCAGTCATATTGCACATTTTTAGAAAGAAAAAAAAAATAAAGTTTGCCGTATCATATTGTTTTTAGGATGAACTTATCGAGTCGACTTAATTTCATCAAAATCGATTTGTTATCTAATAATCATCTTGTCCGTTATGCCGTGTTGTAAGACCATTGGTATTCATTCGTTATACTTTTAAATAAATATATTAATTACACGCGAATCGCATGAATATCTTGAATAATATATACCAACGGTCCACTACTACTTTATAGCTCGTACATTTAGAAACATAAACCTGCGTGTATTTCACTGGTGTTTGGTGGTGTGATTTACAACGTAAAAGACTTGGAACCGACCGTGTAATAGTTAATAGTTCTAATATACAATATGAAAACCGTGGGGGGCCGGATGGTAGGGACACGAATAAAATGTGTACCCCGGGCAGCAAAATACTGAACACGTCACCGTGCATTAGGATTATTGTCGAATCATTTAACTCCAAATCTGCCACGCGTTCGATTAGAAACGTCATTGGACGGCGAAAAGTCAAATAAGGCAATATAGACGTGCCTATATGAGTGGCATCGCTCAAATGCCCTACGGGTTTATTGTCTAAGCAAAGACGGAGGTGTAGGACTACTCGCGAGTAAAGATTTTGGAATCAGTGATGTTTATCAAAACGTGGCGAAATTCGAAATGATTGCCAATGTTCAATTCGATGGCTGATAACGTAAACTGTTCGCAAAACGTATTGCATACGGGCAGGAATTCAAATGGGTATCCTGTGTAAGACGCCACTGCTCGAAACGAGGTCGTCTTCGGATTGACGCGATCGTGTTCGGTGTGGTAAACGCCGACGAAGAAAAAAAAAAAGAACACACGGCGCGGGAATTTATCCCACGAGTGAGTCAGCCGCGGTTTTATTATCGTTTTTAACTTCTGGACGTTATCCGTTAACGGTCCGCCCAAAATATCCGCACATGCATCCGACGGAAATATTATAATAAACTCTATCGATTATTATTATTATTAGAGTTGGGCGTATTTTTAACAAACCCGCGGAACTTTTCGATCCGATTCTGTAGCCGACTTGAAGGGAAACAAAAAAAATGTTTTCTCGTTAAATTAACCGCCAACGGCGTGATTTAAATGGTGAAATTAACTTCACGATTATCGAACCCAAGACGATTTTCGAGTAATACTTTCAACCAAAACCGTCGACTGGAAATCGAACAATATAGAAATAACCGTGTGCGGTACACCCGTAAAATCGATTTTTCTCCACATTAAGACGGCCGCCGTTCTAATGCTGTGCGGCTTTTAATGGATACGTTGAAATGACGTATTACGGCGGCACTTCTCTACCACAAGACGGGAACAGACGGAGAAAAATATCGCGATCGACCGGGGGGGTGGGGCGATTTGCCGTACGGCGGGTACGGTGTTCGGGATCGTGAATGATTACCGCGATAAATGTAACGCTGCTGGTGGGATTTGAACGGACCTTGCGCAGGTTTATTCCGTTCAACAGCAACAGTAAATCGTATTAAAACCGTAACGGATTATTACGTGTTTTGGTCATCGAGAACGGGTCGAGGCGAACGGACGGACGGCGAGAATTACTGACGGGCACGCGCCCAAATCCTCCAGGAAACCCAACCGGTGCGTCCGTCCCCACCGCCATGACCGACCGCGGTGAAAATCACGAGATTCGCGTGATTCCGGAACGCGTTACTATCGGCGATCGTTTATACAGTGGTCACACGTGGTCGCGTGACGAGAATTTGTAGAATTTCCGTTATCCGAAAACGCCGAGAACCGACCGGCAAGATACGACGGTGCGACAATAAAATAACGAGACTTTCTAAATATAACCTAAACTATTAACGTTATCTATAAAACGATTATTGAAATATGATTAGAAAACACTTATCTAAAAGTACTATGAACACTGATGGCATCGATTCGATTTTCTTATACGTTAGTAGCCTTGTTATTAGTGCGAGTTCGACTATACTACCGAAAAATGTTAGATATAAAAATCGAACAACATGTGTTAACATTAAATTTCTTGTTAAATTTCTTGTTAAATTAAAAAAAACTGCCGCGGAATCGTTTCGTATGTTATGTGAAGTTTATGGTGAAGAATGTTTATCAAGAGCTCGTGTTTTTGAATGGCACAAACGGTTTTGTAGTGGAAGGGAGGACGTCGAAGACGATGATCGTTCTGGACGTCCTACCACGTCTTCAACAAACGAAAACGTTGAAAAAATCGACAAAATTAATTAATCAATATTATTATAAAGAGGTATTAATTAAATTAAGAGAAAGAAGCGACCAGATCTATGGAAAAATGGCTGGGTTCTTCACCACGACAATGCTCCAGCTCATAGTGCATTTTCAATTCAACGTTTTTTAACTGAAAAAAAAATTTCTGTACTTCAACATCCCCCGTACTCGCCAGACCTTGCTCCTTGTGACTTCTTCTTATTTCTTTTCCCATTTTCAAACAGTTGATGACGTAAAAATGAAAACGGCAGAACTTCTAAAAGGGCTGAATGAAAGCAATTGGCAACACTGTTTTCAAGAATGGCAGCGACGTATGCAACAGTGTATTGATGCTGAGGGAAGGTACTTTGAAGGTGATAATCATTAAATTTTAACATTTTTAAAATAGACAACTTTTATTCAAAAAGTCTTGTTATTTTATTGTCGCACCTCGTATATCCGGGTTGCACAAACGATCTATAAAAAAAAAAAAAAAACCGTCAACCTATATTTTAATATCGTACGGACATAACACGGGATGATTAATTCCACCGTGCCCGTAAAGCCATAAAAAGCCGTTTGTGTCGTATGTGAATTATTCAAGTCCATGTTCGCTCTCGCGGCGAATGTGAATGTGAAAAATGTGATCGGGCGTGATGTCAAAAATTTAAAATATAACGGTAAATAATCGTAAACAAGCGGTCGTTGTTATAATGGCAAGCAAACGAAGCATTTAAATGAAGATCGAGTAAATATAATATTGTCAAAGCCGCGATAATTTATAATGCACAAATGCATTCGCACAAAACGGTCGTGGTCGGCCGATTGCCGATAGTAAAAACGTCTACTGTCAAATTGACAAAAAAATTCAAATTTTCTTAATTTTACCGAACGTGAACGGTTGCCGAAATCGTTCGATCAACGCAGAACGACGTCGCACTAAATCTCGTAACTAGGTTCGACCTTAAAAAAAAAAAACGTCTTTAAATTGGCGGTAATGAACGGCAGACGAAGCTCTTAACGACATTTATCTAAAATGCGGCCGTGAGCTCTTAATACGCGCCTTTAAACGCCACTACAAACTACAATAATCATTACTCTTGACCCAAGTACTCACATATTATAGAAGTCCTTTTAGGACAAAATAAGGCTAAAACAAAACAAAACAAAAAAAAAAAAAACTATCAGATAAAACCTCTTTCGCAGTCTTTTAAAAAGACAAAAAAAAAAAAAAAACATTACTCATGCCTTTTATCTCGTAAATAGGTCCTACGTATAATGTGGTCACCGAAAAATAGATGGCTTGCTCCGGAGCCCGACATGGTAATTTTTTTTTATTAATCTACAGCGGTCGACGAAAAATAATTCAGTACGCGAAATCTATTCCGTTATAAACGGTCTAGTTGAATATCAGTGGAAATTCGATTTTCGGACCACCCGAAGGATTTTAATTTTAAATTTATATTTATCGACAATAGATTTTAAATAGAAAATGTTTTCAACGAAATAATATGGTGCCAATATACTATTTCCACGTCAATCTTCTCCGAATACGCACTTAAAAATATGAAATCATTGTAGGCGGTAGATAATATTTTATATTATTTTTTTTTTTTTTTTTTTTTTTACGAACTATATTTTATATTATATTATTCTTCGTGTTTACGAGAAAATGATTGTGCAATTATGTTTTAAAAATTGCGTACGCTCACCCTTGTACTGTATTAAAATGCACGCGACATTATTTTTTAAGATACACATTATAATAAAATGTCTTGGCAAAAACAAATAAAAACGGCTGATAATACAATTTATTTTTTCTCTCGAATATCGTTTGGTGCCGTTATATTAGTACAATATGACGTATACTTAATGGGAAGATGCATATACACCAACAATATAAGTAGAACACCGTCGCGGTTGGGAAGCGGCAGAGGTATAGGATAAAGGGCAGAGGGCGAACGTGGATCGACTCCCATCCCGCCCCCCAGGAATATCGGGGAACAATAATTATAAAAAGAAAAATTACCTGATCTACATTCAATCGAATAGTTATTACAAAGTTTCCCGCGAGATTTGCAAATAAAATAGATGTACACGATCACGATCGTATATATATATATATATATATACGAGTATCTAAAACATAATTAAGTGCGATATTTATGAACGTTTTACGTTTTTTCGCCCCCGAAAAAAAAAAAAAAAAAACCGTAGTATGAATATACAATAGTTTATATACCGAATGCGACGATATTTTATTGAAAAAAAAAAAACTATTCTGAGCTAAGCTCGGTAAGATTTTTAGATAAATACCGGTTGTGTTTGCCCCCCCCCCCTTTGCGCCAGAATTAACACGGAAATCAAATAAAATAAATAATTTTTGTATCACTCGTCGTCAGCTATTTAATTTTCTAGAAAAACCGTTCGGATGGATGACCTAGAAAAATCTTTTAATTAAATTACAAAAAAAAAAAAAAAAAAAACATCTTAGTAAAATTATAATAGCACCTCCGCCGCACTCGGAATCTAAAAGAAAGAAATCGCAGTTGTTCGGGCGGCACGTTGGAAACGATTGTATATAATAGGACAATATTATTTTCGTAGTTTCAATTCCGAATAAAAATTTTAATTTAAATCTATATATTAGTATACGCAAAATCTCCAACTGACGTGTCCAAATTCTCGCTCCATTCGGATTTAATAATCAAGACGGTTTCTGAAGGAGCCAGCACCTTCTATAAGAGATACCGTTGTTCAAAACTCCTTTATCATCCCAAATCCTCTTATATCGAATCCAGGTACACTATCGATTCCTGGCAGCCCGCCGAGACGGTTAAAAAGAAAGTGGTCTAGCGATACCTCTTTAGTAATTAATCGAAAAATAAAAATATTATCCAAATCTTTAATTAAATCATACGTCGGGTAGTGTCGTCACTGGGCGTGACTTCTTCCTTCAAGCTTTATCACGTTATATATATATATATTATTTTATCACATATTCTCGTTGTGCCCTAGGGCACAGATTGTATATATCACGTAAAAAAAAAAAAAAAATTAAAAATGTTTGTAATCAATCAGTTCTATTAGACTCAAAACGGCCGGTTCCGATTTGCACATATACTAAAACACAGTAAAAAATTCGTCTATTCGACACACACGCCGGTCAACAGGGCCATATGAAAATTAGATAAATAAAGAAGATATTTATTACGTATGTCGATCAAATGTGCTATAAATGCGATATGAGTCGGTGGTACCGGTATTTTGTTTTTATCGCATTTTTTTTGTTTTTGCATTTAGTCTACGAGGCGCGGAGTGTCGTCTGCAAAATCACAATACGCAATTGTTTCCGACACGGTGGTTTCGTTTTCAGTCGAAAAGAATTCGATGATCCCGTCGAAAGACCCGCCGACCTGTCGACTGAACTTCATAACGATTGGATCAATATTGACGGAGAAGTCCAAATTACCGAAATCGTTAACCGAGAAAAACATATTGCGATGAAATACAGCCAAAACGGCCAAAAGAGATTGTGGCTGGCGATAGCGACGAAAAGGAACCCGACCAGAAACCGCCATCAGCAAAACAAATGCCAGAAGCTCTTCAAGCTCTACGCGGAGAGGTTCGGCAACGAGGCGGTTCCGACATATTCGAGCATCATAAATCCTACGAAGATACGATCACGAAGTTGGCCGAACAAGGGGAAATTCAATCGACCCCGGATGGATTTTTATCAAAAAATTAATTCGATTTTACATACCTGTATATTACATAGTTTATTTTATTTTTAATAGCGTAGCTCGGTTATTATACTATTATACGTACCCTGAAACTCAATAAATAATTTTTTTAAGTAAATAAGTTGTGAATTTTAAGCGTTTTTTTTTTTAAATTTTGTCTGGATCATTCGCCTTATTCACTCGTCCGGTTAACGGACTCAAATGGTCAGGTCCCAGAGTGAGTCCAATAAGTGGCGACCACTGTATATATATATATATATATATATAAAAAAAATCATATAGTCCAGTAAAACCGATACGTACATTGCTCTGTTTACTATCTAATTTCCGTTTCGTGACTAAAATTGCGCATTTGCGCGCAATATAGGTACACGCATACGATTTTGGTTAATATCGTGTATCGTATTTAATATCGATATAAATATATATATATTTTTTTTTTAACAGTCGATTTTTATCGTTTAAACCCAGCGGTTGCCAACCCGACTTGTGCGCCGCGGACGCTGGTCCACAGTGTCAACTAAAGGCCCGAAGGTTAATTGAACTTCCCATGTCAGCAGCCTCTCAAATCATTTTTTTTTTTTTTTAAATCACACCCATTAGTCCCGTTCTGGATAAGCGTTTGGTACAACTATCCAGCAATTTCCGAAATTGCACTGAGGCGCTCGATGGGCTTTTCCACAGCGTGTTTATGGTGAACGAGCTATTTCAACTTTCCAATTTTTTTTGAAAAATAAATACAGAAATTTAATTGAATGTCGAGAGTGATTTGAGTCCAAAACTGTTCAGTTCCGATCCCCAACATTGGCTCTTCCGCGGGAGAAAAACAATGTGGAAAATCGCATTGATTTTCTATTAACTTTAACCACTCGTTTGTAAATGATGAATACAATAATGTATGCGTTGTTTTTTTAATAAAAAAAATTATTTTTTAATTTTTCTCCTACGTTGTGTTTCCCTAATAACTGCCGTATGTGCAGTGTGCACATTATATATATCGCTTGTTTGCTACAACAACGACATAATACAAAAATCGTCATTTTTTGGTTGTTTGCAAATAATAATAATATTGGTGTTTTTTTCTTTATTGATAGAATGACATAAGTGAACATACAAAATTAGCCTTATTATTATAAATAACTCATAATTAAAAAATCAATCATTGAACCAATAGTGTCATATGTTAAAAAACCTTAAACTAACTCCTAATTTTATAACAATAATACTGTTGTAGGTGAGAATTGAAAGCATGACTATAGTGTGTTATAACACTCATTTTTCATTAAAATAAGTTTCTAAAGCACTTTACACATTAAAAATGATTTATCATCATCTCATTGTAACTAAAATTTTCAAATTCGTTTTATGTAAAAATCAAGGTTTTTGTGTTATGTCGTTGTTGTAGCAAATAATCGATATATATATTGTAATATTGGTCGTAAGAATGTCTTGGTATCTGTTTGTTTTTATTTTTATCTGTATATTAGGTTAGTGGTCGTCGAAGTTTTTGTTTTTTTTTTTTTTATTGTTTTACAAAATTTGGCGGTCCGCACAACTAAAAGAAAAACGTTGGCAACCGCTTGTTTGGATCGTATTGGAATATTGACGAAAAGCGAAATCGCGCGTTATCGCGTGAAGCGTTCATCGGCTGTCCGCGTACAAGAAAAATAGCCCGGCGTTTATGCAAATATATCGGCGCGAATTTGTTTCGGATAATGAAAGGGCTAGTGTACACACTAATCGTTTAATTGAGAAATGTAAAATGCGACGACGTCGATTTATCAATTGTCGACTCGGTTCGTTAAACTGGCGGAAAGTTAATTATTACGAGCTATCTGGTTCGTTAATAAATTCTCCTCGCCATTATAAACGTAATCTACCTACGTACACTAAGTTTTAAAAACATAATTTTTTATGAAATATTTTTCTATTAGCGCGTCATATATCATTATAGTGGTATAAATACACAGTTTGGACACAAACAATTGAGTAAAATCAAAATTAATAAGTCACGGTGTGAATGTGTGTGTGTGTGTGGGGGGGGGAGGTGGACATGGTGGATTTATCCCCGCATGACTATTCGGCGTTTGAAAGTATCCAGATCATTCATCAAGATAATTATTATTATTTTATTTTTTTATCTTATCTTGAAGACAATTTTGTCATATAACCGAAATTTATTTAAGATAAAAAAAAAAAAAAATTATTATCTTATTAGTAATTATTCTAGATAAAAAAACACATATCTATAAAAACATTACAAATTCAATGTTACTAACTAGTGGTGTACATTTTCTTTTCATTTACAGAAATATTCAAACCGTTTACATTTTTATCATTCTGCTAAACAACGTTCTCAACAATATTATTAGTATTATTATTGATTTTTTTTTCTTTATCTATTTAAATTCCACTTGTTTATAACCCTATCACATAGACCATTTAAATATTAGTTATTTTTATCTGTGTCCAGAAACAACAACGAATATTGGTGTTGTAAGTATTAATCGTTTGTACGAGAATACGAAAGAGACGGCATAAGATACGAGCATACCGGAGCTGTAGGACTAGACGATTTATGCAATACTATGACTTTTTATACACTACTGATATTCTGTACCCGAACAAATATTATAAACTGAACAAGCCTTACAAGACGAGTAAATAATTATCCTTCCGCCGACGGGCATCTGAAACATATATCTTGAAAATATTCAATTAAAATAGATTTCTATAACAACGATTTAATTATAATATCGTAAATTTACCGCACGGAAATCGTCAAGTGGTCGTTTTGGTATATGTTATTCAATTGAAACGAACGATAAACATAAAATAATATTGTATTACTATCCGGCGTTTCAAAGTATCCAGATCATACATTAAGATAATTTTTTTTTTTTTTTTTTTATCTTATCTTGAAGAAAATTTTGCCATTTATCCGAAGTTTATTTAAGATAAAATAAACAACTATTATCTTTTTAGTAATTATTCTATATATAAAAATACATACGTATATAAAATTCAAATTTCAAAATGACTAGCTAGTGGTGTACATTTTCTTTTCGTTTACAGATATATTCGAACCGTTTACATTTTTATCTTTCTGCTAAAAAAACGTTCTCAACAATATTATTATTACTTTCTTTATCTATTTAAATTCCACTTGTTTATAACCCTATCATAGACCATTTAAATATTATTTATCTTTATTTGTATCCAAACGGTTTTGGAACTCATTATCTAAATACATTTTATTTATCTGCATCCCGACAATGATTAAATTGAAATATCTATTTGATAGCTTTTTATACTGTCAAAGTTTACAGTAGTAGCTGTAAAAATATCATATATTTTTTTTTTTTTTTTTTTATTAATATTTATATCAAATATAATAAATATAAACTACTATTATTATTATTGTAATTAATTTAATGATTAACCCGGCGGTAATAAGAAAAAAAATATGATTATATTTTGTTATCAATTTGATGCGATTACGTGATTTAGATCGTTAATTAATTACTCGACACACCGATAAAAACGGGAATGTCACGGTGCTTCATTGCCAACCGATAGCTAACTATTCTTAATAGTTTGTCGAAAAACTCACTATCATAGACCTTATACTGGCTGGTAGTACAAGGTCACTAGGAAGAACCCTTAAAGAAAAAAAAAAACTACTGCTCATCAACTATTAAATTTTAATAGTTTACTACTTAATTTCATTAGTATTACTTCTAAAATTAAATAGTTGTTCAATTGTCAAGGATATAAAATTTACTGCGAATCAATAGTATCAACTATTTAATTTCAGTAGGCTTTTAATAGTTATCAATTGAGATTAATTTTCCATTATTAAATGGTTAGTAGTAAAATATTCATTTCTAATAGTGAACTATTCATTACTTATATTTAACATAAAAAAAAATTGTATGTAGTTAAGTGTATGGTCGCTAAACTATTAGGCTATTATATAATAAAATATAGTCAAACTCGTATAATATACAATTTTATATTTTAATATCTATAACTAGTAAACTAATGATAAT
Organism: Tuberolachnus salignus; assembly: GCA_956483605.1. Lineage (NCBI taxonomy): Eukaryota > Metazoa > Arthropoda > Insecta > Hemiptera > Aphididae > Tuberolachnus > Tuberolachnus salignus. The sequence goes on from OY101429.1 coordinate 21,808,988, forward strand.
TTTTTAGTTGTAAACTTGTGAAAATTGTCTAGTATTAAATTACTAATATTTGCCTTGCAGTTAATTACTGAAAATGTTCAAAAAGACAACTATGAGATTTTAAGTAGTTTTTTTTTTAATAGTTCTTTTACAATGTGAAACTAGATATTATATTGTAGAATAAATTTAATTTAATTTTAATAATAATTTTTATTATATTAAAATCGGATCTTTTTTCTGAGTGTGAGGGCACTACCCTAGAGTAACACTACCTAAAATGTCTGTCTACGACACTGAGTCCACGTAACTCATGTGTTCCAAAAGGCATAATATGACTACAGGATGATTTGCTTATGGCAGTTCCCGGTGGATTTTAAGTAAATTCGATTTCTGTTTTTTTTTTTTGTTTCAATCTTTATAGATTTCCAAGGTTTATTTTCCCGTTATTTTTTTTAAAATTTTTTACCGTGACCTAGTCGTCAGTCAGTTATACACATTAAACTACAAACAACCGTGACTTATACTCATGGTACGAATGTACGTTTGGATATTTCGGATTGGTTTTCTGAAACGCGTATACAACCGTTGACTAATGCTCGTATTCATTTTGTCGGCGAGTTGTCTCGTAGAGACTGTGAAAAATCGCGGATGCTCCGGGTCGTACCGGATAAATATAGGTATTATTATTGTACTAAATGTACCGAGTGTGTACAGTTAAATATCCGTATTTTAGTTTACGTAAAATTAATATACGGAAAAGAGGGTTAAATCGGCGTAAAGTTTTCGAGTAGAACAGCGAACGTCCTTAAAATCAAACTGGTCGTTGTACACACGATTTAACGAACAGAGAGTTCATGGCCGTTGTAGTGTACGGCCGTAATATTATTAAGTGTAATATCAGTCGATACCGAATATGCCGCGAATCGATTCAAACGGTAGGTACCCGGTGCACAATCGGCCCCGTAATTTGTTTGTAGGGAGAGGCGCGTGCGAAAATTCATTGTAGGCCCATCTAGTTCTCCATTTTAATCCCTCTCGAGACTATTAATAACACAATAATGGTCACTGTACAATATTATTGTGTCAGAACGCCTAGGCATGAAATATCGTTAAACAAAATGAAAAACCGAATATGGAAATGAATTTAAACGTATTAAAAAGTATTAGTAAATACACCGTCCAATTCGTCGACAAGTTAGGAAAAATATAATTTTTCAAAAAAAAAAAAAAAATGCTCATAAATTCACTAAACTACATCTAAAACTGTAAGCGCTTATTCTAGAAAGTTTTTGATTGGATCAATTGATATATATATATATATATATAATAATACGACTAAATATTATAGGTATAACATAATAATATTATAAAAAATATTACGAGATTTATAAAATAAAAAAAATATAACGGGGAGTGCCGTTGTAGTAATGGGAGGTGAGCTAGCAGAAGCCTACTGACATAAGAAAAGTAATAAAAATAATTTTCAGTATCTCAAGGATAATAACCGAAAATACCAATCGGATAAAATTTATCTATCAATATAAATAGCCAATAAAATATTTAAATGAACGAAAAGAAAACACATCAATAGACGCTTATCGTATACTGTAGTAAAGGAATATATTAATTTTATACAAACTATTAAAGACACGCTACAATATTACGATAAAAATATGAAAAATACTTATGAATAAATAGACAATTTCAAGTTTTAATAAGTTATTGTTTTATGATGTCGTATAAATGTACAGCAATGTTGCGGAATACGCTAATTTAATTTCTATAAAGAAATTCAATGAGTTCCCCGCGGACGTTTTGCATCAAATCCGAAAATAATACAACAACATTTTTTATGACTTTCACCCTTGCAGAACAAGCGAAAATAACTGTTTCCGTGGAATTGTATTCAACCAGATATTATCTACAGGATATTCGTTTAAAACAAAGATTCTCCGGGAACAACAACGAATATTGTGTTGTAAGTATTTTTCGTTTGTACGAGAATACGAACGAGACGGCACAAGATACGAGCATACCGGAGCTGTAGGACTAGACGATTTATGCAATACTATGACTTTTTATACACTACTGATATTCTGCACTCGAAAAAATATTATAAACTGAACAAACCAACAAGACGGGTAAATAAACGCGTTATCCTTCCGCTGACAGGCATCTGAAACATATATCTTGAAAATATTCAATTAAAATAGATATCTATAACAACAATTTAATTATAATATCGTAAATTTACCGCACGGAAATCGTCAAGTGGTCGTTCTGGTTTGTGTTATTCAATTGAAACGAACGATAAACATAAAATAATAGTGTATTACTATCCGGCGTTTGAAGATAGATAAGATAGATCATTCATCTAGATAATTATATATTTTATTTTTATCTTATCTTGAAGAAAATCTTGTCATCCAACCGAAGTTTATTTAATATAAAAAAAAATAATTATTATCTCTATAGTAATTATGCTGGATATAAATATACATACCGATAAATAATTAAAAATTCAAAGTTACTAGTGGTGTACATTTTCGTTTCGTTTACAGAAATATTCGAACCGTTTACATTTATATCTTTCTGCTAAAAAACGTTCTCGACAATATTATTATTGTTTTTTTTTCTTTATCTATTTAAATTCCACTTGTTTATAACCCTATCACATAGACCATTTAAATATTAGTTATTTTTATCTGTAACCAGAAACAACAACGAATATTGGTGTTGTAAGTATTATTCGTTTGTACGAGAATACGAAAGAGACGGCACAAGATACGAGCATACCGGAACTGTAGGTCAAGCCGTTTTATGCAATACTGTGACTTTTTATGCACTACTGATATTCTGTACCCGAACAAATATTATAAACTGAACAAGCCTTACAAGACAAATAAAAAAAGGCGTTATTCTTCCGCTGACGGGCATCTGAAACATATATCTTGAAGATATTCAATTAAAATAGATATCTATAACAACAATTTAATTATAATATCGTAAATTTACCGCACGGAAATCGTCAAGTGGTCGTTTTGGTTTGTGTTATTCAATTGAAACGAACGATAAACATAAAATAATATTGTATTACTATCCGGCGTTTCAAAGTATCCAGATCATACATTAAGATAATTTTTTTTTTTTATCTTATCTTGAAGAAATTTTGTCATCTAACCGAAGTTTATTTAAGATAAAAAAAAATAATTATTATCTCTATAGTAATTATGCTAGATATAAATATACATACCGATAAATAATTAAAAATTCAAAGTTACTAGCTAGTGGTGTACATTTTCGTTACGTTTACAGAAATATTCGTACCGTTTACATTTATATCTTTCTGCTAAAAAACGTTCTCGACAATATTATTATTGTTTTTTTTTCTTTATCTATTTAAATTCCACTTGTTTATAACCCTATCACATAGACCATTTAAATATTAGTTATCATTATGCGTATCCGGACGATTTTGGAGCCCATTGTCTGAATACATTTTACTTATCTGCAACCCGACAATGGTTAAATTGAAATATCTGTCCAGCTGCTTTTTATACTGTCAAACTTTACTGTAGTAGCCGTGAAAACATCACATATGTTGTGTTTTTTTTTTTTTTTTTTTTTTTTTTTAAATTCGTTTACAGTTTATAGACGCCGCGCGTATTATTGTAAATGATTAATTTGAAATTTACACGTCATACCGTGTCGGTGCAATTATATCGGGAGCGCAAACATTTGCCGAGTGCGTTTCGCCGCGAATCGCAAGGTGTGTGCTGTTATCTCGCGAACGTTGGAATTTTTGACAATTAATTTCCGCTTCAACGTCGCCGTCAGCCCGGCGCATATACTCGTACATGCCCGGGCGTAATATCATTAAGGCGACGTCGACTACCGTTAATATAATAAATGCATTGTAAACATCGTTACACGGGCTGTTGTACAGGGCGGTAATTTAATTTTATAGTTTTTTCCCCTCCCCCCTCGCCAATCGTTGTGAAATTGCTCTGAGCTGTATTTGCAATAATTTGTTGACATTTTTTTTTTTACCACCACGCCGTATACGTACTATCGAATTTCGATTTTCTCAAATAGCACGCCGCCCACACGGTCGCCCGTCACCGTTTTCTTCCTTTTCGGAGAACCGAAAGTATAAATATAATAAACTCCAACGCGTGGTGTTATTTTCGAATATTTTTGACAGTCGAACCCAGACAAAGATTCGAAATCATCGAGATACAGAGAAAGAATAACAAATAGGTACTTAAATTGTCTCGGATGAGATAGGTTTCTAGTTTATCTAGAATTATCTGGAGATATAAATTTATCTAGTTTCAAAAAATGAAAAAATTATAACTTTTTTCGTATTGTCCCGGGAGATAAACAAATAAACGGTTAAACAATTATTCTATAAATTCAAACGGGTGTATATAACCAGTAACGTCACACCGCGGTCTAAATGTAAAAATACAATTAGCCGTTTGATATTTTTCTACTACGGGTAAAACGTTTAATTTCGAATTCTGCATGGGTTTATATTGACGTAGATAATATCACTGAAAAGATAATTCATTTTTTTATCCTAGATTAACTCCGGATAGATATCAGTCGTTTAAAAAAGATAAAAGATAAAACGAATATTATTATCTAGCCGAATTGTCCGGATAGATTCGTCTAGATTCGACGTCAATTGTGTATACCTCACGGTTTATAGATTTCGTCAGCGTTTTTTTTTTTTGTCGATACGACAATATGAAAAGTTAACGAATTCGATACGTATTTATAGCGTGCGGAATAAGGGGAAAATGTTCTAAAAGCGACAATTAAACACAATTCTGGTAATAATTGTCGTAAAAATGCGTAATTTATAGTACTCGTAACCTTTGGCGACGGTAATCGCTAAATCGTGATAAAAAAAAAAAATAAAAAAAAATCACCGTGCACATAGTTTTTTAAATATTTTTGACGATCCATCGAGATGATATTTAAAACCGTGTAAAAAGATGCGGGACCGTCCGATATACTCAAGTGCCAACCGAATATTTTTTTTTTTTTGTGAAATTAAAACGTAGAAAATGGTTTTTTTTTCTCTGCGTATATTCGCGCCGTATCGAAAAAAAAAAAAAAAACACGAAAACAACGCGCGCGCGGGGTTATAAAAATACCGCGGCGTGTTTTTTTTTTTTTATTGTAAATTTTATTTATTTATTTTTTAACTGGCGACAATAATTGTTTAGTCGCGACACCTATTATTATTAAGAGAGTATAACGTAACTCGAGCGATTTAAAAAAAAAAAAAAAAAACTGAAACGGTTTTTACGCCCGTCGGCCCGCTGAAGGTAAAATGATTACCGTACAATATTACGCGTTTAAAACGATTTGACACCGCCTATAAATTATTATTATTCGTATATTATTTGTAATTAAATTTATCCGTACGGCGTGTCTTACGTTATAATATACGCGTAAAAAAAAAAAAAAAAAAAAAAAAAAAAAAACTGTAACAAAAGGAGAGCTTCGGTCTCGGGAAATATGTTCGTATTACGGGCGAGAATGCCGGCGCGGCGGCGCGCGTGACAACTACGGCCGCGATAGATAATATTATATAATTAATAAAATATTCTACCGGTTTTGGGTTTTTTTAAATTTTTTTTTTTCTTTTACCATCGGACGCGTTATGATTTACATTTTACCGTAATTCACACCGCGAGCGTGTGTATTCGCGTTTTAATATTATTACGTTATTCTTGCGTACGCCGGGGCGCCGGACTAACGTCGTCGTCGGCGACGGACGACGGGAAACCCGCGGTAAACCTAACCCCGGAAACATCACCGCCGCCGGCGTCGTCGGGGGACCGGCAAAGAGCAAACAGAAAAAAAAAAATATGTATAAATAATCACGTTTATATATATATATATATATATATATATTTTTTTTTTTCCATTATTATTATTCTCGTATCGCGACTAATAAATTACGTATTATTGAAAGAATAAAAATGTATTATTATATAATATATTTTTTATTTCTTCCACGCCCTCTCCCCGCGTCGTCGTTGTCGTCGGCGTCGAATCCATAAAAAAAAAAAAAAAAAAAAAAATTACGAGCAGTGACGCCACCCCAACCCCAGCCCCCCCACCACAAACACCGTTGGTGTACCCCTCTGTAAATATAATATATAGACGTATAAAAAAAAAAAAAAAAAAAAACACGAAACGTGATATTTTCTTTTTTCTTCTGTTAAACGAATGAACAAAAATACAACGAAAAAAAAAAAATACTTTTTCGTTGTACCGACATATTGTATATTGTTGTTGTTGTTGTTGTTGTACAGTCGGCGGCAGAGGTGTTTTAAAGAAACGGGAGACGGAGAGAGAAACAGAGAGAGAGAGAGAGAAAGTGAGAGAGAAACAAAGAAAGAGAGACAGACAGACAGAGAGACAGAGCAAATTTCTGCTCATTTTTTTTTCCACTCTTTCGTCCGTATGATGACGACGACGACGATGATATCCGAAACCGTTTCGGTATACACCCGGAGTAAACAATAACTACTGTACAAACATATACTGTAAACACGCGGGAACCGCCGTCGTGGTTTAGTATTATACCGATACTTATACATTTAAAATGGGAAATAACGACGCGAGCACCGGAGTTTTCCCGATCGGTTTACGACGACGGGCCCCGTAATATTATTTATCGATACTGCCACCCGTCCAGTTTGGAAGCCGGTCGGTTCAAAATAAATAAAACGTCGGTTTCTATTCTATGCGCCGCGGGCCGTTTACGCGCGCGTCCCGAGACCGGTCCCCCGTCTTTACCGCCGTCCGGGGGCACACGCCCGCCGGCGGTTCCGGATAATACAATCGTTCGCGTCTTTCGGTGCCGGGCGCGAACGATTTAAACAAAAAAAAAAAAAAAAATTCAAAAACAATATTTACATTACGTTTTCAACGGTATAAACGCAACGGATATATTCACTTTTAACGATAAATCCGATTGACGGATTCGCGGTGTCCGCGCACGAGGTCTGTTCAAAAAGTACCGGGATTTTGTTTTTAAATTACAAAAAAAAAAAAAAAAAAAATGAAAATTATTATTATTTTAACGATATGCAATGGTCCCAGCGATCTTGCCGTTATTTTTTATGTCCCTCGGAACTGTCCCATAGCTTTAAGTTCTGCTGCCGCATTCGCTATTAGTTCCTCGACATCTTGAAATCGTTGTACTTTGAGCGCAGATTTTAGTCTTGTACCCATAAACATACAATAGTGCTTTTTTTTTTTTTTTCTTTATGAAATTAACAAACTGAACCAGGCTCTCGTGGTTCAATGTAATCGTGCAGAATGCACAATTGTACGGGTTAATAAACGTATGACCTAAATCTATTAAAAAAAAAACATTTATGGAAATAATTTTTTCCAGATTAAACGATCTGGTTAGGTTTTTGAACCCGCGTTCAATGACACGAATTTGATATGTATTTACATTTCCGTTTTATTATTATTATTATTATTTTTTCAATTCTTTATCAAAATTATTAAAAATAAACACATTTTTAATGCATTATATAGAGTTTTTAGGGAATAAAAACATTTTTTTTTTAGAAAATTTTTTGGGATTTATAGGGCATTACTTTCCCAGCCCTAGTAATTGTATAGTTAATTATATTACAATATTTTACTATAGCCGTTATTGAGAGATCATATATAGATATGGTCGTAATTGTTTTTTTTTTTTTTTATCTCGTCTGGACATAAATTATCTTGCCGAAATATTAAACTATAGCTGTTAGATAGAAATGCCGTTTATCTAGCTCAGCAGTTATCGAAATGTGCTTCTCGGAGCCCCGGGGGGCTCCGCGAGTGTAATTTAGGGGCTCCGCGGACGCATCCGGATCCGAAATAATTCGAAATATAATAATATAAAGTTTGTACAATTTAAATATAATTTTAGGCTGGGTCTGTTTCTCGACGTGATATTGATAGTTTTACTTGGCCAAAAGAATATTTACAATCAGTCACTGGAAATATTGAAGAGTTTGAAGAAATATACGACGAAATAATAGTGCAACAGTCCACAGGAATTCATAAGAAAAATATTTGCCCGCTGGCGAAAACACTGTAACGGAATAATTGAGTTAAAAAGCCATTTTTAATAATAAAAAAAAAGAAAAAAAAAAATGTATACACAAAGAAATCTCTGTAACAGAGAGCGAACAATTTATTGAAATTACCACCGATTCACCGTTAAAAACTTTGTTCGACGAAATGTCTTAAACAGATACTTGGCTGAAAAAACCTGTACGAATACTACTTGGTTTTTCAAGTACATAATATCTTTGTGAAAGTGGATTTCCATCATAAACCCATCAACGAAGACAACGAATACCGAAATAAATTAGACTCCGAAGCAGACACGCGCTCTTAACACTCTTCTGTAAAGCCAAACTATAAAATACCGGTAAACGAAAAATTAATTTAAAAAAAATATATATATATATATATTCTATGAGTTTTGGTTTGAAAATTAGCGTTTTTGATTTTTGCGGCTCCGCGAATATTGTTTAGCGACATAAGGACTCCACGAACAAAAAAAAAAAAAAAAAAAAACGTTTGAGTGCCGTTGATCTAGATACATTTTTCTGCAGGATTGCACTAGAATAGCTCTGTATAAATTATCAATTATAATAGGCTAAAAACTTTACCGATATAATATGCTATGCGATGATTCACGTTCTACTTTTGATAAAATTAAAATGTAATACACGGAGTCAATTTCGTATATTGGTAAAACCAGAGACGAAAAAAAATTCGGTGTGCGGACGATTTTGAGGGCCCTCCTTACCGTTTTTTTTTTTTTTTTTTTTAAATTATAAATAGTTTAACATTTAAATGTACGATTTGTTTACACAATTATTGTCATAAATTTAATATTTCTTTATCGTAATTATTGCGATAAATCATGTTTCGGGGCGGCGATTGCCACTGGATAATACGGCAATATTGAGGACTTAAAAAAAAAACTACGGTTTTTGTTATTAACGCGTACGATTGCCGTACTACGATAAATCGTCGGAATACGTACTTTTTTGTTTTTTTTTTTTTTTTGTTTTTCTTTTCCGGTTGTCGTTATAGTAATAATGAAGGAGTAGTTTTGAATAAGCACATTGTTATACGCGAGTTTATTTTATTATAGTCGCTTTGCAATAAAAAAAAAAAAAAAAAACCAGTACCTATATAATCGTATATATATATATTTATTTGTTGTGAAAAGTATTATGTGACAGAAAACCATTCATATGGTTCGAGAAGGAAACGGTTTTTGGCGATACGACCAAAGCTCGAAATAATGAACGGATTATGATTGGATCCCGACCCTTCGGCTGCAATGTACTTTATTTACCGTCACGTCGTATTGTTGTGGTATTATTATTGGTTTTTTTTTTTTTCCTATCATTTTTTTTTTTTTTTTTTTTTTTTTTTTTTTTTTTTTTTTTTTTTTTAGGAAATAAAATATAAACCAAATCCACAAATCCATTTTGAACAATTGTCAAACTTCTGAACGCAGAATGGCGTGTTATTGTTACTACGATATTATAAAAGTGTCATAAGACATTGAATATTGTATTATATATACGACTCCGACGATAATCAAATATAATAAATATATTAAAATATATAGTTACCTAAAATATACTGAACACAATGCAATTCTATATTTTTTTTTTTTTTTTTTATACCGTTATCGACAAACTGTAAAATGCTAACGTCAGAAAATTACTCGTTTTATTGTAAACCCTTGGATTTATGGAATATAACAAATATAATAATGACTGTAAAAAAAAAAAAAAAAAAATATTCATATAACCAGCGGCGCAACTAGGATTTTTTTTTTTTTTTTTCTAATTTATTTCCGCGCCCGTAAGTGTATCGATACGAATCTCGTATAATTTATGTAATTGTCAGACGACGAGACGTGATTGTTTCTGTATGTAACAAGCTTCTAAAAAATTTAATTTCCATAAATACGGTTCGGTGGGGGGCGGGGGACGTCACCTTTGGTTGGGCCGCTGTACATAAAGAATTTAAAAAAAAAAAAAATTCATCTTTTATCTCGTTTCACTTAGACTCGGACCCTGTATGCCAGCAATCGTATCAGTTCAAACAATCGAACGCGTTTTTTTCTCGGATAGACGACACCGAACGAACACAACATTTTCAAAACTGTATTTTTTAAAATAGTTTTTCCAATACTGTGTGTTTACCGAATGTAATATTTTCTGTAAATGCTTTACTTGAAAAAGCACTTTTTTCACGTATTCGCCTAGCCGTCAGCGGGCATTTATACAATTGTTTATTAGTCCGTGATTCTATTTTTTATAGAAAACCGGACAGCATTTTACAGCGTTACCATTAGGTTATGAAATGTATTATTTTTTTTTAGTACGCCAAAATACGGTTTACTATAATAGATTGGACTTATTATTATACATATTTCGGTATGAGCGCTACAATGTTCCGGGTTGTCCGGTTGCGAAATTCGTCAAACGATATTTTACGACAATGACAAAAAAAAATAAAAAAAAATATAGTAAAATTGTTCGTTATTGAATTCGAACTACGGGAATTATTGTTCGGTAAACGACGCGTATCACCTCATCCGCGTTAAATATGAAAAACAAATACAATACATTTATTTTATACAAATAATGCTACGTTCTAATGGATTGCGTTTTTTTACACTACTCTCGTAACATTAATCAAATACGTTTTTTTTTTTTTATTATTAAAATTATAATCTATAGATGCAATTCCAAACTGTTATGCAGGTGTATTCGTGTTACGCGTATACCTCTAGCTGACTCCAGTATTTTTTTTTTTTTTCAACTATTTCTCTACGAAGTTGTAAAGTTCCCGAACAATGAAATTGACACGGTTATGTTATTTAATGTTTATTGACTTATATTTCAGAATAAAAAAAAAATATGCGCAGATATTTCTTTAGGCTATTATTTTTCTATATATATATAATCTTTTTTTGACTTTAGACACAAGAAATAACAAAAACAATGGGAGCTTACGAAAACAAAGCATTTCCTTCGGAAATTTCCGTTTGCATGTTTAACAATTTTCGTTTTATTTTTCAGGATAACTGAAACGGAAAAACGGTGTTTAGTTTTCTCGGTATAATTGAAAAAAAAAAAAAAAAACTCTCGGGACTTT